>JAPKLX010000142.1:751402-809785 GCA_026898415.1 Leonotis leonurus
TATATTCAATATGACATTTTTACATACATATATCTTACCTTATTTTCGATATACCTTACATCAATTCGATATACTTTTTTTCACGGTATACTAACAAACTTATTTAGTTAAAACATGACATACACAAAACATAATGAACGAAACGTTAAACATCTAACATTTACAAAGACATATTAAGTAGTATTTATTTAATAACATAATTTTCGAGATAAACCACTAATACCGGTTAATTTATTAACAACATATTAATCAACTATATTATTATATTTTTCTATTACTAACTATATTTTGATATGAATCATAACATTAATAATTTGATCATATAGTATATTTTTTATTAATTATATTATAACTTATATTATATGTAAATCAAACATTTATAATTATATGAACATATAAAAATACAACACTTGTTGTTAAAGCATACCTTTTGGATTATAATATTCATCCGTCCCACCCAATTTGTTACGTTTTCTTTTTTTAGTTGTCTCATCCAGTTTGTTACATTTCCTTTTTAAAACAACTTTATTACTCACACAAGTTTAAATAATATATATTTCTATCACCACTTATACTACTTTTAAACATTTCTTAAATCTCGTACCCAAAAACAAATGTAACAAACTGGGTGGAATGGAAAGAGTAATTTCTATTCACTATAATTAATTATATAATTATTTAAAATTTATATGTTCGTTTTAGAAATAATTTAGAAGATCTTATAATTATTTAATTATGTAACATAAAATTATATAGTATAGTTCATAATTTATATTTAATATAATAAATATAATACATATCGAAATTTTTAGCATACAGTTGACTTTTAAAAAAGTTCGGCATATACCGCATTACATTGTACCTCAAAATGTAAAAAGTCAACTGTATACTAAAAATTGATTATACATTATTTTTTAATATTTGTCGATGCATTAATTACAATATACTTATTTTTTGATAAATTTTGAATTCACACACTAGCATATTGTGTAAATTATGTAATGTTAAAAAGGAAAGAAAAGCATGGGATTATCCGCGTGGCGGACGCATACAAGGACAGCTGACCCACACAACAAGTAGATTTTGCTTTGGGTGTGTGAATGAATATGCAAAAAAGTAAAACCACCGATGATCAAAACCTTTGATCGAGCTCCTCGCCTCCCCTTCACAGAATAAAATTTCTCAGTTAAAGAAAGGCTCTTGAAAAAGGTGAACATTTTCTGTATCTCACATGAAACTACTGATTCCCATGTCGATATATTTCTAGTAATTTAGTTTAGATAAGTTGCCTACCGTTCAATTATTGGTGGGTAAGCTGGGATTGGGAATCATGTGGAGTGGACCCTTTTCATATTTGCAAATAGAAATCAACTTAGCTATCCTCATTACTATTACTAGTGCATTACAAAAGTGGTATTTCAACTGCACATTATCTGAGCATGCTTCTTTCGTTGTAATTTTTTTTTTTTGCATTTTCTAACACTAAATCGTCAAAAAATGCCGTCTCCGGATTCACGATCCAGCTTTTGTTCTAGAATTTTCCGACCTTCCCAGGTGTGTGGTTTCCTCTTGATTATATTCGCTTTTGTGTGTGTGCGCGTGTGCGTGTTTTCATTATGAGCAAATAAATGCCCAATTCGTATTTCTATTTTATATTCGGATGACTTTTAGTTTCAGAATTATGTAATTTTCTTCAGTCCTTGACCGAATCCATTACTATGTTTGATATGGCAGAAGTGGAATGTTTCCTCCCTCTATGTTTTTCTGCGTTTTCTTTTTTCTTCTGTTGATTTATAATTATTTGATTGGCATTTTGGAGAGGCTATGAATCATATATCCAATTGCAATATTACTGTTCATCTAAATTTTCCTTTTGCCTCTACACATCCGCTTTTTTAACTCTGCGCAGCTCAATGATACTTGTGTTTTCCCTGAAATGAGGCCATTTCGGTTCAGTTAGAGCCTCTTCTCTCTCTTTTTAGTTTCATTGACAATGTAGTTCTATTTATAGCTAAGCAGATTCTTACATTATAAAACAAGGTATAAATGTTAGTAATAGGCTAAGGTTTTTAGATTATTCAATTGGCAGAATATTAATTTGATGAAATGACTGATTGTATGATACTAGACATTAATTTGACATTAAGCAGCTTCATTGTTTTTATTAATTTGATGAAATGACTGATTGTATGATACTAGACATTAATTAGTTTTTTACTTTTTCTCAGAGCAATTTTCATTCTTTCTAATTGTATTTTATTAATTTGATGAATTGACTGATTGTATGATACTAGACATTAATTAGTTCGAATTCGTAGTTATGTCAGTCTGTGTGGCATAAGATCAAGGGGGGCTCTAGCAGTAGCCCTTCCCCACCCTAAAACTTCTAAAAAGGTTCATACTTGCTGCGTGCATTATAATTGTTTGTTGTCTATCAATATATTGGGTTGTCACCCCAAAGTAATCAACTCCACAAAATTTATTGTCCAGCTCTGACCCACATAAGATTTTAAGTCTACGAGTCTCAAGAATATCGGCCGACAAGCTAGAGTATGGAAAGGTCTAGCTATTGTATAAAAGGATTGCTTATAGAAAACAAAATAGAATGAATTTAATGGCTGCCTAGTGAGTCAGTGAGAACATGAGATCAGTTGAAGCTAGCATATTATCGTTGATAAGTTAGGAGAATACTTGCATGACGATGACTATTGTGGTTTTGAGTATTTTTTTCTACAGCATCCTTGCATCCCTGATACATGACGATATACAACCTTTCTGCATTTAATCTCCTTACACTTGTATCCATTTGCTAATGTAACTTTCTAGTGTAAAGATTCTTCTTATGATTTTCTTTCACTGAGACATGAACTGGAAAGTTATATTCTTAATCACAAACACATTGTGCTATTACTATATAAAAATATAGTGTGCACAACCTCTGTGTACTTCTTTATGACCTAGTTGTGTTCTCTTCTTATCTCTGTTGATTGATTTATTCTGGAATTCATCAATTCAGAGTCGCAACACTTCTTCAAGCACCAGCGATAGGTCTTCTCAACTTGACTTCCCTTTGATAGGCTTCAAGTCGCGGAAGGTGTGTTTCAGGATTCTAATTATTAAAACAGTTGTAAATTTAATTTATTTTCTAATTCGTTAAAAAGTTAACTGTATGGATGATTAGAATTTAAAGCATCATTTACATAGTTATATGTAAAGGGTAGAGATACTAGTAACTTAGTTGCATGATAACCTTCTCTGCATCCCCCAAGTCCAAATCTCCTCGATATTTTTACCTCTAACTAGTGCTTTATCTATTACATTTTGCAGAATAAAATGTGGGAAGCCAGGGATGGGGCTCATACAGTGAGGTCCCATGGTGTCAGAGTTGCAAAGACACATATGCATGACTGGATAATGCTCATGTTGCTGGGTATGATTATAGTCAGTCTGAACGTTATCCATCCCTTTTATCGCTTTGTCGGGAAGGATATGATGTCTGATCTCAAGTATCCTCATAAGAGCAGCACAGTTCCTTTTTGGGCAGTAACAGTAAGTTTGAACTGTACCTTGAGCTCTTAAATTAAACTTGGTCTTTATGCATCTTCAATCTCGAGTTATTCTACAGGTTAGTACTGAAAGTTGACTTTCTTAGTTGTGTATAGCTATTCGCAGTTCCATTGCCAATTATGGTTTTCCTGCTATTCTATCTTCGTCTAAGAGATGTATACGATCTTCATGCCGCCATACTAGGTATCACACTTTGGTTATAATTAGAATCCCGTATTATACTAAAGCAGTATGAATGACTTTTACTTGGCTACTTATGGTAATGATATAATGCTGCTTCTTTATCTAGGACTCCTATTCTCCGTCCTCATAACAGGGGTAATAACTGATGCCATAAAAGATACAGTCGGTCGCCCTCGGCCTGACTTCTTTTGGAGGTGCTTTCCAGATGGAAAAGATGCAAGTTGCCTTAGTACTCGATTCTTAAAGGAATCACTTTCTCGCTAACCTTGTTCCTTTATCCTGATTCTGACATTCATTTGCATAATTAACTTCAATAGCTTTGCAGGCTTATGATCGATGGGGAAATGTTGTCTGCCATGGTGAAGAACATGTGATAAGGCAGGGACATAAGAGTTTTCCTAGTGGGCATACTTCATGTAAGACGGAATCTCTTTTGATTCTCTATAGCTTTCCATTTTGAGATCTCTCTGAAAGAGGTTTGATTTGTTTATTTCAGTCGACCCCTACTGTTATCAATTTAATGGAAAATCGAATTGAAATTATAGGGTCGTTCGCTGGGTTGGGCTTCTTGTCTCTCTATTTATCTGGGAAGATAAAGGTGTTTGATCATAGAGGCCACATCGCAAAACTGTGTCTCATTTTGCTCCCTCTTCTGATTTCGTGTCTGGTTGGTGTCTCACGCGTTGATGATTACCGACATCACTGGCAGGATGTGTTTGCAGGAGGTTTAATAGGTTGGTCTATGGCAGTTATGTTATCTGATAGTACTATCTGAATCATAAATTAACAAAATGAAGTTTTAATGGAAGTCTTGTTGCAGGTCTAGTAGTGGCCACTTTATGCTATTTGCAGTTCTTCCCACCTCCATACCATATCGATGGTATTTTCTTCTCCTCCTATATAAATAGCCGTTTTCTTTATTGCAATAGCAATCTTTGTAATCAAGCTATGGGTACTCCTGTGTAGGTTGGAGGACATACGCGTACTTGCGTATGTTGGAGGAGCTGCAACCAAATACAAACAATGGTCACCCATCTGGGGCTGAGGTCGAAATTCAGCCAAGTCAAAGGATCGATGATCCTTCTAAGCGTGTACCGCTGTGTGGTACATCGAGCTCACCAGTTGAAGATATCGAATCTGGAGCAAGATAGTTCAAAAGGGTCGTTAGTTTTTGTTTTTTGGAACTAATAATGCACATATATAGTTGGTATAATTTTTTTTAATCACTAGTGTTAGTGCTGTTAGAATTGTTGTGTATTCTTGGGCTGTGCTTTGGGAGTATTTCTTTTTTGTCAAGCTTTGTGTAATTTTTTTTTATGTTTTTATTCATAATTGCGTATTAGAAAATCAAGAAGAGTTTGTTTTCTGCAGAGTGAAGAAAAAGGTTGTAACCAAATCAAGTATTGGGTACTGAATCTACTGATTGCTGCGGTGAGAAATTCATGGTGGTAAGAGCATCCGCAGCGGGGAGGGGTTCCCGACACCCGGGCAACCCCTGGGCAGGGGCGCGGGCAACCCCCACCCGCGAACCTCCCGCTGTGCCGCTGGGGCGCGCCAACCCAGCCTCTGCCCCCTGAACCCGGGCGCGGGCGCGGGCGCCCCGGGCCATCCCGCCGCTGCGTGCTCGGGTTTCCCGAACCCGGGCCAATTTCCCTTTTTTTTTTTTTAATTCTTTTATTCATCTATAAATATCCTATTTCAATTCCACATTTTCACACATCTTCATCCATTCTTCAATCTCTAAACTATCTTTCTTCAACCATTTTTATTACAAGTTAGCAAAAAAAAAAATGGATGAACAATTCAATAGATTTCTATACCGAAGTCAAGGCGGAAGCTACGATAATCAAAGTTCGGACAATTCTTCATCCAGCAATCCGAATTATCAAAGTCAAAATTCTCCTTTCTCTCCCTCTCAATTTTCACCCTCTCAATTCAACCCTGCTTTCTTCTCTACTCCTTATCCCGGTCAAACTTATTCCGGCCAACAATTTCTATTTCCTCCATACTCACCTCAATTCTCTTCCCAACCCTCTCCTACATTATCAACCGCTTCCTCCGGGAGAGCCGGAGGACTCGACGGAATCAACTTGAATGATTCCGTCGACGATTCTACGGACGACAATGTTGCTATCTCTCTCTCCAAAGTGGGCGCTCGAACCAAAGTGGATGTTGCCTACACCGAGGAGGATGACATCATACTTTGCCGAGCTTGGTTCAACACAAGCCAAGACCCCATCGTCGGCAACAACCAAAAGGCCGAGGCCTATTGGAAACGCATCACCGACTCCTTCAACTGGCAACTCAATATGTCGAGGCATCGCAACCTCCGCCAATTGAAGTGTCATTGGCAATGTATTCAAAGTACGACCCGTGAGTTTTGCGCAATCTACAACCGGTGCAGTGATCAATGGGCAAGCGGCAACTCCGACCACGACATCTACCAAAGGGCGTTGTCGGAGTATAAACAAACCAAAGGGTCGGAGTTCAAATACCGACATTGTTGGGAGATTTTGCGCAACACGCAAAAATTCCAACGCGTTGTTCCAATCATCCACACCAACAAAAGGGGGAAAAACAATATGGGGGAATGCTTCGTGAGCGACTCAACCGATGGAGGCGACGCCCAACCCGAGGAACGTCCGATGGGGACGAAGGCGGCGAAAAGAAAAGGGAAGGGTAAAGCCTCCGCCTCCGCCTCCGAGCAACCACAAAACGAAGCGTTGGACACTTTGAAACTAGCTTCCAATGCAATCACAACATTCACCTACAACACAACAAGACTTGCTTATTACAAGATCTTGTTGAAGGATACGTCGAGGATGACACCCGAGCAACTCGAGATGCACAACACTATGTGTGCTCAAATTAGGAGTAGGTTTGATTTTTAGTTTAGTTGTTTCTTAATTATTGCAATTTTTATTTCTAATGTTTTTTTTCAATTATTGTAATTTTAATTTCTAGTGTTGTATTTTAATTATTGTAATTTTAATTTCTAGTGTTGTATTTTAATTATTGTAATTTTTATTTCAAATTGAATGTTGTGTCTTAATTATTGTAATTCTTATTTTAAATTTCATTTTTTTTATTTATTTTTTTTCGTATTTATTTAATTTATATTACAAATTTAAATTAACAAAATAAATTAATATCATTTTTCTCAAATTCAATCATTCTACAATTATTAAAGTAGAGACTTCGGAAACCCAAAGTGAGAAACTCCCACTGCATATGAAAATTTCATTTATTTACAATTGTGCCACCGAACCCACTATTTGTGAACCCCCCATTGGGGATGCTCTAAGGATCTTTATAATAGCATATGAAAATTGAAGTCTAATCATTCCGATTAGGGATGACATCGAATACTGGATTCGGTTCAAATCCGTGGATCTAGATATATTTTTTTGGGTCCTTCAAATTTTGGATCCGGCATATTCGGGTTGGATTTGGAGTTCACACTTCGAGACTCAAATTCGGTTAAGATCTGGTATGTGGATCCGTTTATTTAATTATTTAATATACATATCTATAATTAAGTTGTTTAAGAGCTTTAAAGCTCATTAAAAGTGTGTGACAAATTAAGTTGTTTGAGAGTTTATAAGTTGTAAAAATAAGTTATTAGAGCTTATAAGTTATTCAAAAAATAAGTAATTTCACCCCAACTTATTTCTTCGTGAATTTATAAGCTACAACAAAATTACATAAACAATTTTACAATATTTTGTTATTATCATATATACCCCCAACCAATTCATATTAAGAGTTTAAAATGTCAAACACTTTATCATCTTATAAGTTCTTTAAAAGAGGTTATAAGCTCATTTATCTAAAAAGCTTGACAATTTATAAGTTCTTAAGGTATGAAATCTTTTAAGCTCTTTCAATTAAAATAAGTTTAGTCAAAGACCCTCCTAATCTAACTATAAATTTCATTTACTTTCTAAAGATCTTTCTTGTTTAGGACATTAATGATGTTTGCATATTGACGAATTCTTTGAAATTTTTTAATTTTAATTACAATCGATTTCGCTACAATTCTTATTGACACATCAGTGATTGTAACATTATTTCCAAAATTAATGACTTATTTCTAAAGATTTCTTTCGTTGTGAATTCAAAGACCGTTTCTAGTTCTTAATTCAAGTTCGTTCGTTTTCCCTTTACTTATTCTTGTTTCGTTTATTGTTTTAAATTCGTTTTATTGTTTATGCTTTCAATTTCTTATTCCCTTTGCAATTTCCAGATTTCATTCCATAATTCTTCTGCATTCAATTTCAAAGTTAGTACTTTTCTTAGATTAGATTTATTTCGCATTCTTAGATTAGATTTAAATTGCGTTTCTTATTTACATTCTTCGTCTAGATATAATACTTCAAATCAATTCCTTTTTATTGATTTCCATTTTATGAACAAAGATTCAAAATTGCCCTGTTAAGTCTTCCTTGAGAATACGACTAGGGTCAACTTATTATTCTATAAAGAACTCGTTCTCTTGCGAGAAATTTAATAAAATAAATTGAAGGTATATCTACTGGAAATATTCCTCGTACCCGTTACTGAGTCCCTTTATCGGACAGTGGGTCTGGTCTAAACAACGTCACGTACTGAAAGTTTAAAATAAGTTGAAACACAAAGTATCATGCGTGGCGTGTTAAGAAAGGTACGGTCTACTCTTTGGTCTGTTCTGAAGTTAATTTATCTTCAGTACCTGGAAATACTTGGTGGATAGATTCTGGAGCTACCACTCATATTAGTATTTCAATGCATGGTTGCCTGAGCTACCGAAAACCCAGTGATGGTGAAAAATACATTTACGTTGGAGATGGGAAGTCGGTTGAAGTAGAGGCAATAGGAGATTTTAGATTGTTATCAGGAACTAGTTCTTATTTGGATTTGAAAGACACTTTCGTTGTACCTTCTTTTAGACGAAATTTAATTTCTGTTTGCTTATTGGACAAATTTGGTTATTGTTGTTCCTTTGGAAACAAACAATTTATTTTGTCTTTTAATTCAATGGTTATTTGAACTCTTATGACAATCTTTATCTGCTGGAAACAATTATTTCCTATAATGAAAACCTGCATATTGAAGCTAAAGGTACTAAAAGAAAATTAAATAAAGAAAATTCTGCTTCATTATGGCACAAACGCCTAGGTCACATCTCTAGAAATAGAGTTGAGCGACTTGTGTCTGATGAAATTTTAGATTCCCTTGACTTCACAGATTACAATATTTGTGTTGATTGCACCAAGGGAAAACAGACCAAGAATAAAAAATTAGGAGCCTATAGAGCTACATAAGTCTTGGAATTAATACATACTGATATTTGTGAACCTTTCCATACAACATCTTGGAATGATCAGCAGTATTTTATTTCCTTTATAGATGACTTCTCCAGGTATGGCTATCTATATCTTATTCATGAGAAGAGTCAGTCCATTGACGTGCTCAAGGCCTACAAAGCTGAAGTTGAGAATCAACTCAACAAAACAATTAAAGCTGTCAAATCTGATCATGCTGGTGAATACTACGATAGATATGACGGATCAGGTGAACAACATCCTGGACCTTTTGCTAAATTCCTAGAGGAATGTGGAATCGTCCCTCAGTACACTATGCCTGGTACACCTAGCATGAATGAAATATCTGAGAGGTGAAACAGGACTCTTAAGGATATGGTAAGGAGTATGATTGCTCATTCTACCTTACCTGAGTCTCTCTGGGGAGAAGCACTTAAGACAACAACTTATATCCTAAACAGAGTACCCACAAAGGCGGCTGCTAAAACGTCTTATGAGCTGTGCACTGATCGAAAATCCAGTCTTAAGCACCTACATATTTGGGGCTGTCCAGCTGAAGCAAGGCCTTATAGGCCTCATGAAAAGAAATTGGACCCCAAAACAGTTAGCAGCTACTTTATAGGCTACTCTGAGCATTCAAGGGGCTTTAAGTTTTATGATCCTACAACCAGAAACATTTTTGAGACGGGAACTGCATCATTCTTTGAGGATATTGAGTTTGGAGGAAGAAATAGAATTAGGGATATCGTTTTTGAGGAGGATTCAAATATAAATCCTACTACTGCTTCTAGTAGTGTTCAGGTTCATATTCTTGTCATTACTCGAGAAGCAGATATGGATGAACCTCATGATGATATCATTGAGGATATCCCCATTCAGTTAGATCAAACTCAACAACCTCAAGAGCAACCTCAAGAACAAGTGCAATTGGGGAGATCCACTAGAGAAAGGCGGAGTGTCATTCTTGAGGATTATGAAATCTATCTCATGGAAGCTGAGGAATCTAATGGACTGGAAAATGATCCTATCAATTTCCATCAGGCCATGCAAGATGAACACTCTGCTCAATGGATTGAAGCCATGAATGAAAAGTATAAGTCTATGCAAGATAATCAGGTTTGAGAACTTGTCCCATTGCCAGAAGGTGCAAAATCCATTGGTTGTAAATGGATATTTAAAACCAAAAGGGATGCAAACGGTAATGTGGAAAGGTATAAGGCACTTCTTGTAGCTAAAGGCTATACTAAAAAAGAAGGCATTGATTATTTTGAAATTTTCTCTCCAGTTTCATCGAAAGACTCATTTAGAATAATCATGGCACTAGTTGCTCATTTAAATCTTGAGCTACATTAGATGGATGTTAAGACTGCGTTTCTCAATGGAGACATTGAAGAAATAATTTATATGCAGCAACCATAGAACTTCGAATTAGGTAACTTGAAGGAAATGGTTTGCAAGCTAAAGAAATCCATCTATGGACTCAATCAAGCTTCTCGTCAATGGTACCAAAAATTCCATGAAGTTGTTCTCTCATTTGGTTTTGAGATGAATGTAGTTGAGGATTGTGTGTATCATAAATTCAGTGAGAGTAAATTCATTTTCCTGGTTCTCTATGTAGATGACATTCTGATTGCCTCTAATGATATGAACTTCCTTAAGGACACCAAGAAATTTCTCTCTAAGAATTTTGAGATGAAAGATCTTGGGGAAGCCTATTTTGTATTAGGAATCCAGAAACACCGTGACAGATCTAAAGGTGTTCTTGGATTATCACAAAAGAATTATATCGAAAAGGTTCTTAAGAGGTTTAGTATGCAAGGATGCAGACCAGTAGATACCCCTGTTTCTAAAGGAGAAAAGTTTAGCCTTACTCAATGCCCTAAAACCAACCTTGAAATTCAGCAAATGCATAACATTCCTTATGCTTCGACAATAAGAAGTTTGATGTATGCTCAGGTATGTACGCGTCCGGATATTGCGTACATAGTAGGAATGCTAGGTAGATACTTAAGTGATTATGGGATGACACACTGGAAAGCAGCCAAGAGGGTTTTAAGATACATACAGAGAACAAAAGATTACATGTTAACCTACAGAAATTCATATAACTTGGAGGTCATCGGATACTCGGATTCTGACTTTGCTGGATGTCAAGACATCAGGAAATCCACCACTGGATATGTCTATCTGCTGGCTGGAGGAGCTATATCCTGGAAGAGTGTCAAACAGACACTTGTAGCTTCTTCCACCATGGAAGCAGAATTCATAGCATGTTATCAGGCTACATATCACGGAATCTGGCTGTGTAATTTTGTCACTGGGCTGCGAATTGTAAATCGAAAGACCACTCAGGATCTTCTGTAACAATAGATCAGCAGTCTTGTATTCCAACAACAACAAGAGCTCTTCAAAGTTGAAGCACATCAACATCAAGTTCCTAGTTGTGAAAGAGAAGGTGCAGAATAAACTTATTTCGATTGAGCACATAGGAACTAGCTCCATGATAGCGGATCCGTTTACTAAGGGTCTAGTGCCCAAGGTCTTTCATAAGCATGTAACTAGTATGAGTATATCATCCTTGGATGACGTAGTATAGATTCAGTGGGAGCTATATTTAGTGCTTGTCAATACTTATGACAATGTTTTATTGCAATACATTGACTTCGCCTTTAATGAAGTTTTCTTGATCAAGATTAAAGTTTTCGGTTGTTTATTTTGCATTTATCAACCTTCGCCTTAAGTTTAAAGGTCTAAAGAGGACCATTCGAAAATAGATTCTATATCTGATTTTCGTTATACCATTTGATCTATGTCATTTGATTGTATTTGTGCATGTGATTACTGTCGGCCTAGTCGAGCTATATTTTGACAAACGCCGCTTTAGTCCTTGTATGAGTGCTGTTAATGGACGAGATTGTTTACATACACAAATTTATAATAGCACTTTTGTCTAAGCATGCTTCCAGTTATAATACATTATCAAGGTTTATATATTGTGCCCAAGTGGGAGATTGTTAGATTAATTTATTCTACAATCATTAATGTGGTCACAGATATAATAATAATGTATTATTTAAGCTATTATATAATGTGTACAACTTTATGTGTAATTGTAAAGTTATTGAAGGGCTGACTTGCAATTACAATTAATTTTATTATATATAAAAGGATGGATGGTCCCTAGAGAAATCACGTTACTCAGATTCTATTTTTTCTCATCAGAATGGAACTTATGGTGCAGAGGCGTGATCATTTTTCGGAAGTTCCATCAAGTCATTCACCGGTCAAATCCTCTTCCGTTTAATTCAATGGCGTTTCCAAGTTCACGTTTCCGCCTTCAGATTATATCTTTGGATAATTATCAATAGAGTTCATGATTTAGGATTTACAGTTTTTTTCCCTCTTTTGATATTATTATTCTAACACCAACGTCTAAAAAATATAAAATGGAACTTGTTTCTGTGTTATTGGGATTTTTTTGAATAGGATAGTTTCAATTTCCTAGTTTGAATTTCAAATTTTGGTGCTTTGGAAAGTGCAACTGCAAGCAAAAAAAAAATTTGCTATTCGAAATTAGCAATCCCTTAATCTTGAGCTGGAACATCAATTAAAAAAATAAGGAGTAAAAAGAAATATTTCATAGCGATAGAGAGACTTTTGGAGGAAGGGATGACTTCAAAACTGACTTCTTCATGAGTTAAATAAACTTGAAAATTAATATGTCAATATCATGAACATTTGTTATCCACATTGAAGAAGATTGACATAATAAACAATATCATAGATACAAAATTTCAAGAAGGTTGCGAAGAATTAGAATTTATTCATAAAGAAAAAGTATTCTAGTTGACATGTAATTGTGGGTGAAGGATGAAAGAACATTTTTAATATTAAAATCTTTTCAATATCAATTCTCTTGCAACTCCAATTATACTATTCTCCGGTAACAGTAAAATGGCTTTTTTTTTGTTTTTTTTTCTTGAGTTGATATTGACTTGTTTTCAAAATGACTTGTTTTCAAAATGACAAAAAATTGATATTTAAAATATGTGAATCATATCGCTTTTTCAACTTTTATGCTACTCTTTATTTTACGTGCAGAAAAAAACCCGCTTTTAACTAGATGGAGAAATTACAATTTTTCTTTCTGAAATCCGTCAGTTGAAGTATCAGGATTTTATCTTCAATTTCCAAACATGAAAAAAATAACTTCAATGATCGTTACTTCAAACTTCTCTCACTAAAACTCATGCCTTCCAGTCGATATATATTTTTTCTGGTAATATTAAATGTTTGTGCAAGAAAAGGACACATTTAAGGCCACTATGAATGTTGAATTGTTTAAATTTGAGTTACAACTTACATTCATAATTAAGCATCGATATTTGCTAACCGATTGAAGGTTTGCATGATTGAAGGCTACCAAACGGTATGTTTAATCTTTTAAGGAAATTTTGAAGAAGACAAAATAGACTATAATCTGTACAGGATTTGAATTCAATTAATTACACAATTTTTTTTTATGACTGATACTAAATAGTCATATTATGGTTGACCACACAATGTATTATTTTAAATTATGATTAATAAAATATGATTAAATTTAGTTTGATTATGTTGTGATACAATCCAAAACTTTAAATCTAATAAATAAATTTTAGTCATGAAGTAAAAAATTAATAAATTTTATTAAAAACTTATTATTCATGTACAATATGACATGTCACATCATTTTCAGACGTGTTAATAACGTACGCAACGGACGGAAAATCATGTTTATAAATAGTAATAAATTTGTTTTATACTACAATTTTAATGGTAAAATATATGAATAAAAAAATAAAAGAGGGACAAAATAATAAATTTTTAAAAATTAATTTTTATCCAACTAAATCAAAATATGGATGGCCATATAAATTTATCCATTTTTTCTTTTTAATAAATATAAAGTAATAATTTTTTGATGCCATATAGGTAGTTGACGGTTGAAAATATATATGAAAGATCAATCACTCCGCATAATGGAAGTTGGTACATGCATATACATATTGATGAAATTCTTTGAAGGATTCGCTTTTAAGGCATAATTTAGGTTTGATATTTTAATTAAAACTAGAACATTTTTATTTTAACTAGTGATTAAAATGATATTTATTTTTGTGAGACATGTAACGCGAGACACAAAAGTGCAATATAGAATCTCATCCGATATTTATGCTGCAAAAATTTTGTAATGTATATTTTATTGGACATGATTTTCATTGTTTATGTGTTTAGAGATTGTTTATTTATTTATTATCTTTGAAATGAAATGCAAATTTTCGGATGATAGTAAATTTCGATAAGTGGGAATGTATAAAAAATACTCACTTCAATTAATTAATGCACATGTAAGAAATACTCACTTCTTGATAGTCATGCAAGAATTACTCACAT
Source organism: Leonotis leonurus (assembly GCA_026898415.1). Taxonomy (NCBI): domain Eukaryota; kingdom Viridiplantae; phylum Streptophyta; class Magnoliopsida; order Lamiales; family Lamiaceae; genus Leonotis; species Leonotis leonurus. The sequence continues at coordinate 765,892 of JAPKLX010000142.1, forward strand.
TACATATAAAATTACCAAAATATCCTTAAAAATACATTTTGTAATATAAATATAAACAAATTATTTGTATTTTGTGATGAAATAAAAAAATATAATTAATAAAAAAAATAAATATTTTTAAAATTCCATTTTATAATATAAGAATAAATAAATTTGTTAAATTCTATTTTTGTGATGAAATTAATTTAATTTTATTTTGTGATTAATAAATAAAATGTAAGTAATTAAAAAATAAAAGATTATTAATATTGCATTTTGTGATATAAAAACAAATAAATTATTTAATTTATATTTTGTGGTGAAATAATATAAATAATTTAATTAAAAAAATATAAAGAAATATATGTGTTAAATAAAGGAGTGGTTGGTAAACTATAATAAATGTCATCTATCTACCATAATTCATCTTCTACTCTTTTTCTTGTTCTTATCCTTCACAAAACCAACTTTAAGTGACTCAAACTTTATGTGTTAAATAAAGTATTTTCTTCATATTTAGTCTCAAACACTTAACTCCATACTTTAAGTGACTCACTTTAAACCTTTATTTCTCACTCACCGGGAATCAGTTTAGAGAAAATAAATATACCACGATCATCTACTCGGAACGTAGAACGATACTAGGTCATTTAATTTTCTTAAAATTAAATGCCACGTCACTTAAATCTTGATCAAACTTCATTGACCACTATAAATATATATATAATATATATTTATTAAACACGATTCCTACACTCCTGTCTGCTCCATCTGATGGCTAAGCAAGTTTGTTTAAAAGAAAACGAAAAGAAAATTCACAACAAACACATTAGATAAGAAAATTACACAAATGATTATCTTACTGAAGCGAAACGACCGGGAGGTGGAATCAAAGCAAAAGCGGATGAAGGCGAGGTTCTTGAACTCAGCGAAGACCTCGTACAACAAAGCTTCGTTCACATCGGGATGCAAGCCTCCGACATACAGATATATCGGTGTCACCGAAACCGCCACTTACAACGCCATTAATCTGTTGAGTCCGACAACAACGAAGAATCTCCTTCTCTGTAATGTTTGCGATCAAAATTAATCCCATGAATTTGATACAAGCATTACATTGTACAACTTGTTGTACATGAAAAAATTGGGATGGGATGAAGGATCTCATGTGGTTCAACTATGATTACATACTAATAATCCCCTTTCACTTCCTTCACCCATTGCTCAGACAGTCTTTTCCATACCGATCTCATCAGCAAGCATGCCTCCTCGCGCAGTAGATTCCTCTCATGCGATAGAATTTTTGGTAGCCTCCCTCCCTCTACTGTTTTCAACTAAATCAAGCGTCATCTAGATGGCTAGATCAAGATGCAAAGTTAGCACAATTAGCAAATAGATTGTAGACATCCATATCAGTTAAGCAAGTGAACAAAAGATTTCAATATGTGCATATACATCACTACTAAACAACAATTGCTTAGTAAAGTATGACGGGTGGATTGATTTATTCCCAACGATTTATTATATTATCTTTATGCAATTGCATTGCCTCCACTGACGGTGAAATATTTGAGCATGTTCCTAAATGGTTATAGATTTCAACAAAGATAAACATTCATAGCCCCAGGCACTCCCTAATCATCCATTGGAAATCACTTAGCACATTTAATAATAACCGAAATCACACATTTGGTCTCCCATTACCCGTTCCCATCTAAAATGTCAAACTTTCTTCTTCACGCTTTTCAGAGCATTCGCAAATCCATGCTCACATTGTTTAATGCCATATCAGTCTTAAGATATTAAATTTAATTAACTATCCCTACTTCAAATAAGTCCTCGCATTTACGCCGAAGTATCCATTTAGAAAAAAATATAAATGCATTTGATATCTGAAAATGTGAGGGAGGATCTGTGTTTCTGTTTGGAATCGGTAGCCACAACAATTTCCATATCATATGTTCGGTGGCAATGGTCTCATCTAGGCAGAAAGTGGAGGATGAAATGTTGATTGACGATGATAAGAGAGGCAGTCATAGAGAGGGAGGGAGAGGAGGTAAACGTTTCAAATCATTGTGTTAAGAATAACTGCTAATGCGTTAAGAATTACCGATACCTTACACACAGATGGGCTATTAACCGCAAAGTAACGGCTAGAAATGTCACGACCGTCCTCCGCCCTTGTGGCAAAGTCCGGCTGCGCGACTATAGAATAGATAAATAAAGGTAAAGTGGAACCCTGAAAGCTTTGACTGAAACAAAAGATAGTTCGATAACTGAGTTTTAGTTCATAACAAAGAGTTTAACTCTGAATTGACACCTACGTCAACAATAATTGATGAAACATCTTGCAGCGGAAAAGGATCTACATAAGTCCACGTGTATGAAGACACGTAAACCCCCAAGAGTTCAACTACGCAACAGACTCACAAGCCCGTCATAGCACCTCCATCCATCACGTCTCAACCTGCACATTTAGAAATACATGCAGGGCTGAGTACAAAAGTACTCAGTAGACACATGCCAAAACGCATTCACACATATATATAATTGTCATTGCCATCTCAAAGTGAAACATAGGGATTTTATCTGAAAGTACCTATGTTCACTAAATTCTTTTCTTGAAAAATCCTGAGATCGACTGATCAGTCTAAATTTCTTAGTAATCAAGCATATCTGTAATTTCTATGTGTCGGGAAGGTGGCTACCTTCCACGGACACTTGACCGGTCAACCTTTCGCTGACTCACAGTCCATTGTGTACACTAGTTCGAGTGGAGACGCTAACCCACTGGAACCCGAATTCGATTTCATAATCATAGCAGATATGTATCATACAAAACATAAAACATTTATGGCAAGACAATACTTGAAATATCAATTTCAATTCAAAAGCTATTTGAAAAGAAATAACATAAATGCGGATAAACACGCATATTTTCTTTTAGTATAAGAAAGCCTACCTCGATGCGTTTTCCTTTTCTTCAAAAGTTAACCTCTTCCGGTCTTCGAATTCCCATTCCCGTAGAAACCTTTAATCAATCTCGTAGTAAGTTACTCGGGTTGAGTATAGGTTCTTATCTTAATTTCTTTGAAGGGCAAAAGAATTAATAATTTCATTAATTCAAGAATAAATCTTTCGTATCTTGGTTCTACTCGTCTTCGAGTACTAAGGATATATTTTCTTAATATACTTGAATAATTCCATTGGAATCATGATCATAGTTCCCCAATTAATGATCATTCTTTTAATTAATTTGATATGGTTAACCAATCAAAATATTCTCCAATTTAGAATATTTTTCCTTCCAGGACTTGTAATTTATTTAGACTATTCAAGTCTTTAAGAATTATATTTATTAATCTTATAGATTAATATAATCCCTTTGGAATCAAGGTTGGGCTTGACATCAATTAGTTCTCTCCTAATGTAGCCCATAAGATGATTATTTTGAGTGTCACATTCCAATTAGACTAGCCCAACATGTCTTAATTAATTGTGGCCCGCTAACTTTTAATATTTTTCGGCCCATGTGAATTAAATTGTCCAACCCAATTCCTAGTTAAATTTGAGCCCAGTAACTTGCACTCTTGGCCCGTTCAAGAATATATTAATCGGCCCAATCTAAATCTTATGTTTCGGCCCACTCTTAATTAAGTTGAAACCCATCATAAATAAATTCCTTACCCATCTCTATTAATTTCCTAGCCCAATACCCAAATAACCCAAATAGAATCAGGCCCATAATTTATACTAACATTAATTCTAATCTAACCCAGCCTTAATCTAACTTAAACATAATTAAATTCTAACCAAATTTTCCTTACTGTAGCCGACACCAATCCTCCTCCCATCCTCACAATTCATCTTTTCTGTTGTCTCCTAATCTCTCTCTTTCGTTCGATAAACAGCGGCGACACCGCAGCCGCCGTTCGTTCCACCCCGCCGTTTCTTCTTTCCAGCAATACATCCTGCACAATCCTTCTCCCTCTCCATCGGACGGTCTCTTTTCTTTCCTTTCTCTCTGCCTCTATCTCTCGATTGTTTCTGGACTGGGCGGTAGAAGGCTCACCGGAGCTTCATCGCCGGAACCTCAAGGTAAACCTTCCTTCTATCTATTTCTAAATTCGTTTCTTCCAATTTTGATTCATTCCTAAAATCTCAGTTTTTTTTTTTTGAATTCCAGTTTTAAAACATATTTATTTCCCTAAGGTTCTCTCTTCTCTGTCTTTCTTCCTCTCACGTTTTTCCTCTCTTCTTCTGTGTTAATTCCCTAATTTCTGTCGCCTGAGTTGGAGAACTACCACCGGGGACTCCCTCTTCGGCGTTTGTTCATCCCCTACTTCCTCTTGGTTGGTAACAGGTGAGGTCCTTAAATTTTTGTTAATACTCAATTTAAGTTTTTCTTCAATTACTACCCCGCGCATGCTCTTTAGACTATCAGTTTATGGATCTATGGAAGTCTTGGGAGAAAACCTAATTTTTTTTTTTCATATTTAATCTCATAGGCATTTTAGATCCTTGTATGTTAAGCTTCTTATTTGAATCGACTGAATAATAATATCTGTATACATCACTTTTTCGAATTCCTCCGAATGAAAGACTGAATTTTATGAGTCTATGTTCATTATCATATAGTTTCAAATTTTAAAGCTAAATTCTGTAGTGGTTAATCTGAATAGATTATAGGCTTATGGTTTTCTGTTGTTATTGAGGATAGACTATATCTTGCTACCTCTTTATTTTTGATATTCTGATTAAAGAATGATTCTATCTTCCTTGTAATATAACTTCAATTGTTTGGTGTTGACAGAGCTTTAGTTGGTTATGAGTTTAATTTCGAGTGAAGCTGCTGCGTGGTTCTTATGTCAAGGTAGCTAGCTAAGTAAGCCTAACTTTCTATTCTCCTTTCTGTTTTTGAATGTATTCTTCTGTTCACAGAGGCATCCATTGAAGCTAAGTCTAGCTTTTTCCTATTGTTCTTCAATGTTTGGTTGGGTTATGTTTCTTTGATTATTATGTGAAATGGCTTCCTAAGTATGGAAAGTCTTATTAAGAGTTTTACACAGTCCCTTAAACCACACTCTGATATGTTTTCATGCTTTGTTGGATGTCAAATTCTGTATACTGATTTAAGTAAAAGAACACATGAGTATGAACAGATTTGTGCATCTGTTAGGCTATGGGAAAAGAGTCTGTGACATCATTTGTTTAGAGTATATATATATATATGTCTGAGTATTCTCAGTTCCTGTTTTAAGTTCATTAGAGGAAACATGCTTAATAGACATAATAGAACAGGAGCTATCTTCTACATTCTGGAAATAACTGCATATATGTATAGAGTTGGTTCAGTTGCTATTACCTTAATGAAGCTTTTGCTGAGATGAGTTGAGTACCACTTCTCCGAGTCGGTAATGTTTTAAGGGTGTATTTCTTGGGTGCTTTTAAGTCAAGGGGGTAGTTCTTATATAAGGGAAGTGATGAGTCCTATTAGTAGTTAACCCAATGGTTTTTCTGTGAGGTTTCTAGATTTCTGTTTTATTATAAATCCTTAAATCCTTGATATTGTCCTAAATACATTTTCTTTATGCAGGGTATAGGAGTGCAGTAGCAGTCCTGCCCCTCCTTCACTTCAGCCGCCCTTACTGCCTTTTCCTTGAGCCTTGTGCTCGGTTGCAGCTTTCTCACTTCTCTTATCTAGTCTAGTGTAGTACTTAGTATCTTTTGCTTGTAATGGTTTCAAATCTTTTGTTCATAGATAGAAAAGGTATGGCAGTAACAGCCTCCTTTGTTGAAAGATGGTTTCACTTTATTGACTTTACTTTCTTATTAAATCCTTGTAGTAATAATTGTCCAAGTTGTAGTTAGAGTTGAAGAGACATCATTCTCTCTCCCTTTTTTTTTTGTTTTTTTATTCCTTCTCATTTCTGCCGTGTATTTATTAATACATGTTTCTAGTTTCTTTCATTCCTTGTTTATTTAATCCATGTCATCTATACTAATATATATATATGTATTCATTTATACAATATTCTATCTTATACTTTTTATTACAATCACTTAAAGATTTCAAGATAGTAAATATGCAATCCCATCTAAATAATTTAAAAGATTGTACTTCAACACTACTTGATAAATGTTAACTTATCTTAACTCTCATTGGGCTCTTATTCTCTTATGTTCTTGTATATATGTGGTTTCATTTAGTTATCCATTTATTAAATCATTAAGCATACATCTATTTATATATATAACAACATTATCTTATACTGATGTTCTCATCATAGTATCTTAAAGATTTATCAATAATAATAATAATAACTATAAGCCTTTTCGAGTTCATTAAATGATAAGCTCTCCTTATATTAAATACTTAAGACCCTGATCTCATCCTAAGCTCTCATTTATGATGAGATTTAAATTGAGGCAAATCAATTTAGACAATAGAGAAGTTAACATTATCAATTTGATAATTGATATTTGATTCATAAGCGTAATTTAATTAATTACGAACTATCTAATACGAGATGATTCTAATGAAAAGTGAGGGGTATTACAAGAAAAGTTTTTTTTTAGCTATTGTATCGATATGCAATTTTAATTTATACAAGAATATATGTAAAACAAGGAAAATATATTAAAATATAGAAAATGAATTTCAATCATACTCTTAAAAGATTCGAATTTTATATCTTGACCGAAGAAATTAAAGTTGTTGCTTATGTAGATTGCTAGAATTCTCATTGGTCTGTTAGTTTCAGGAAGAGCATGTTTGGTGTAAAGGAGAATACACTAAACTCCAACATTTTGGTTGTCTTGAAAAACAAGATTGAGAGATCAATTTACTTACTTATCAGATAAGATCTATTGGATAGAAGGTCAACTTCTCCGTTTGAGAGATAAATCGCATCTACTCAAACATATAGAATTGATATTAGACCGAGGTGATTTGTTCTTATCATATCGATTGGTAGATCGATGAGCAGATCAACTGGTCTGTTAACAATAGTTTGTGTTATATTTAGAAGAAAATACTTTTAAATTAGTCATGTCTTCTTTAAAATATACTGATTGACAAAAAATGCACAGCTCGCTGCTCTTCAGAGATGAGCTCGCTGGTGAATAATGAACATGTTAGGGGATGGTTGGTATGCTAGAATGGTTTGAGAATGAAATGACCATTCCTGTTTCCATTCCTTATCACAAAGTTGATATAAAATAATCATCAAGAATGGTCATTCCTAAAGGAATCAGCAATCCCATGAACATAAGATTAACCATTCCTTTCACTACCCTTAGTATTAAGCTATTAGTTATTCCCAATTATCAAGAATGAAATTTATTTTGATTTTTGAGAAAATAATTGTAATTTATTTTCTAGAAATAACTTATTAAATTTTTTTTTTGAAAATTTCGTGCGGGCAAGGTCGAGTCGGGCTGACCGGGCCGTTCTTGGTCTATTGGGCCAAATGAAAAAACCGACCAATATAATTTGAAGTAATTTTTTTTGCACAATCAACGAATAATAATGGTAACAAAAATTATTTTTTCATGACTAATGATATTTAGTTCGAATATAATTTTAATCTGTCTAACTTAGAATAGTTCGTAAACTTACACACAAACTAGTTTGCGAACTTGTCAAATTAATATAAAATATATACATAACAAATAATTTTAATAATATAGATTTTTAACGAGCACAAACTCAAATATTTAACGAACTCGATCCGAGTTCGAGTTTAAAATTTTGAATTCACTATTTAATCAAATAATAAACAAACTAAAATTGAGATCAATTTTAATTTAATTAATCGAATTCGAACTTGATTTTTAGAATTCGGATAATTTTAATCATTTTATTATAATAATATAATTTAATTAAAAGAATATTTTTTCATTCCTTTCCTTGAAAATACCAACCATAGTAATAGAATGAAGTGATAATTCATAAAATTACTCCTTTTGAGAAAATACATGTAGATTTTACCCAATTCTTTTGCACACATGTTAAAACTACCCATTTTCTTAATTATTCTTAAAACCCACCAAAAATCATAAATGACCCAAAAATCATAAATGATCACATATTAATGATCACATATATGATCTCATTACTATTATGCATGAACCGCTACACAAACCCCCTTGGACCGCTCGTCGGATTTTTGACAACCCCGGGCGGTCCAAGAATATTTATCTAGCAGTTCAACCGCGAATGCCACGAGACATCATAATAGTACCCAAAAATCATATAAAATCATTAATGGTTTGAGAAATACCTTCCCTATTATAATTGTAATTTCAATTTAACCGTATATCAGGCCCATCACACTTCCGTATAAATAAATTCTATATTAATACCAACTTAATTACCTTTTTGACCAAGAAGCTGTCGGGTTATATCCAACGGAAGTTTTAGGGACCACGTCCAACCACTCGGAGCACCGTATGGTTTCCAGCCGCAGATTCCTTCAACAACTTTTAGCACAGCCTCGTTCGTTTCCTACCCGGGGCATAGAGTTTTTAGTTGGTAAAATAGAAAATATAGATCTGGAAGATGATGAACAAAAGCCCAATCTTTTTTATTAAGGAATTATATAATATATATTACAACATAAGTAAATCCCCTTTTGGGAGGAGACAAACTTGTTTAGCTACCTATGGTAGCTGGAATTGAAACTACTTGCATAAACTAGTAAGAAAATACAATGTTTATTCTGAAGAGAGCTTAGGATATTTTTCGATGCCCTCCCTCCTCTTCAATGTCCTCTTTATATAGGAGTCTTTAGGCCTCCTTCCTTGATGCATTGTTGCATTGGATTCCTTATCCATCTTTTCCCACGTGAAGCTGGGACCAGATAAGGCAAACCTCTTGTAGTGGTCGGACCCTCTCTTTGAATTATCTTCAAAAGTTAGTGGTCCATCTTTATTATTTGTTCCACCGACGATTCTTTTATGGTGGAACGTCCTTTTCTTTCACCCACCGTTGTCGTTTTCTTTTTGGTGGGTACTGCTTTATCACATGCTTTCTTTTACCGAAAGCATCTTCTGCTTTATCCTCACATGGCCTCTTTATTTCTGTCGGCCATCTGCCTTTTTTGGAGGGCCCCTCGGAGCTTTTCCTTTTGGAGGATTCTTCTTCTCCTCATACTCGTTGGCTCGGAACTTCTTCTTATCTTGTTTAGGTAAGAAGCCTTTCCAGAACTCCAGCTCTCGTTGGTTTGGACAGTCCGAACAGATCTTGGACTCCCAATGGCCAAAATGAGCCATGTTGCAGAACTTGCGATGAGTCTCTTTACTCATCGCCATCTTGTTTTCACCACAGAAGAGTCCTTTTTCTCTCAAAAGCATCTTCTGTGAACTTGGTTGTTTTCCCTGTCATGGTATTTAACAGGAATGATCCATTTGCTGAATTCTGAAAGAATTTGAATGGAAACTTGACTTTGTCCATCTCTGTAAGACAGACCCATAATCCCCATGCTCGCCTTGTCGTAATTTGATCATCAGAAATTGAGGCGACCATTGGAACATCATCGGATGATGTCTTAATTTGGTTGAAGACATCCATTCGAGGTCTTCGTAGCCTTATATAGTGAAAGGCCTCATGACTCCCCTTTCCTGCTGGTTCTGGGGCTGCACTTATGAAATACAACTCCAGTGTATCACCTCGGCAAAGTTGTTCATTGTTTGCCTAGGTTTCATGTACCGCTTCCTGAATCCACCGAGGTAGACCCTTGATTTCTGGAAACGATGGAGACATAGTATAGACAGAGGCAAGTGCCCCAAATTCATACCATTGCTTGACATCCTGGGGTTTGGATCCCGGCATCATCCATACCCGCGGATATTTACCCGAGACATCGACCCTACTAGAAGCAGAATTGATACCTACTCTTGTCAGTAGTTTCTCCCAGTTTGCTTGATAAGCCTGTTCAGACAAGGAGAAAATAATTATGTTAGTATTAGCCCCAGATTTGCCTGTCATTGGCCTGAGACTAATTTCTCCCTCTTTTTCCCCAGAGGTGGAGGGTTGACATGATGGTCCAGGCAATAATTTTTACTAGTCCTTGTTTGTTGAGGTCGAGTGTTGCTGCTGCAATCCTCATTGATCCTCCCCATTCATCTATGATTGATTCACGATCTTTGAAGCTAACTTCATCGAGATCGAGCATCACTCCGTATGGATGGATGGGATCCAGAGTGGCCTTTCCAACCAGTGAATCTTGGATTCTTGGTTGTCGCCTTTTCCTTGTTCTCTCCATTATTACAGCTTCATCTGGTACTGTTGAAGTGTATGCAGGTCCCGCATGGAAATCACGAGCTTCCCTCATTGTCTCTTTGGGTGGCGCTTGTTGATTAAGCGGCACGGTTATGTGTGGTGGATTGTTGGCTTCCACCATCTGTTGTTGATTCATCTTGAGATCAACCAACTTCATGTTAGTAAAAGATTCTGCTAACTCTTGTAGATCATCAAGTCCGAGCCTTTCAAGGTGATTCATGATTTTCCACCTTGAAACATTCGTACATATCTTTCTACTTGAGGATCTTTGCCATTTTCCTTTACAGGTAAATGATAATTTGGCCCTTCGGTGAATAGCATCTTATTCCTTTTTTCTGAACGAGATCTGTTCTCCAATTGGCCTACTCGAACTTGAATATCTTTCAAAATGGTTATGATTTCATCTTGTTGAATAGATATTCGGTTTATCTCCTGGGGTACTCTGTACAGGTAGTTTTCGTAGTTTTGCACCGTCTTTTGGATCTCCCTCAAATCAACCGAGATTTTTGAATTATCTGGGTTGATTTCTTAGAAGACTGGAGTGAGCTCCCTTCTTTCTGGGTTCATTCGGAATGGGTAGGATGACCCATATCCCTCTGCATTTCCACCTCTCTATGAAGTGAATGGCCTACTCGGAGTAGATCTTGGTATCTACTCATTATGACGATAAACTGTAAACTTTCATTTACAGATACAGGACCATGGATCCTTTCGTCTAGCTTGTCAGCCCAAAAAAGAAATTTTTCTTGGTGCTTTCTTGTAGTAATCTCCAATTTTTGGAGAAAATATCTGTAACAGAAGCATCTCGGACAATTGTCCGGATCCATATTTTCTTGGAGGTCTCCTCCGTTAGGATAAATACTATATGTAATAAATAAAATATAATTCCTTAATAAACATAGGGCTCTGATACCATTTTAAAGCACAGGTTAGAAATTGAAATTTTTTCTGTTATCAGTATAGTAGAGAATGTTTTGTCCGTGATTTTTCACAAAATCCAGTACCAAATATACCAAAAGTGGGTTTAAAACCAACAGTGACATTAAAATGGGTATTTTCTACATGTGCACTTAGAAAATGGGTAAAAAGTTCATGTATTTTTTCAAAAGGTATATTTTTAATTTCCACCCTAGAATGAATTAGTTCATTCCTTTCCCATCATTATTTCATTACAAAGTTCATTCCATTCCCACTAAATTTCATTCCTCCATACCAACCATCCTTTAATGTAATAGATAAATACATAATGTAAAAAACACAAACAATTTAACGTGGTTCGAGAAACTCCTACGTTCATGATCGATTAAAGCAAGATTTATGAATCTCTAGATCCATCTCTTATTTATACTCTCCGAGTACGAGACCATTTTCTCTTATTTATTATACCCACTGAGATAGAGCTTGCACTCTCTTATTCACATTCACTAAGAACGAGCTTACATTTTTTTATTCAAAACTAGATTCTTTCTCTTATAAGGTTGAATATCCTTCATCCTTCTCTATCATAGAGCTTAATACAAAAAAAAATTATGGAATGATTTCTATAACTAATGGCTTTAAGACTCAAATACTAAAGACTAATACTAGGGGTGTTTCTCCAAAATATAGAATTCTTGAATACTTGATTGATTTTGATACTTGGAGAATTCTTGCAACGTTTTGACTCTTCTTTTTCTCACTCTCTTAATGCATCACTATTTTTGGAGAATTGCTTGAAGTATTTATAGCATCTGATTTTGAAAAACTAGTCACTGCCGCATTTAGTGATAGCATTAAATGCTAATATAGTCGTTGGATGCTGAATATATTTCTAGTTGTTAGAGTTTATCCTACATGTCATCTGATGTGGCTTTGGGATAAGTTAGCTAGTAATCCATTTAGGTAGATTGTTATCATTCTCCATTATGTAGAAACATCTCAATGTATATATCGATCTACTATTGGACAGGTCGACTCCTTCAACTGTGTTTGAGTTGTCTCCTATCGATATGCCGTCTGGTAGGTCACATCTTCTTTTCATGGACAGGTTAACTGATCTCCTCAACGATCTGATGGACCAGATTGATAAATCGATCTGTCCTCACATGTTGATCAATCTGCTTGAAAATAATATGGTTTATCTTATGGACCATATCAATGAATCGATATATCCTTAAATTGTGATATTCGTACTAATACTTATAATAAATAAGATCGATTTGTAGTGACCATATTGATGTATCGAGTTGTGATTACATTGTAGATCAATAATCTCTAATAAAAAACACCAAGTTATCTCATATGGACTAGATTAATGAGTCGATATGTCTTTAACATTTTAGATGACATGTTTAAGTCTAACTAGCTAATATAAACAAGTCTAAAACACCATATTGATCTCCTTATTGACAAGATCGATGAATAGATATGTTCTTTAACACTTTAATCAATCTGCTCTATTAAAGCATATAAGAATCAATATAAACGATTAAGAACATGCAAAAGATAGTTTCACAAGGAATCATCAAAACACACAATAGCTCAACATCATCAAGAGGGTTCCAACACGGTCTTGGACTGCTTGAAATGACATTCAACCTTGGAAAACTTTTAATTTATTCTTTCCTACAACTCTTATATCAAGTTGACGATATTCTAACGAGTTACTAAAAGATGCAATGACAAAAAATATTAATGCTTAGAGTGGTCATATTGGATAGCCAATGCATTTTTGAATATGAGATTTGGGCTAGATTAGGGTTCCTTATGAGGATAGGATCAAATCTCAAATTCAAAAGCATTTTTTTAAATTTCTTTGACAGATCTTTTATTAAAAGAAATTAAGATTTCAAATATTTATTACATTAAATAAATTTTATATTAGTATTTATCAACTTCACTATAGGATAAATAATGAACTGTTTAATATTGATCCGTATTATGAACTATAACTCGTTTTCATAAATTATTTCATATAATATACATTAATTAATTAGAGCCTCCTCGCATCTAAAATTAATTAATATCTTTTGCGTGAGTTGTCTAATTCATACATTTATTTTTATATCTGGAATAAATTTCAACCGACCGGGTTTCTATATAATAAATATTTTTTGAACACCTCACGCGAATATAATCAAATCGAACTCGCCGAGACCCGATTCTACGCAATGACATCTCAGTACTTCTCATTAAACTAATTATAACCACCCAATGTATTATTGTATAGAGTTACGAAAAACAAGCAAGTGAAGATACATTAAAACAATGCATAATCAGTCATGTATACTTAATGTTATTCGGATAAAATAATAAATGAATAATCTTTGTAACCTTATTCTTCACTATTAGAAGATAAGAACTTATGATAGTGTGAAACCACATAGTGCATAAAATATTATATTCATACCAACATAAATGCACCGATATAATTTTGTCGACTAAAGTAAGCACAAGACATCGAATGATCCTGAAGCCTTTTAAGAAAATACTTTCCAACTTTTTCTAGTATCAAACATTTATTCTACAAGGAATCGACTATGTTATCTTCTTTGATCATCGAACCACCGCATAATATAATGTAGAAAATGTATTTTTTGTGCAATAAATAATCGACATAAAATAAATCTCAAATCAAGGACAAAATATTTATTCTTATTAAATGGATGTGAAAACAAGTCTGTCACAATATGTTGGTCCCTAAGAGAGTATTCTTGTGTATTTGTGGATAATACATAAGTTTAGAAATAACTATGCTCTTAAAACTGAGTGATTTAAGCTAAACAGTGAACTACGAGGTCAATCTAGAAGTTTAGATGGGAAAATATGGTGGTTAAGAAATAACTCTCTAGATAAGCAAAATCATTTAAATATAAAATGCAGGTTTGAAGAAATAAATAAAGTAGTAAACAACAACAAAAGTTATTACGTGGTTTGTTGAAAAACTTCATGTCCACTATCTTGATGTGACTCAAGTGTTTCTAATAAATTGGAGAGTGTGTGAGACTATGTGATTTTACAATGGTATATCTCACTCACTACAAATATTAACTCTCAAGTATTCTAGTAAAAAACCGAGTATTTTTAAAATAGATAGATTAAAAATGTAAGAACTATGATGAACTAGCTTCGTAAGTGTAGTATGCTTTCAATCTCACGTGATTGTTCTTACTTCATGTGTGTTTTTCTCTATTTGCAGTAAGGTATTTATACTCCCTTTTTGAAATACATAATTGTTTAAAGAAAATATCCTAAGCTTGATAAGTTATTGTTGGAAACATCATTCCTTATTTTACTTCTAGAATGACGCCTTGATTCGTGCTAAGCTGGTTTTACTTCGGGGCTTACGATCAGTCTAGTGCTATCCATTAGTGTGGCTTGTTTCTATCAGTATCAATGTAGTCCTTAGGCTTGACGTCAATCTTGGATATCAATCTTCATTCTTTAGTCTTAAACACCAGTCTAGTCTAACAACTATACTATTACATATAAGTATACAATCTTTAATAAGTGATCTTTCTAAAATTAATACATTATCATTATCATCATGGAGGTTTGGGATCTAAATTAAAACACTTTAAAATCTTCCCAACACAATGCTCAAACATAAAGCATGCTTTAGAGAATTCAAACCCTAACACATATATCATGTATGCGGTGATTTAGGTCATATGTCTTAGCACTAGAATGAAATTTTGTTACATCTATCATTAAACTAAAATTTGGAATTGAATATAATTCACAATTTTCAAATATTTTACTTTATATGAAGCATACCCTATTAATATGATGCATGCGTCAAGATCGTTGACTATAATTTGATTTTGGAGTTGTTGGTCGCTGGTATTACTTACAACTAGACAAATCTCATGCACAAATTAAAGGGTCATGACCCTAACAAAACTTATAATGGTTCTGAAAATTGAATTTACTTCATTCTTTGAGCATAACAACTAAGCTACGAAGGAAGAACTATAACTAATGGTTACAACAATGTATCTGAAATATAATATAGTTCAACATGTTATAAGCTTATGGATATCGAAATTTATAGGCTTAGAACATTGTTTCCAAAGTATTTCGAAATCTTGTTTAGCTCGTATTTGTGTGTGTTTTGGGTTCATATTTTGTCGTGTCTAGCTTTTAGTTGGAGTCAGTTTGGTGTCTTTTCGTTTGTGTTTATGTTAGGTTTTGTTTATTATTATTTTGGATGTAGGATGACGAAAATGAGTTAATGTGAGCTGAAATGATGCCAAAAATGTCGAAAATGCAAAGCTGAGCAAAGCGGAACGAGCCGAAGAATGCACGGGAGGAGAAACCACACTAAGGAAGCGTACTTGCAACCCAGCGAGTGCTAGCTATTCAAAGCTCGCTAGGTTGCAGAGTTTGGATTTTCAGAGAAGAGAGGCCAGCGACTACTGAGAAGCCAGTCGTTGGGCCTGCAGATTTTGTGCACCAACAAGGGAAAGCTAGTGGTTGTTAGGCCCGTTAAGTTGACAGTTTTCTGCGGGTTTTAAAGAGGAAATCAGGGCATTGGGAAGAATATCTCTCTCATTACAATCACATCAGTGTAATTTCACATTTGGAAGAATGATTTAAGGTGGAGATCGACTTCTCCATCCAATCAGTGTAATTGTAGTAAGTTTCTTATTTGGTTTCTTTCTTATGATTGTATGATGGATTGAGTAGGTTGAATCTCCACTAGGGTTTGATTTCTTATGGATTTTTGATGTCTATTGTTATTCATGCTCGTTGTTTAGATTGTGTTTGTTTAATTGTATCGATTGATCACCATTGCAATTCTTTAGACATAGGTGAGGTCGAGAGATGATCCTTGTGTCAGACCAAAGTCCAATCAATTTCGGTTGTAATCGGAAACGTATTGAACGAGTATTCATTTGATACCGTGAATTCTTAATTGTGTGACTTTAATACGATAGTCGAAGCCACAATCTAATTATAAATGTGAAAGTTAGTTGTTAGATAGCTTTAAGAATTCTCAATGAGCAAATGAATACATGGATAACCGTAGCATGTGATGATCCACGTGGATGTTCATACCCTATAACTTTAACTCTAGATTCTAGTTGTTTAATTTTACTTATTGGCTTGTACTTTAGTTAATTCCATGATCACAACTTGATAGAATGTTTAGGATTTTGTATTCAATCTTTAACACTTAAACTAGAAAGCCCTGCTAAGTCTTCCACGAGATTCGACTAGGGTCAACTTATCGTGTATTATAGACCTCGTCCAATTACGAGAACTTAGATACACAATTTAGGTTGAACAAATGTCTTGAAGTAAAGAGCTTGATAAATACTTCGAGGCTCGAGTGCTCCGTTCGCGAATGGAGGATAGAGATTTTTCTGCAAAGTTTTAGCTTATTAATTTCTCGTAAATATGTTGGAAGATGACATTGATTATTTGACGGAGCTCAGTCGTTATCACTCTGGTCAAGATAAATTTTTAAACCTACACTCTTCACTAGGTTCTGCTAGTGGCAAGTACAGGGTCGATCCCACAAGGAATTGGTGGATTCCTCTCTCGATGTCACAATTTGGGGTTTTGAGTCGGGTCTTGCCTTGGGCAAGAAGTTGTAATCAGGTAAAAAGTAAAATGCTGAAATGTAAATTACTGAAAAGAAAACACTAAGATATTTAAATAAGAAAGAATTTTGACTTGAGTAAGAATTCTTGAGTCTTGACTTATATCTTGATCATCAGTGCAAAGTTGTTCATTGTACCAGCATATCATTGGTTAAAGACGAGTGTAAGAATGGGGTTTTACACGCATCACTCAGGAAACTCCCTTTTTAATCGTCACGTACCCACCTAAGCCTCGCCCAACATACATTTTCAGCCCAGAAGGTCAGAGTGGTTACTCACTCCCCTATACCCCTTGCTCAAGATTGCTCCTGGACCAAGCCAACTCCAGCATACCCAAATAGGCATTAGTGGGACACCGCAACCACGGGCACACCATCTCAGACGCCCGTCCTATGGCGTTCCCACCTACATCACCGCATTGATCCCTGTGGCTAGCAAGCAGGGAGTTGCTAACACTTGGAGTTTACAGCTCGCAATTGTAACCTGATCTTTCCCAAGACTGCTACTGACCAGAAAACACCGAGGACTTGATCAAGTTGTATAGGATTCAGATCCAGCGCTTTAGGAACATGCCAATACAACTATGCGTGCGATTAGACCTCTCAAGACGTAATAAGTTTTAACTCAATTAATCTTTCCCAAGCAAAGTTTAATAAACCTAGCTACTCATATGAAAAGTAAAGAACACAAACGAGATAAATAAAAACATACTAATATTAACATAGCAAAGGTACGAGTTTTGTAATGCCCCGCCTTTTTTAAGTCCCGAATAAATTAGCAAAACTCTCGAATATATGTACTAGTAACCGAATTTCGAGACCATAGGTTCGAGGCTTAATGAAAATCGTCTACGAGATCGCAACTCATGAAACATAGATGCATTCGAGTTTTAGACGCAAACCGGTATCACAAAATTAATTAATGGCTAATCATTAATTACGCGAACGAGCGACCTTATATAGATGTAAGGTCGTGATGAAATCTACCTTGGTAAGTTACAATCAAATTAGATTGATGTGAAGAATAATTGGTGATAGTAGTAATTTCTATTAATATCATCATTTTTAGATAGAGATCTAATAAAATCACTAATAATGGTTAATGGTATCAGTGGAATCTTTGTTTTAAAGAAAGAAGTTTGAGAATTTAATTTGGTTAATTAATTAAGTGACAATAATGCTAAGTACTTACATACTTTCAGAATTTATATATATAAACGTATATATTTTATATCTTGGAAATTTTATACATTAAGTAGATATATGTGCACGTGGGTGCAGGTGTAAGAATCAGGATATATATATATATATATATATATATTTGTACCAATGTGATGTTGATATCTATATATAGTAATTAAACTATTACTTCATAAGAGCATGAATTCACACGCCTAATACACATAAACTAAGGAAGCATGCTAAAAATATAATACAATATATATATATACACACATGTTAGTACAGTACTTAATAGAAAGCAAACTAAAATAAATAAATTAGCCACAAATCTGCACAAGGCAGCATGTGGAAGGAAAAGAAAGGAGGACACAGAACGGCTGCCACTTCACGCCACTTCACTCAAATCCTCTCCATCCATCCATGCCCTGCAAGTCTAAAGAAGCAAGTAACCTGCAAGTCTAAAGAAGTAAGAAAGTGCAGACAGCAAGTAGAGAATAGAGATTTAATCCTCTATATAAGGAGTAAGATTCTTAGAATTAACCACACCTCAAATTAATTACACCGAAGTGCTGCCAATTTGGAGTTTGAAGAAGAACCGGGAGAAGAAGAATAGTGACAGACTTGAGGTAAGAATTTAAAGCTCTAGCAAATTTATGTTCATACCTCTTAAAGCTAAACATAGGAATACATACACGTACGAAACCGATTTTGAATTGAATTTAGAATGCTTAGACTTTGAACTAGGAACTGCATTTTGGAACTTAGGAGACATGTTCTTAACGTAAGAAAAACATATTTCTAAGTCTTGCTTAAATGTTGATATGAAACATATACTGCTAAGTAATCTATGGCAAAAATGAAAGAGGAGGAGGACTTACATAGTGAAGGGGAACAAGGGTAGTGCACGGCTGTTTCTCCAGCCGTGAACTCCCACTGAAAACTGCCCCGAATCACTTCGGACAGCTTCGAATGGCCTCGAACAGGCCCCGAACCACCTCGAACGGCTTCGGACAGTCACGGCAGACCCCGGACAGCTTCGATCAAGCCTCGAACGGCTCCGACAGACCCCGACTCACCCCGAACAGCCCCAAACCAGTTCGAACAGACCTCGAGTAGCCTCGAATAATCTCGAATGGCCTTTAACAGCCTCGAACAGCCCGGACAGACCCCGAAGCACCCCGAGATAGCCCCGAACTGCCACGAAACCATTCTGCAAATGTAGAACCAAACCTGAGAATGTAGACTTTCCCCAAATTTAATCAATAAGGGAATGGAAATCAATCTGCAAAAGAAATGAACTCCCTCAATACTTTCTTCTAATCTATAAATCATTTTTAAGCATACGTCTTAGTCACAAACTGATTTCCTTTCCCAAATCTGTAAACCCAAAATGAAGGAACGAAAACCTAAGAATTTACTTAAAGCTCACATTTAGATAAATCCTGTGGAAATCCACATGCAAAAATATAGAAAGAAGGAGAGGGTCAGTAACTAAGGAGATCGAAATTTACTAATTTAAAACTTAATAAATGTCCAAGACCACTTCTTAGGTCTAGAATTATCAAGAATCTAAGACATGCATACACGAATAAAGGAACTAGCGAGAGATTACCTTGAATTAGTGGCCGAATTTGCGACACCGGAAAAGGGAGAGGACTGCTCTGCTTCTGGTCGCATGACGCCGGGAGGGAAACGTCGAGCGCCTAGTGTTCGGATGTGTGAATACTGAGGCGACGAAGAAACAATAGCAGCGGTTGCTGCGCGAACAGAGAGCGGCGGAGCCGAGAGGGAAAAGAGAGAGAGAGAACGGCGGAGCCTAGAGTAGAAAAAAAAAAGAGAGGAAGAAGCAGCGTGACGTGAGAAGAAGGAAGAAAGGAGAAGAAGGAGAAGAAAGGGAAAGGGAAAACTTACCAGGGGATGAAGGACGACGGCGCGATGGCGAGGTAGGCATGGCTGCAGAGGAGGCGCGACCGGAAGAGAGGATAGAGGTGAAGGCGACGCAGAGGAAATTGGGGAAGAATGCGTTGGGTTCAATCTAGATTAGGCAATTAGAAGGCTCTAGAACTAGACCCGGGTTATGGGCCGGGTTGTATATAACAGTTGGGCTAATGAATAAATTCAATTTGGGCTTAGAATTAAATAAATTATGGGCTAAATTAAAATAACAGATGGGCTGAAAAAAAATATAACATCTGATGGGCCGAGAAAATAGAACCAATTGGGCCCAGGGAGTATACTCACTGGGCTAAATTTATAATAAGATTGGGCCTAGAAATTATTAAGATAAGTGGATAATTTATTACAGTTGGGCTAATTTAATTAATGGAAGAGTTGGGTTAACTTAATTATTTAAGTGGGCTATTAACAATTCTATTGACCAAGGACTTATTTATTAGGACTAAGCCCAAGAAGTAGAATATTAAGTTAATTAGATAATTAAATTATAATTATTACTAGAGTTAAATCTTAGTAATTGATTTATTTTTAAATCATACGTAAGATATGTATATGGGGTTATTCCAACCTATAAGAAATAATAAATATTTAACTTAGAAATTTAGAATATTCAATTAGAGATTAATTTGTTATTCAATAAATTATTACTTAGATGTAATAAATGAAATTAATATTTTAGGAAACATAGTTGATATGAGAAATCAACGTCTCTAGACAAAAATTTGATATTAGCATTATAGTCGAGTAAAGGTCGAGCATAATTCTCGAAATAATTGAGGATATAATATTCTTACACTTAGAAAATGCACTAGAAGATTATATCTCACTTGAGATTTATTTAAAGGTTTCGACAAGAGGTCGGATCCGCACCCCGAGAACGAAGCCAACATCAATCGAGACTATTCAAGTAGGCTTTTCTTACCCTATGAAAATATATGTGTGTATGCTTTCAAATGAAATGAGATGTTTTCAAAAGCACTGTCTTGCCATAAATGTTTTCGATTTATGTATGATGCCTATCTGTTATATGATAATCGAATTCGGGTTCCAGTGGGTTAGCGTCTCCACTCGAACTAGTGTACACAATGGACTGTGTGTCAGCGAAAGGTTGACCGGTCAAGTGTCTGTGGGAAGTGGCCACTTCCCCAGCACATAGAACTTCAGATATGGTTGATTACAAAAGAATTAGGACCATGGTCAAACTAGAACTTTCTCAAAGAAATGCTTTTGTGAACATAGGTGCTTTAGAAACAAAATCCCTATGATTCACTTGAAATGGCTTGACAGTTATATATGTAAGTGTGCGATTTCGGCACGTGTCTACTGAGTACAATTTGTACTCAGCCCTGCATGTATTTCTAAACGTGCAGGTCAAGAACAAAGAAGATACGGGTGCTACGTTGGGCTTTTTGTCGGATTCCTAGTAGCTGACTCTTGGGGGTTCTACGTGTCTTCATACACGTAGGATTTCGTTACGCGATCCTACATTTCCGCTGCTAGACCCTTATGTAAAAAGACTGAGTTTTGAACTCTTTAATTTAGTTACGTGATGTAACGAGCTTATGACTCTGACTTCATGAATTTACGGAATGAACCCTTGAATTATGTTATGAGATGAATATTCATTGTCTTACTCTCGTCATTTATTCATTTTATTAGTCACGTTCCCGGATTTACTAGACTTAGTAGAAAACGGGCGTGACAGAGTGGTATCAGAGCGTTCGTGTTCTGTACCCAAGAGTCTTTCTTCAAATCTCGAGTCTAGTATCGTTTCACTAGACTAACCAAACGAGTCGACAAAAGCCTAGCACCCCGACGTATCCTGCCCCTCTAGACGTGGCACACGCCTTACGAGAAAAGCTTCCAAGTAGGGAGATTTAACCAAATCTCTCGCTCTAAGTTCGAATTTTTAGAACTTAAGAATCTTTCCTTATAACCAAGGAAATTTGACAACATGCACAAACCCTTAAGCGAGAGAATAGATCGCAAAATAGAGCGAACTCTCTCGAACACCTCAACGAATAGAATGAGCAAGAAGAATCATAACTATATCTTCTTCGACTTAGAAAATAGCGGCGAGATTCGATAACTATCGATCCACCGCCAAATCGGAACTTAAGCACAAACCGCAAGTCGGTTAACAAGAACCTAAGTATCTAAGAACGATAAGTCTCAAAGGAAGCAAACCCATAACAACCAAACTTCCAGAACAATAAGAAGTGAGGTGAGTATGATTGGAAAAAGGTGAAGTTCGTATTTGAAAGGGAAAGTATAGATTTCTTTCAACTGGAGTTTGAGATTCCCAAAAGAAATGTAGGTATTTCCTTTGGTTGAAGTGAGTATTAAAGAAGAGAACATACTCTTTTAAAGCAAGTTTTGAGATGCTTTTGAAGCGACGTTTCAAGTAAAGGGAAAAGGTCACGATTCTTTTCAAAGTAATGTTTCATGGTGGGTAGAAAATAGCACGATTTGTCTAAAGTGAGTTCATAAATTTGTCATGACAATTAGGACTCTTCCCTATGAATATAGATTGCTTTAAGTGACTTACTCCCTTGAGAAATGATAACATAGATCAGAACATAGAAGAACAAATAAGAGTTCTTCCTCACAACTTAGAGTGAGAACGACAATGGAAAAGAATAGACTAGAAGGACGAGAAGAACTCATATATAGATGATGATCGAGACAATATCTTCTTGGTGAGTTATCATTATGATAACTAGTTGATGGGAATCATTCGATAATCATTCGATAGATTATCATCATTATGATGGGAATCTAAACACAAACAAAACCGTCAAGCTGGTTGATGAAGATTTAACTATCTTTGAATAACAAACCTTAAATCTAGAATTTCCAAGAATCCCATATTGATAAGCATAACAACCTTAAGAAGTTATGATGATCAACCACGAACTATCGATCTAAGAGTTTGGTTATAAGCCAAATACCCCTACGATCGTGCCAACTTACGATCCAAGGGCTTAAACTAGTTGTTTCATCTCTGTCATAATAATGAGAGATGATCAAACTAAAGACACCCCATCTTAGAATCGACCACATATGTTCGAGATGTGGACAGAAGAACCTCAACGAGTCCCTAGACCTCTACTCCAACTTTTGGAGAGAGACATGTCCAGCTAGAATGACGTGTATAGAAAAATGTGCGACAACTACTCATTACTTTGTCAATTGAATGACAAGAATGTGGAGGGAGTCTCATTGCCCTTATGGTTACCATGACTTTTACGTAAACCATCAAAATGGTAGTATACTAAAATTTGGGTCCAATCATAGTAACTCGACACCAGACCATACAAAAGTTTCTACAATACTAAGAGAATCAGCCCACCTACGCCTCTCAATATTACAAAAAGTATCTCAAAATTTTGGGACCTCACATAATAAGATAGTCATGATCATATCTTGAGAGATATTCTTGGAAGTCATTTCCTTCTAGAAAGAGGAAATTATATTTTGCGCGAAGGGCATCCATTCGTAGTACTATTCAACTAAGCAAATTCAAGAATGAGGATCGTACAAAAGTTTTGAGGAGACAATCCTCTCTAAATGTGCTTGTACACGTGAGATGACCCTATGGATTTTTACGTCATCTAAGATCTATGATTTAACAAGCTATTGTTCTAGGAATCTTAAGATAACGCCCTATAAGAATAGTTAAGACCATTGCGATAAAGATAAATTGTGAGGATGACGTTAGCTAAGAAATTAACCACATGTTATCACGATGCCGCCAAGAGGTGTTGTACGTCGAGAGGTAGGGGTAGAACACAAAACCTTAAAAATGTAGACACGAGACGCAAAAAAAGAACAGGAGGTAACCCCACCCCTCCCACCGCCTGGGAGCATAATCAAGGAATTATTCTTCTGGCATATTCCATCCACCTCTAACGATTTAAGTAATCATACGGATGCGGAAATTTGAGTACGTGCTCTAGACCGCATCCAAAATTTTCTGCGATGTATAGACCAAGAACGCATGACTTGCGTTTCCTTCCAGCTAACTGGATCTACAGACTTCTGGTGGAAGCTAGAAGGAAAACTATGACCCCAGAGTAGCTGGAGAGAACGACCTGGGGAGGAATTTAAGGCACAAATATACGAGAAGTATGTTCCTAAGAGTTATCACAAGGAGTAGGATGTGGTGATCTATAATCCGAAGCAGGGAGAAGGACAGTGGCGGAGTACGATCAGGCATTCTGGGACATGTCCCGATACGCACCTAAGCAGGTCGATACTGATAAGAAAATAGCGGGAAAAATTTATGCCAGTGGAGACACGAAATTTGGATAGCACTAGCTAGCCAAAGGGGTCTGACATACCCGAAATCCCTTAGTAGTACTCACGACATTAAAGCTGATATACTTAGAGAACGACAAGCACCCACCCTAACATCAATATTTTCTTAAGAACCGTTCCAGAATCCTAAAGGAAAATGCAAATGGAGGAATAACCGAGTTGGTATAACTCTAAGAAAGTTATAGGATGGACATAATAAGTTCTACGGCCAAATTCAATGACTCGTGTAGAGAAATATCCGTAGAAATTCCATACTTGTCCCAAGGGTAAGAGAATACACAATAGAGAATGTCTAGCTGGCAGTGACGACTGCTTTGCCTGCGGCTAGAAGAGACACCTCGCCAAATATGGCCCCACCAAAAAGCACGGAGTGGGCCCTAAACCCAATCAGGCAACCCCAAAGCTGTATGTCTGAGCTATCTAGGCTCGACCCCATACTTGACCCCAGCAATAGCAATTTCCATCTTCTCCCCTTTGCCACCTTAGTACCATCAACGCTAGCCTTAGAGGCAACCACCAGGCTCGAGCATGTGCAATGAAGTAGATATAGTCTAAGGAAATCAGGGAAACCTGACAGGTATAAGGATACCCCTAGATACTCCAATGATGATCTTGTCTAATACGAGGGCATCTTAGTCAAACAATGTTCAAGCATGCGTAGAAAACCTAAGGATGCAATCAGACTAGTAGAGACATTTATGAAGGTTTCTTCACCTCTAGGAGGAATCCCCGCAATCACTCATGCTTGCTCGAACATGATCATGAACTTAGAATCTATTAAGGTGCTACCAAACAACCTTAGCATCCTCCCGATGAACGACATTGATATAATCATATGAATGGATCGGCTAGCTAGACACTATGTCACTATCTTTTACAATGAGAGATAAATCCCATTCCGACCCTGGAAGAGAACCCACGAGTTCCACGGGATCACCATGACTCAGAAGAAGTCAATAATCTCGGCTCTATAAACCGGGAAGTTAGTAAGGAAAGGTTCCTAGCTTACCTAGTTTACTTGAACGAAGAATCGAAGATATTGCCATCGTGCAGGAATACCCTAATATGTTTCCTAAAGAATTACTAGGATTACCACCAAACCAACAACTGGGATTCACCATCGACCTAGAGTCTGGATTATCACTGATATCCAAAGCACCAAATAGAATAGCTCCGAAGGAGTTGGAGAAGCTCAAGATCCAACTCCAGGGACTCTTAGATTTAGGTTCCATCAAACCTAGTGTGTCGCCTTGGGAAATGCCTGTGCCCTTCATAAAGTAGAGAGACGATACCCTAAGAAGTGCAGAGACCATCGAGGTCGGAACAAGATAATTGTCAAAGGACCGGTACCCTTTTGCCGTGAATAGACGGCATGCTCGACTAGTTAAAAGAAACAAGTGACTTCTCAAGGATCGATCTGAGATCGGAATACCATCAACTGAATATCCTGATAGAGGATATTCCTAAGACGACATTTCGAACCTAGTATGACCACTACGAGTTTTTAGTAATGCCGTCTGGACTCCCCAATGCACCTGCCATGTTCATGGACCTAATGAACAGCACTTTCAATCCATATCTCGACAAATTTGTCTTGGTCTTCATAGGTGATGTTCTAAATTACTCAAAGAGTCAGGTGTCGTAGTGCACGCTCTAAAATAAATTTGGAGACACCACCCTGCGGAGTTCAGTGCGAAATTTTCACCAACTGCAAAAGCCTCAGATATTTCTTCGAACAGAAGAACCTCGACATAAGGCAAGGGAGATGGTTAGAACTAGTAAAAGGTTACGATTTCAGTACAAACTACCACCCTGGAAAAGCTAACATAGTGGCCGATGCCTTGGGTCATAAAACATCTTCGAAACTTGCCTGCATCCTTATCCAGAGGAAGAACTTAGAAAGGAGTTTAGCAAGATGAACTTAGAAGTCTTATCTCCTCCCAAAACTGTAAAAGGCATTCTTGACATGATAATAATCGAATTCGATCTGAGAAGTAGAACCCTAGAAGCACGAGAGACAATGAGAATCTAGAAAACATAAGACTCAAGGTCATGAAGAAACGACACCACAATCTATCGAGAAGAAGTCGACAATGCCATAACTTTTGAGGGAATCAATGAGGAAATCATGAGCGAAGCTCATGATACACCCTACACTCCCACCTGGGAAGTACAAAGATGTACTAAGACCTAAAGAAGAAATTTTAGCGGGACGGGGTGAAACGAGACATGACATCTTCCATAGAAAGATATCTAACCTACCAACAGGTGAAGGCATTACGCTAATGACCTTATAGTAAATTTCAGCCATTAGAAATTTCTGAAAGAGGAGTAGAAGCACATCGCAATGGACTTTGTGATCGGATTTCCCAAGTCCAAGCGTGGGAACAATGCCGCATGGGTAATCTTGGACAGACCCACGAAATGTGCTAATCCTATATACATAATTATCACCTACGAATCAGACAAACTAGCCTAGCAGTACGCTTGTGAGATCATACGTCCCCACAGTGTACCGCGCCATTTTCATCAGATTAAGACTCATTCACATCTATATTCTGGATGAGTTTTTAGAAAGAGTTAGGCACGAGGTGTAACTATAGTAATGTGTTCCACCCACAAATCGACGGACGGTCAGGGAGAACAATTCAAACCCTAGAGGGTATGTTGAGAACTGTAGTTCTCGGCAGAAGTGGAAGTTGGGAAGCAGTATTGCCACTAATCGAGGTTGCCTACAATAATAGATACCGAGCAACCATAGAGATGGAACCATATGAAGCCCTATACGGTAAGAAGTGCGGATCACCACTCTATTGGGATGAGGTTGGTGAGAGAGAAATAGTGAGCTCCCGACTCTCTTAGCAAGATGATACAAAGTTTGGGACATACAAAGGTCTTATGTTGACAACCGTAGAAACAAATTGCAAATCGAGATAGGAGATAAGATCCTCTTAAAAGTATCTCCCTCGAAGGAAATCGTTAGATTCGGTGTTAAGGATCAACTAAGACCCCGTTTCGTAGGACCCTACGAAATCTTAGAAATGATGATATGTGTGGCATACCGATTAACATTGCCACCTAGCTTTGGAAATGTCCATAACATCTTCCACGTATTCCAACAGCTTCGAACCAAGTCAATAAGGATAGTAAAGGTGTTATGGAGGCACCATGGGCAAAAAGAAGCCACATGGGAATTCGAGGAAAAGATGCAAGAAAAGTATTCCGAGCTGTTCAATGAGAATATGCAAATTTCGGGACGAAATTTTTAGTTAGAGGGGTAGGATGTAATGCCCCGCCTTTTTTAAGTCCCGAATAAATTAGCAAAACTCTCGAATATATGTACTAGTAACCGAATTTCGAGACCATAGGTTCGAGGCTTAATGAAAATCGTCTACGAGATCGCAACTCATGAAACATAGATGCATTCGAGTTTTAGACGCAAACCGGTATCACAAAATTAATTAATGGCTAATCATTAATTACGCGAACGAGCGACCTTATATAGATGTAAGGTCGTGATGAAATCTACCTTGGTAAGTTACAATCAAATTAGATTGATGTGAAGAATAATTGGTGATAGTAGTAATTTCTATTAATATCATCATTTTTAGATAGAGATCTAATAAAATCACTAATAATGGTTAATGGTATCAGTGGAATCTTTGTTTTAAAGAAAGAAGTTTGAGAATTTAATTTGGTTAATTAATTAAGTGACAATAATGCTAAGTACTTACATACTTTCAGAATTTATATATATAAACGTATATATTTTATATCTTGGAAATTTTATACATTAAGTAGATATATGTGCACGTGGGTGCAGGTGTAAGAATCAGGATATATATATATATATATATATATATTTGTACCAATGTGATGTTGATATCTATATATAGTAATTAAACTATTACTTCATAAGAGCATGAATTCACACGCCTAATACACATAAACTAAGGAAGCATGCTAAAAATATAATACAATATATATATATACACACATGTTAGTACAGTACTTAATAGAAAGCAAACTAAAATAAATAAATTAGCCACAAATCTGCACAAGGCAGCATGTGGAAGGAAAAGAAAGGAGGACACAGAACGGCTGCCACTTCACGCCACTTCACTCAAATCCTCTCCATCCATCCATGCCCTGCAAGTCTAAAGAAGCAAGTAACCTGCAAGTCTAAAGAAGTAAGAAAGTGCAGACAGCAAGTAGAGAATAGAGATTTAATCCTCTATATAAGGAGTAAGATTCTTAGAATTAACCACACCTCAAATTAATTACACCGAAGTGCTGCCAATTTGGAGTTTGAAGAAGAACCGGGAGAAGAAGAATAGTGACAGACTTGAGGTAAGAATTTAAAGCTCTAGCAAATTTATGTTCATACCTCTTAAAGCTAAACATAGGAATACATACACGTACGAAACCGATTTTGAATTGAATTTAGAATGCTTAGACTTTGAACTAGGAACTGCATTTTGGAACTTAGGAGACATGTTCTTAACGTAAGAAAAACATATTTCTAAGTCTTGCTTAAATGTTGATATGAAACATATACTGCTAAGTAATCTATGGCAAAAATGAAAGAGGAGGAGGACTTACATAGTGAAGGGGAACAAGGGTAGTGCACGGCTGTTTCTCCAGCCGTGAACTCCCACTGAAAACTGCCCCGAATCACTTCGGACAGCTTCGAATGGCCTCGAACAGGCCCCGAACCACCTCGAACGGCTTCGGACAGTCACGGCAGACCCCGGACAGCTTCGATCAAGCCTCGAACGGCTCCGACAGACCCCGACTCACCCCGAACAGCCCCAAACCAGTTCGAACAGACCTCGAGTAGCCTCGAATAATCTCGAATGGCCTTTAACAGCCTCGAACAGCCCGGACAGACCCCGAAGCACCCCGAGATAGCCCCGAACTGCCACGAAACCATTCTGCAAATGTAGAACCAAACCTGAGAATGTAGACTTTCCCCAAATTTAATCAATAAGGGAATGGAAATCAATCTGCAAAAGAAATGAACTCCCTCAATACTTTCTTCTAATCTATAAATCATTTTTAAGCATACGTCTTAGTCACAAACTGATTTCCTTTCCCAAATCTGTAAACCCAAAATGAAGGAACGAAAACCTAAGAATTTACTTAAAGCTCACATTTAGATAAATCCTGTGGAAATCCACATGCAAAAATATAGAAAGAAGGAGAGGGTCAGTAACTAAGGAGATCGAAATTTACTAATTTAAAACTTAATAAATGTCCAAGACCACTTCTTAGGTCTAGAATTATCAAGAATCTAAGACATGCATACACGAATAAAGGAACTAGCGAGAGATTACCTTGAATTAGTGGCCGAATTTGCGACACCGGAAAAGGGAGAGGACTGCTCTGCTTCTGGTCGCATGACGCCGGGAGGGAAACGTCGAGCGCCTAGTGTTCGGATGTGTGAATACTGAGGCGACGAAGAAACAATAGCAGCGGTTGCTGCGCGAACAGAGAGCGGCGGAGCCGAGAGGGAAAAGAGAGAGAGAGAACGGCGGAGCCTAGAGTAGAAAAAAAAAAGAGAGGAAGAAGCAGCGTGACGTGAGAAGAAGGAAGAAAGGAGAAGAAGGAGAAGAAAGGGAAAGGGAAAACTTACCAGGGGATGAAGGACGACGGCGCGATGGCGAGGTAGGCATGGCTGCAGAGGAGGCGCGACCGGAAGAGAGGATAGAGGTGAAGGCGACGCAGAGGAAATTGGGGAAGAATGCGTTGGGTTCAATCTAGATTAGGCAATTAGAAGGCTCTAGAACTAGACCCGGGTTATGGGCCGGGTTGTATATAACAGTTGGGCTAATGAATAAATTCAATTTGGGCTTAGAATTAAATAAATTATGGGCTAAATTAAAATAACAGATGGGCTGAAAAAAAATATAACATCTGATGGGCCGAGAAAATAGAACCAATTGGGCCCAGGGAGTATACTCACTGGGCTAAATTTATAATAAGATTGGGCCTAGAAATTATTAAGATAAGTGGATAATTTATTACAGTTGGGCTAATTTAATTAATGGAAGAGTTGGGTTAACTTAATTATTTAAGTGGGCTATTAACAATTCTATTGACCAAGGACTTATTTATTAGGACTAAGCCCAAGAAGTAGAATATTAAGTTAATTAGATAATTAAATTATAATTATTACTAGAGTTAAATCTTAGTAATTGATTTATTTTTAAATCATACGTAAGATATGTATATGGGGTTATTCCAACCTATAAGAAATAATAAATATTTAACTTAGAAATTTAGAATATTCAATTAGAGATTAATTTGTTATTCAATAAATTATTACTTAGATGTAATAAATGAAATTAATATTTTAGGAAACATAGTTGATATGAGAAATCAACGTCTCTAGACAAAAATTTGATATTAGCATTATAGTCGAGTAAAGGTCGAGCATAATTCTCGAAATAATTGAGGATATAATATTCTTACACTTAGAAAATGCACTAGAAGATTATATCTCACTTGAGATTTATTTAAAGGTTTCGACAAGAGGTCGGATCCGCACCCCGAGAACGAAGCCAACATCAATCGAGACTATTCAAGTAGGCTTTTCTTACCCTATGAAAATATATGTGTGTATGCTTTCAAATGAAATGAGATGTTTTCAAAAGCACTGTCTTGCCATAAATGTTTTCGATTTATGTATGATGCCTATCTGTTATATGATAATCGAATTCGGGTTCCAGTGGGTTAGCGTCTCCACTCGAACTAGTGTACACAATGGACTGTGTGTCAGCGAAAGGTTGACCGGTCAAGTGTCTGTGGGAAGTGGCCACTTCCCCAGCATATAGAACTTCAGATATGGTTGATTACAAAAGAATTAGGACCATGGTCAAACTAGAACTTTCTCAAAGAAATGCTTTTGTGAACATAGGTGCTTTAGAAACAAAATCCCTATGATTCACTTGAAATGGCTTGACAGTTATATATGTAAGTGTGCGATTTCGGCACGTGTCTACTGAGTACAATTTGTACTCAGCCCTGCATGTATTTCTAAACGTGCAGGTCAAGAACAAAGAAGATACGGGTGCTACGTTGGGCTTTTTGTCGGATTCCTAGTAGCTGACTCTTGGGGGTTCTACGTGTCTTCATACACGTAGGATTTCGTTACGCGATCCTACATTTCCGCTGCTAGACCCTTATGTAAAAAGACTGAGTTTTGAACTCTTTAATTTAGTTACGTGATGTAACGAGCTTATGACTCTGACTTCATGAATTTACGGAATGAACCCTTGAATTATGTTATGAGATGAATATTCATTGTCTTACTCTCGTCATTTATTCCTTTCATTAGTCACGTTCCCGGATTTACTAGACTTAGTAGAAAACGGGCGTGACAAGTTTACCAAAAGATCCTCCTGCAAAGACCAATTCTTGGCAAGGCCAAAAATCATTAACAGAAATTAAATAAAGTGTTTGCCCGTAGGACTTGTTTCTTCCTCCCCAACACTCATTGAAATAAAGGCCTAGACTAAGGATAAGAGCAGTCGGGCGTCGTCCCTCCCCTCTTAATGCATGTCTCTGATTCATAGCGTGGATATTTATAGTTCTTCATGGGCTTGGGCTTCGTGGTAGTGGTGGCTAGGGTTTATAGCGAACTTTTCTTTCCAGTCAGATTTTCCGTGTAGAAGGAGATACTCCAGATCTTCCAAATATTTCGTGGAAGGAAAAGGGAGATATTTTCCCTTTTCCGCAGAAGGAAAGAAATCCGCTGCACAACCCAACGTCTTGCCCGTCGTCTTCTGCGCTCCAGACTGCTTCACTCTTCCTCCTTGTCTTGGCCAATGTGCTCCTCTTGCCCCCAGTGCGTGATCTCCAGCGGTACCTTACCTTGAGCTTCAGATTGCCCAAGATGCTACGTGTGTAAACATGTCTCTTTCTTGAGATGACCTGCAAGCTTAACTTGTATCCTGCCAACCCAGACTCGTGTCCTCCCAGACACAAAACACAACACAAACAAAGGAAAATGACTCGATGCAGACCTAAAATAAGACATAAAAAGAGCACGAAAAATGGGCTCGTCACACTCACACACTTAAGCATGATTGTCCTCAAGCATGTTAATACAACTTGCCCAAAAGCATGTTAATACAACTTGCTCCTTCACACGGTTTTTCTTCTCGTGTCTTCTTCAGCTCATCCCGCCTCACACGGATTTGCTTCCTTGACATATTCGGCATCGTTTCAGCTTAATTTAGCTTGTTCTCGTCATCCGACATCCAAAATAAGAACAAAGAAGATACGACATAAACACAAACTAAAAGACACTAACTTAACGCAAACTAAAAGCTAGACATGACCAAAATGAACCATAAACACACAAAAATGAGCTAAACACCCTCCACTCACACACTTTGCTTGAAGCAAAATGCTTGAATGGGCCAATTGGGCTCCTAGGCTAAGACGCAACAATATAGCACAAAAAAAAAACAAAAAAAAAATGAAAAGCGATAAAAATACTAGGTTGTCTCCTAGCCAGCGCCTTGATTTAATGTCGTTGGCATCGACGTAGTACTGCTTATTGATCAAGCTTTTTCAGTGGAACCTTCTGGGGCAAGGATTGTGACTTCCTTTCCAGGGCGATATCCATGATAGGCCTTGAGTCTATTTCCACTGACTTTGAAAATTGTCTTGGTCTTGAGATCCTGGATGTCTCCGTAGCCATTAGGGTAATGCTCCCAGACCATGTATGGTCCTCTGCACTTGGTAGATAGCTTGCTAGAGGCAAACCTTAGGCGATTCTCATATAAAAGTACTAGCTCGCCTTTATCGAATCTCCTTCCTCGAGCTATGTGGTCATGCCACATTTTCAGCTTCTTCTTGTACTAGGCGGCATTATCGTAAGCCTCAAGTCGGATCTCCTCTAGCTCCTGCAAACTTAACTTTCTTCCTTCAATAGCTTCATCCCAATCTTGATAGATTTTTCTCACTGCCCAAAACGCTTTGTGCTCCATCTCGACAGGTAAATTGCAAAACTTGCCATATACCATACGGTATGGAGACATACCAAAGTTAGTCTTGTAAGCTGTCCTGTATGCCCAAAGTGCATCGTCAAGGTGGTCACTCCAATCCTTCCTTGTCTAGCCAACTGTCTTCCTCAGAATGTTCTTCACAATGCGGTTGGAGACTTCAGCTTACCCATTGGCTTGGGGATGGTATGCGACATACGGTGGATAACTTTATACTTCTTGAGCAAGCTAGTGATGGTGGAGTTATAGAAGTGTGAACCTATGTCGCTGACTATCGCCTTGGGCATGCCGTATCTGGTGAAGATGTTTGCTTTAACAAACCTTGCTACCGTCCTTGCATCTGTATTTGGTGTTGTAATTGCTTCTATCCACTTAGAAACATAATCCACTGCTAGTAAGATGTATTGATTGCCTTTGTTCTTGGCCAAGGGACCCAGGAAATCCATGCCCCATATGTCAAAAATCTCCACTGGCAAGACTGGTACCAAGGGCATCTCGTCCTTCTTGGAAATATTTCCTTCTCTTTGACATTGGTCGCATGTCCTGCACTTATCAAAATAATCCTTGAAGATTGTGGGCCAGTAGAACCCACTGTCCAGGATCTTCCTCGCCGTACGTCTTGGTCCAAATTGTTCTCCGCATTCCCCTCATGGCAATGCTCAAGTATACTTCTTTGTTCTTCCTCGGGTATACACCCTCGGAGTATCAAGTTAGTACACTTCTTCCATAGATATGGGTCATCCCATATGAATGAGTCGTTCAACTTCTTGATCTTCCCCTTTTGGTATGAGTCAAGATCCATCGGGAAAATCTTCGTGATGATATAGTTTACTATGTCAGCATACCATCACTCGGTAGTGCCTTTTCCGTACAGCTCCTCATTGGGAAATCTTTCATTGAGGAGTGCTTTGTCATCTTCCCTCAAGATCCTGCTCAAGTGGTCAATCACATGGTTTTGGGCTACACTTTTATTTTTTACTTCAATGTCGAAGTCCTGAAGTAGCAAGATCCATCTTATCAGGCGTGGCTTGCTATCATTTTTGGCCATGGGATACTTCAAAGTTGCATGATCCATGTAGACCACTGTCTTGCTCATGAAGACATAGGTGCAAAACTTCTCATAGGAAAATACCCGATAATGAGCTCTTTCTCTGTGGTGGTGTAGTTGATCTGAGCTCCGTTAAGGGTCTTCGAATCATAGTAAATCACATGGCTCTCTTTGCCAATCTTCTGGCCAAACACTGCTCCTATGGCGTAGCTGCTTGCGTAGCACATTAGTTCAATGGGCATCCCCCATTCGGGTGGTCTAATTACTGGTGCTGAGATCAAGTGATTCTTCAAGATCTGGAATGCCTTCTTACATTCCTCATTGAAATCTCAAGGAACATCATTCTGGAGTAGCTTGTTCATCAGTTGGGTTATCTCAGCGAAGTCCTTGACAAAGCGGTGATAGAAACCCGCGTGGCCAAGGAATGTCCGAAGTTGCTTCTCATTGGTAGGGTATGACAGCTTGGCAATGACTTCGACCTTGGCACGATCCACTTCAATTCCCTTCTCAGAGATAACATGACCAAGCACAATGCCCTCCTTGATCATGAAGTGACATTTCTCGTAGTTGAGTACCAAGCATTTCTCCACACATCTTTGTAGTACCATCTCTAGATGCTCAAGACATTGGCCAAAGCTATTTCCATAGACTGTAAAGTCGTCCATAAATAACTCAATGCAGTGTTCAAGGAGGTAAGAGAATATGCTCATCATGCACCTTTGGAACATGCCTGGGACGTTGCATAACCCAAAAGGCATTCTTCGGTAGGCAAAAGTTCTAAAGGGGCAAGTGAATGTAGTCTTCTCTTAGTCCTCGAGAGCTACCCATATTTGCATGTATCCTGAGTATCCGTCAAGAAAATAGAAGAACTTGTTTCCTGCCAGCCACAAGAGCATCTGGTCAGTGAACGACAATGGAAAGTGGTCCTTCCTGGTCACCTTGTTCAGCTTCCTGTAGTCAATGCAGACTCTCCAGCTTGTCTGCAGTCTTGTCGTGATCAACTCCTTGTTCTCATTCTTGGGCACGACGTGGATAGGATTGACCCATCGGCTTTCTGAAATGGGATAGATCATCCCATGTTAAGGAGTTTGACAATCTCCTTCTTGACTATCTCCATCATAACTAGATTCAGCTTCCTTTGTGGATCTCGGACTGGTACCGCATCTTGCTCGAGCAGAATGTGATGCTAGCATACTGTAGGGCTGATTCCCTTGATATCAGCTAAGGTCCATCGTATGGCCTCCTTATATTTCCATAGCAAGTCTCAGATTCTATCTTCTTCTTCTTGGTGTAACTCCGAGTTAATGATTACTGGCAATGTCTCCTCCTTGACCAAGTAAATATACTTGAGATGATTGGGCAAGGTCTCCAACTCTAACTTTGGTGGCTTGAGTATGGATGATTCCATCTGGTTCCCCGTAATCGAAAGTGATTTAGGGACTTGGTTCTCCACTGCTTGGACCGATTTCTCAGTGGCTACTTTTTCCTCCTTGACCCCTCCATTGCCTGGTTCCTCTTCCATCTTGTTGAGAATCTGGGGCAAGGCATCCACAATATCTTTTTCAATGGATTCCACGAAATCCACTATTTCCTTGTTTGGAGCATCTTGCTCTGCCTTGTAGATGTCAAAAGTCACCGTCTCTCCAGCACACTTGCAAGTCAGCTTCCCGGTGTCGCAGTCGATAAAGGTCCTGACCGTCTTGAAGAATGGCCTATCTAAAAGCATAAGGGCTTCTTGGCAGTAGAGCTGCCCATGTTAAGCACATAAAAATCAGTAGGAAAAATTAAGTCTTGTACCTTGTTCAAGACATCCTCCACCATGCCTTTTGGATAGACGCTCGACTTGTCTGCTAGCTGGATCACGGCCCTGGATCAGGAATTTTGCACATCTTGGCATAGTCGCCAGTGCAGTCATAAGTGGAATGTTGACTTCCACTTTCTGAAACACCTTGAGTAGTTCTTCATCTCTTCAGCTTCCTTCGTCTTGGCCAACCTTCTGGGGAGGGGTGGCTTGCAGTAGATGTTCTCCTCCAGCCTTCTTGGGCGACTTGGCTTTAAGTTTGAGCTCCAGTTTCTTCTCTAGTTCAGGCTTCTTGACTGACTCCTCTGGCTCTGATACCTCTGGCTCTGATAGTACTAGTAGAAGTAGTACTGGTAGTGGTCGTGGTAGTAGTGGGTTAAAGTTTAAACTATCCACTTTGCAATCCTTATATGTAGAAAATAATCAAGACTTGATATACGAGTCCAAAATACCAAATTTATAGAAAAGAACGTAAGATTCTCTTATACATCACATTGAATTTATAAAAAAAAAGGGTAATTATATATGCATAATGCGTGATGAATTCATAATAAGAATAGTAGTAATAGTAGTAGTAGTGGGTTAAAGTTTAAACTATCCACTTTGAAATTCTTATATGTAGAAAATAATCAAGACTTGATACACAAGTCGAAAATACCAAATTTATAAAAAAGAACGTAATATTCTCTTATACATCACATTGAATTCATAAAAAAAATGGGTAATTATAAATGCATAATGCGTGATGAATTCATTATTGTCTTCAAATTTTGACACCAAGTCAATTTTCCTCTCAAATACCATCAAAACATTTATCGAAAATAAGAATAAACTCATCAATTTGAAGATTTTTTTCATATAAAATCAGGTATTAACAAATTACTTTCTATTTCAGTCGGTAAAAATCATTAACCGCTGTAAAATCATGTATTGCTGCTAGATTAAATATCAGAGATTTTTATTTTGATACATGTTTTCTCTAGCGATTTTTATGAATATGCATAGTTAAATCCACCAAAATCGCATGAAAATGAGCAAAAACTGTTGGTGGGGAAGACAACGAGTTTTTCCTATTTTTCAACTTATACTAACGATTTTGACATTATTAGATTTATCATGTCTATCTAAAAAGTCAAATACCGTTGGTACTAGCCCCAATGATATTTGTTTTTTTTTTGATTTTTCACCGTCAATTTGGATTTTTTAATTTTCGAATTTCTCATTACTTATAAATTTAGTGATTTATATGCAAATGACGGATTTGAAGTATGTGAACGTGAAATTTGGAGGTGTACTTACATGAGAGACGAAGAATAGATAAGACCACCCTGATCAATAATATTTGAATGTATAATTTTTCGAGATCGAGAAATGTTGTCTTACCAAATCTTGATTGGATACTGAGGAAGAACTCATAAGATTATGTACTATTGAATCATCATCGAGAGTGTGTGTCGATTCAACTGTCGAATCAACAAATTTGCAGGGGGTGATGTAACATACATGTCATCGTATGATATAGGCAGGTCATCGTATAACACGAAATGGATGGATGATCTCAATAATATCAGGAAGATTGTGGCATTCTCTGACTAACTGAATAAACTAACAAGAGTTCCTGATCTGAACTACAGTTGTGACGAAGATGGTTATGGTGATGGTGATGGTGATGATGATGGTGATGATGTTTCTGTAGGGAGTTCAAAATATTCTTTTTCGTATGAATTCGGATAAGAATGGCCCCTGCGATGAACATTGTTTTATTCGCTGAACATGCATCATGTATACACGAGGAATGAGGTATGCAAAACTATAGAAATGATGTATTCGAGTATGGATATTTATATCTGTCACGACCCAACTTCACTAACTTGTAGTAATGATGGGTATAACCGTGACTCGGAAATAGAATATAGAAATGAATAAGAATAATGGTTAATAGCTCGAAGATGAATACATGATAAGTACTTCAATGAATAAGATTTCGTGCGCGAAACAAAACGTCTAGAAATACTAAATACTGAAAAGAGTGTTTGCAGCGGAAACTTGATCATTTTCTAAGTCTACATGTATGAAGACATGTAAACCCCCAAGAGTTACTGCTATGAGTTCGACAAAACCATCGCTGAGCACTCCTCCTTGACATCACAACTCAAACTGCACATTTATAAATACATGCAGGGCTGAGTACAAAAGTACTCAGTAGACACATGCCAAAATCGCATTCATACATATATAATTGTCATTGTCGTAACATAGTGCAACATAAGGATTTTTGTCACTAAAGAACCTATGTTCACTAAAAATTCTTGTGTATCTTAAAATTCGACTGGCCAGTCTAAGTTCTGGAGTAATCAAACATATCTGTAATTCTGTGTGTCGGGAAAGTGGCCACTTTCCGCGAACACTGAACCGGCCAACCCGCTAAGATGACTCACAGTTCTGGTGTACACTAACCTTCAAGATATAAATCTTTAAAGGCCCGAATTCGATTAATTGTTCAACAGATACGCATCATACCAAAATATAAATATTTTTGACAATGCAATACTTCATAACATTTTAAATTCTAAAGCATTTCTAAAGCGAAAATAGCAATTTGGTACAACGCATACGATTTGATTTGTAAAAGAAAGCCTACTTGGATCGTCTGGACTGACGACTGCTTCGTTCTCGAACTGCGGTCCTGACCTTTCGTCGTACCCTTTAAATAAACCTCGAGTGAGATAATATTTTCGAGCGCATCTAATATTTGCTAAGTGTAAGGAATTATTATCCTTTGTTATTTGAGAATTATTCTCGGTTCTTTTAACTCGGCTTAAATGATTCTGGAATAACCCTAATTCATTTAGTTATAACGCACATCTTATAAAGAGTACTAACAATGAGGGAATTATAAGGTTTTGAACATAACGTGGTCGAAAAATCGACATGACCTCTACGTTCATTCAACTTATCCCTCGTTTAATCAAAACGAGTAAACCAACTAACACACATCAACATTGCCCCATTCAACTCTCTCTCGAGTGAGGACTCCATTCCTCCACTCGAACTTATCCCAACTAAATCTCAAATCGTAACAACAACAATAAATCAACATTTCAAACATTTCAACATTTCAAACATTTCAACATTTCCACTTGCGCAGTCCGAGTTAAACTCGATTTTGAACGTTCAAAATTACTTCAAAAATTCTAAATTTCGAGATATAAGTTCAAGACATTTAAAGAACAACTTTCATTTAGGAAATATTTTCAAAATCATTGCAGAAAAATTCATAAAAATTCGGAAATCTACCCCCTGTTTCACGTTTGAACTAAAACGTCGAAAACTGCACAATTGACTTTGAAAAATCATAATATATTGGAAATATTTCCAATTGTAACGAATCAAACTTTAAAGTGACCATAACATCGTAGAGTTTTATAATCCGAAGACAAAACACATAAAATCATTTTACTCTATTTTTCACAAATTTTCAAATTTAGCTAATTTCCAGATTTTCGCTAGAATTGACAGTTTGCGCAACTATTTTGAAAAATTCATAACAATTCGAAAACACAACGAAACGGGGTGATTCAAGTTGGAGATTACTCCTAACTCGATCTAGTATTTTATTATGTAAAAATTCTACTCATTCTGTACTTAAAATGACGAAAGATAATCCGGCAGAAACTGTCGTCCGCACTCATTTTCTTTTTAAAACATACTCAATTAATTTCCGTTAATTCACACAATACTCGTATATAACCTACATACATGCTCGTCTATTCGATTCATCCGAGAAAAATCGAAAACATATAAAACGACAAGTTCAAATTAACTTCTCAAAACCTAACATGCTTAGATTTTATTGAAACTTAAAACACATGTTTATCTAACTCATACGAGCAACACTAATTATCGACATTTTTCGATTCGGGTTCGACCCAATAAAAATCGAAAAGGGCAGCCCCTATTTCATTTTTTTGTCATACTCAAAACATGAAAATAAAACCGTAGAAACGTAGGTAAGATCGAGGGCTACCTTTCTATCGGATTAGATTTCGAAGAAATCGGAAGAACGAGACGAACGGGACGAGAATCGGAGCAAAACTCCTCCTCCTTTTCCTCCTTTCCCTCACGCTAGACATGCTTCTGTGAACTCACGTGAATAATCAGAATGGGGTGACTTGTGGTCTTTTTATAGGCTACAAGTTGCCCCGCATATATCTAACTATCAGGGGTCCAAATCGTCTTTTAGATATTTTCGATCCGATTCTTTGTTATTTATCTATCTCCGTTGAAACGGAAATCAACACACTCGTCTTTCTTACTCGTTAAGACATCTTCGTCTCTCGTGAACTAAAGTCGGGTTTGGCCCGATCGAGTTGCACGTAAATCGAGAAATGCTTATTTCTCGATTTCTCAAGTTCTCGAGTTCTCGGTTCTACTATTCACTGACATCGAAAATAAAATTTTCGCGTATGGTCCGTATCGCGATAAAAGTGTATGTAAATTATCGCGCTGTGTCCATATCTCGGCTCGGACTTCAAATCCGGGCATTCGAATGAATCCCGTATTTCGCCTCTTAGATATATCAAAATATCTAATTTCCAAAATATCTAATTTCTAAAATATCTAATTTACAAAATATCTAATTTCCAAAATATCTAATTTCTAAATATCTAATTTACAAAATATCTAATTTCGAATGAATCCCCTATTTGCTCTTGTTACCCGTTATAATAACGTACTAATAGTCCGGGTTCTCGACTTCTCGATAAAATAATGTTCTCGTAATCATTCCGAAAAATCACGGCTCTCTTAGAAAAACATTCCGAACTTAACATTAAAAGATAATAAAATTATCTCGTCTCGTTCAAAACGATGAACAGTGATTTCTCGATAAATACATCATTCTTCCAAAAGTTGGAATTATTAACTTTTCACCTTATCTCCGTATCGTAAAATAATTGAATGAAAAAACAGATGCTGCTTCGATACGAGTTCTCGAACTTAAATTATGACGATAAACGTCAAACCGAATTTTCTCGGTTTCTTTCTCGATTTCAGAAATTTCTAAAATGACTTTTAACTCACATTAGGAGTTCTATTCTTTAATTCGAGTCTTTAAACTCTCAACGGATTTTGAATCCCTCGTTTATTCATACATTTTTCTTTTATTCGGGTTTTTAATTATCGGGGTATTACATTCTACCCTCCTTAACATAAATTTCGTCCCGAAATTTGCTAATCTCAAGGGTAACATTTCTGAAAACTATTCCTTTCTTGGACCGTTTCTATTCCTTGCATTCTTTTATCACATTTATGCTCCGGAACGAATCCCGTAAAGCAACTTTATCACACTTGTACTCCGGAATGAATCCCGTCGAGTAACTTAACATACTTGTTCTCCGGAACGAATCCCGTCGAGCACATTAATCGATGAATATTATATCATAACTTAGTGTATCTCTCTAACTGCGAGAAGATATCACTCTAATCATTACTCTATTTCTTTCCAGAACTTTGACTCATAGTTCTGCGTCACTGGGTTGCACATCCATTGAAGGATGACAATTTCTCTGAGGTGGCGGCATAAGCGTAACCTCACTTTCCTCATAAGGAACCTCATTCTTATCTTCATTCTAAATTTTATCCCTTCTTCGAAGTGGCATACGGTAACATGAAGACAACCCACGTTACCATGTACATACCTAATGTTAGCACTTACTATTTGTCTTCAACATATAAAATCTCAAAACTGAGATCATGGTACTTAGATAGCTATTATACCGAATACGTCTTAGTTCCAAAGGTTTAAGGAAATTTATTATGATAACTTATCAATCATGTGGGTCCATCATCTCTCATGATAACATAAGCGAGGGTTGGACAACTGTTTAGAGACAGACGTCAACCGATTAAATATATAAAAAAAAGGAATGAACCCATCTGAATTTCAAAAAAATGCTGAGCTTTAGGGTCCGGAGACCAGAATGACAACTACTGAGATCTTCTTGATCACATGGGGTGATCAGGCCCATCACAATCACTTCTCAGTCATAAAGATACTTAGGTTCAGGGATAATATTTCAATGGTTGTCTTGACTAGAACTTC
Organism: Leonotis leonurus; assembly: GCA_026898415.1. Taxonomy (NCBI): domain Eukaryota; kingdom Viridiplantae; phylum Streptophyta; class Magnoliopsida; order Lamiales; family Lamiaceae; genus Leonotis; species Leonotis leonurus. The sequence continues at coordinate 808,166 of JAPKLX010000142.1, forward strand.
TTTTACCCTAGAGTTTAGAAGGACCTCATATGACTTCTTAATTGCATTAAGATCATAGAGTTCAACTCTATGATATAATTGATTACTGAAAGGAATTTAATGACTTGCATTTTTCGTGACAATACCCATGAATTGAATTGAATAAACTGAAATTAACTGAACAGAACAGAACTGAGCTGAACTGAATTGAACTGAATTGAATGAACTGAACTGGATTGAACTAAATTGAATGAACTGAACTGGATTGAACTGAATTGAATGAACTGAACTGGATTGAACTGAATTGAATGAACTGAACTGGATTGAACTTGAATTGAATGAACTGAACTGGATTGAACTTGAATTGAATGAACTGAACTGGATTGAACTTGAATTGAATGAACTGAAATGGATTGAACTTGAACTCCCTTATTTTCTACGTTCTACTGGAACTGAATCTCGCTTATTAAACTAAAACCGAAACTTGCTACTCGTGAACTGAACTCACGCATCGTTCGGGTTATAACTCTCTAAGAATGTCACGCCCCGTCCTCCGCCCTTGTGGCAAAGTCAGGGTGCGCGACTATAGAATAGATAAATAAAAGTAAAGTTGAACCCTGAAAGCTTTGACTGAAACAAAAGATATTTCGGTAACTGAGTTTTAGTTCATAACAAAGAGTTTAACTCTGAGTTGACACCTTCGTCAAACAAAACTGATAAAACCTCTTGCAGCGGAAAAAAAAGATCTACAAAAGTCCACGTGTATGAGGACACGTAAACCCCCAAGAGTTCAACTACGCAAAAGACTGATAAGCCCGTCATAGCACCTCCATTCATCACGTCTCAACCTACACATTTATAAATACATGCAGGGCTGAGTACAAACGTACTCAGTAGGCACATGCCAAAATCGCATTCATACATATATAATTGTCATGCCATTGTAAGTGAAACATAGGAATTTTGTTTCTAAAGAACCTATGTTCACTAAATTCTTTTGTGATTCTTAAAATTCGATTGCAGTCTAAGTTCTTTAGTAATCTACCATATCTGTAACTTATGTGTACCGGGAAGGTGGCCACCCTCCGCGGACACTTGACCGGTCAACACCTTTGTCGACTCACAGTCACATTGTGTACACTAGTCCGAGCGGGGTTGCTTACCCACTGGAACCCGAATTCGATTAATCATATCAGATAGGTATCATACAATTCATAAAACATTTTATGGCAGACAATACTTAAAACATATTTTCAGTTCAAATGCTTTTTGAAATGAAACATAAATTGATACAACACACATAATTTTAGTTGTATAAGAAAGCCTACCTTGGTGAGTTTTTCTTCTTCTTCTAAGATTAGCTTCTTCCGGTCTTCGGTTTTCCACTCCCGTAGTATCCTTTAAATAAATTTTGTAGTAAGATACTCGAATTGAGTATATGTTCTTTTCTTAACTTTTTTTAAGCGAGAGTGAATTGATATTTCATTAATTCGAGGACTAATCTTGTATCTTGATTCTACTTGTCCTTGCGTACTAAAAGTATAATTTCTTAAATACGTTTAATTAATTCTATTGGAATCATAATCATAACTCTTCAATCAATGATCACTTTTTTAATTAATTTGATATGGTTGATCAAAT
>JAPKLX010000145.1:0-54507 GCA_026898415.1 Leonotis leonurus
CAGCTGGATATCTCTCTACATTAGAGGAGATCGATCTGCTACACCAAGCGAGCTGTTATGGAATAAACAGCGAGCTATCTCAACATGCTGTTCTAACAGCCGAACGCGAAAAGTTGGATTGTGGTGTATCCCCCCCCCCCCATACACCACACCTGCTCTCCCGGGACCCAACAGACCATAAACTAGGCCACCGAAAAATGATGAAAATGGATAAAATCGCATGACTTGATATTTAATACAGATATACAACAGAAATTAAATATAGCATTTCTAATATCAATTTAAAAACACATGCAATATATAAAAAGAAATGAAATCTTATTTTATCCAAATATCATAATCATGTGACCGATTCTAATACCATCTCATAGAACCCGTATGAGAGGCTCACGAAACCACATGATCCACATGTCTAATAAATGAATAAAAACATGCAACTATAAATACAATTAGATACCAATTAAATCATGCAACACATGAAAGATATAAATTGGAAAAATTGAGATGTATGAATGCTACTAAGAGTTCGAGTTTATAAATCTTCCAAAGTTGGCCACCTAAATCGTTGTGAAGAGACGATTTGAATCGTCATCATTGAACAACAATCTGGTCCAGGAAACTCGAACAAATTCGACCTTAAAGAATTTTGGCCTATGACACAATCTACAGACCAACTGTCGTGTGAGCGATAATCCGTCGGATTTTATTAAAGATGAAAAGGATGAAAAACACAGTGGTGAATTTCGAAAACATATTATTGTAAATACCTTCCAAAAACCAGTGTGTGCAAATGTGAGATTTTCAGCCACCCCCTCTTTCTTTGTATTTATAGATTTTTTGTGACTTAGGTTAGATTTTCTAAGGAGAATGAGCTTGAACCTCCAACATAAAATTGAGTTTATTAATATCTTCAATATTTTCCTAATTAATGGCTCAGTCAATTAAGACTATCAACTAATTAATTTAGGAACTATTATATATTAATTAAATTTTATATTTGTATTGATCGACTTCATTATATAATAAATATTGAATTGTTCAAAGCCAATTCAAATTACGAATGTACATCCTTTAAATAAATTATTTTCCGCATTTTAAGATATAATATCCATCAATTAAATTTTGATGACAACTTCTATTAGTTAACTTATTGTTTGGTATGTTTTTGTTGTGTTTTGGAGTCTCATTTTGATATGTTTTAGTCGATTTTATTTTATTTTTTGTTCGTTTTTACGCCGGATTTTGTTTATCGTTGGATTGGTTGTAGGTGTCGAGAAGAATTGCGAAATGGAGTCAAAAATTCACTTTGTTTTGGCCCGTTTTCCTTTGTTACAACTCCAAATTTGGATCCGTTGGCGGTTACGGACTCCTATCGAGACGAGGTTTAAGACTGTATTTTTCAATTTTTCGTATTTTTCAAAGGCCATGGTCTAGCGCCCGTTGGGCAGGGCTCTCGGCTGGGACAAAATGTGATGCCCAGCGGCCGCTGGACCCTTTGTGGTCGCTGGGCGCGATTTATGTTATTTAAACCCCTATTTTAGCCGTAAGTTTTATCCCGTTTCTTATTTTCTATCTTTCAAAATCCTAGAACACTTTGAATGATTGAGGGTGAGATTAACTTTCAATCCAATATTTATTCTTAGTAAGTGTCTCTTATTCTTGAATATTGAATGAATTGATTTGTTTTTCTCTACCCAATTTTATGAATTTATTTAATTTACTATTGATTGTTATTTGATTCATGCTCTATTGATTTTTAACTTGTGCTTGATTAATTGAAGAAATTGACCACAGTTTTAATTTATATTTTATTGGTTGAGATCTAGAGAAGATTCCAACATAGACTTAGGGTTAAATCATCAATGATTCCAAATCGGAAACGTATGAATTAAATTCATGATTATTTATAATCTTCCTATTGTGTAATTTGAATGCGTGAGTTAGAATTATCGCTTAGATATCGAGTATGCGAGTTAGATGATTAATCAACTATAGGAATTTATTTATTAACTTCAAATAGTTGTTTATGATTGAGAAAATCTTATTAGGGTGATCTAATATGTGAGTTGTGATTGTCGTCTATTTACGAATACGTAAGTTAGTAACTAGGAAAACTCTTAAGAAGTCCTTGATTAATGAACAACATGATAATAAGAGCATGATTTGATTAATTATAGATTTTCTGAACTTAGACCCTTAAATCCGTAATCCCACCTTTTTTATTATTTTTGTTTATTAATTTTATTTCTTATTTCTCCAGCTTCATATTGGTTTAGAGTGTTTAGAATTTCCCGTTTATTGTGTTAATAACAATTAGGATTAAATCGCTCTACTAAGCTTTCCATCGAGATTCAAACGAGATTAACTTGTCACGTACAATTGACCTCGTATATTTGCGAGAACCTAAAGTATATATTTTAGGTCTAACACTTATTTATTCGTGAGTGATATGGTTCAAACTTTTATAATTATATATGGAATAAATTCCAGTCAGTCAGACTTCTTATATAATAAATCTCTCTAACGTCTCACCCAGATATAATCAACTCGAACTTGTCAATTCACGATTCTAGGCAATAATATCACAACACTTTTCGGTAAACCAATCACAACTACCCAACACATTACTGTATATGGTTGCGAAAACCCTGCAAGTGCAAATGCATCAAAGCAGTGTATAATCATCCGCATATAGTTAATGTAATTGACATAGATTAAGAAATAAAGAATTCCTCACGTCTCGTTCTTCAGTATCAACATAGAACTTATTTCACTGTGAAACCACACAATAAAGATATGTAATGCATGTATTACAACATAAATACACTGATATTATTCTGCAATTTAAGGTCAACTCTCACATCAGAATGATATCTCACCTTTCACGATTAGATTGTCCAAGTTTGTCTGGTTTGTGAACTTTATTCTATTAATGAACCATCTGTGTTATCTTGATAATCGATCCACCACACGGTCTACAATATAGAAAATGGACACAGTCCACAATGTAGAAAATAAACGTAGTCTACAATGTAGGGAATGAACTTGTCTGCAATAAAATTAATCAATAGCTAATAAATTACAAATCAATGATAAAAATTTATTTTCATTAAATAGAAGCGAAAATAAGTCTGTTACAATAATCAAGTATAAAGTATACTTTGAGATATACAAATCCTAACACTGAGATCAATACAAACGGTATATTGAGTAGAATTAAAATTGGTTAATTCTATTTGATTTAGTGACACGCATGTTGGAATTACGTAACATTATCACGTCAATTGCAGATATATTATGTTGTGTCCACCACGAACGGTGAAGTAGTTAGATATAGTGATATTCTTATTAGAAGAAATTATTTGCGATATAGTGATATTCTTATAAGAAGAAATTATTTGCGAGGAATGATTTTTTTTTCTTCTAAATAGTCAATCTATCCAGAATTAATGGTTAAAATTAAATAAATTTAAATAAATATTTTTCATTATATTATGAAGATAAAAATGTTTTCAAATAAAAGTTAATTTGTTGATAAAATTATAATCATTGATTTAATAAAATAAATAATTAAAATGTCATTGATTTAATAAAATAAATAGCTAGAATATTTTATCATTTCTCGTATAAAAATTATTTCTTATACAAATCAAAATAAATATGTATATTCAAAAAATTACGCATGTATCATTGATCAGAAAACATAAGTTATCATAAAACAGTTTTGAAATTTCTTCTATTTCTTTCCATTTTTCTTAGACTAAAGACTTTCAACTGAGAACTGAAAAAAATATTTCAATTGCATGAGAACTACTTCGGACTTCTTATAAGAAAAAGTGGCCATTCGGCTATACATATATTCTAATGAGAAGATTCTGTTTCTTTCAGAAAGTTGAATTAGTTGCCTAAAACTAACTGAATAAGTTCAATTAATCTGCACAATCACATAAACACTGATGAAACTTTGATAGAAATGCTATCGGTATCAACTTTGGAACTACACTGACCACAACCAGAATCATTCAGTACTCCTCCATTTGTTGAGACGGCGGAGGGTTTGTCTTCGTCTTCATTGCACCTGTCCAAACAACACACATGTACATTCATAAGCTTTCTGTTGTGCTCATTGATGCGATTTAGATCAAATAATCTGTTCTAAGTCTTACTGCGTATCTCTACTTCTCTCCATTCTTGCACAAGCGCACAGCAACAACACATAAAATGTGACAAACAATCATCGAACCAACCACCCTGCAAGGGCTTAGTGTTAGACCAAACTGCAAAAGTAAATCTCTGATTCAATGAAATAGTTTATTAAGAGCTAAGCTCAGCCTCAAACTCGTACTATGGGTTTCGAGTAAATTTAACCACAGAGTTGTTGAGTGTTCTTGCATTTAAACTTAAGCAAAATGTGCTTCAAATGTCAATCCATAGAGGACTGCAAGCATATATACTAAAATGGGAAAAGTAGCATATCTGTCCCTAGGGTAGAGGCCCCTATAGCGGATCACCCCTTATGATCCGGTTTTGTTCAAATGGGCGGCTGAAGTCGATAAATTGCTGTAACTTAACCCTCCCTTCTAACAGCCGTTTAACGTCGTTAAGTAAATTAATTTTTTACTTCAGCAACTTATCGAATTCAGGGGTCTATTTGAACAAAAACTGGACCATAAGGGGTGATCTGTCATAGGGGCGGATATGCTACTTTTCCCATATTTTAAATATCACGTATATTATATAAATTCCCATATTTTAAATATCACGTATATTATATTATATGTTCATTTTCACTAAAAATAAAATTTACTTAACGACGTTAAACGATCGGTAGAAGGGAGGGTTAAGTTGCAGCAACTTATCGACTTCAGAGGTCCATTTGAACAAACCGGACCATAAGGGGTGATCCGTCATAGGGACCTCTACCCTAAAGGCGGATATGCTACTTTTCCCTACTAAAATCGCATTTGCATCAGCTTCACTGGGGTTACGATAATGGAACAAAAAGTATTACAAAAATAGAAGTTTTGGTGTTTTGTATAATCAACACAACTACAGAAAATATAGTGAGTAACAAATGAGTGAGTTACGTACCCTGATTTTCAAAGTGCGTCGAAGCTTTCTTCTGAGACAACATGTGTAGCAACAGCATGATAGTATGAGAGAATAGGCCATTATCTCATTACAAGCATCTGCTGAAGCTGTAGAACGAAATAAATCTATTAATATTTCTTCATTTACAATTATCATAAGAATGCTGCCAGTGCCACAAATACAAAATGTCGTAGGTGTACTCACATATATCTGTTCTAGTTGCAACTGATGCTATCTTTGAAATTGTATCGCAAGGGCAAAAAAAGGTCTTTACACCTGTCATCATCTCATATTAAAAAAGTCATCTCATAAACTAAGATTAGAAGTATAATTCTTGACCTTAAACAAAGTAGTTGTTTATCTCAAGGGAAATGTAAATATTTTATCTCTTCAAAGATTAATATATTCTAGACCCTCAAATGGAAATACCTACCCATGCTCTTACATTTGAATAATACTTAAGTACTTCCAAAAGCAATTACAGCAAATGCCAAACTGAAGCAAAGAGAGGAGACTCCACATAGAGTTGATCAATTGTAGAATATTCCATCAACAGAGTTATTACAGTCTATTTACACATAAAGTTTTGTACCAAATTATAATTTCTTGAGGACATACACAAGGAAGGTTCTGAACAACAGCCGAGTAGATCTGCATGCCATTCGTCTTGCCAGACTGCACCCTTGGTTGAAATTGTATTATTACCTATGGAAACTGTAGTTTCTCTACACGCATTAATGCCAAAAAGAAAAAGAAATCAAAGAGAGCATTTGGGATTAATCGCAATATCAGGAATATAAGGAAAAATGCATCATAGACAGAAAACAAAAGGATAATTTATATATGCAAGGCTGCAAGAAGAACCTTGAGCTTCTTGAAGTATCAAATTTTCTGAAATCATCCTCATTGGCAAAATGTTCCTTCCCTGCAACTGGTGTTTCAGAAACTTTATGTGATGAGTTTGTCTCTGCTACAGAACCAGCTGCACTTTGAGTAACCTCGATCAAACGCTCGATTACATGACAATGGTTCACATCCATGTTAGATTGTGAGTGATGAAGCTCTTGGCTAAGCTTTTCATGTTCTTTCTGTAGTGCCTTATCAAAAGGCAAGTTGGGATAAGAACAAGAAATACTTTTCTTCAAGACTATCATGTCATTTTCAGAAATTGCAACTTGCACTTTTCTGTCATCTTCGTCCAATGTGTACTCGCGCTGATCCTTCTCAATTTCTTCAATCCTCTCCTGTGCATTTTCAGCAGAAATTTTAGAATACAAAGATCAAGATGCCCTTCGTAGACTAAAACTTTTGGAAGATGCTTAATATTGTGTGGGAACTGAGTATAAGGAAAATGAAACCATAGGGTCTAAAGCAGAAATTTAATTTCAAGATAAAGCAAAAACTTTTGAAATTACACATATCCGGATTCCGGAAAAAGAACGATTATATAAGATAGAGAAAAAAAATCAGTGAAATTTTATCAACTGAATAAATTTTCAATGTTATTCCTGCATTCTGGGGAATGTTTGATTGGATAGCATGATCAGTAAATATATGGAGATCAAGAACAAGAATATAGTTTTCTCTAATATAATTTTATCAATATATCGTCCAAATGATTTAGTGATTGACTACAATTTGGAGAACAGGAATGATCTTCGACGAAAAAAGCAATCTTCATTCACATTTTGGGAAAAAGAAAATAACACAAGGCCTTAGATTTTAAGCATCCTCAGGTAGTTGCAGTTGCATGTTACAATAAATTCTAATGATACTAGGGGAAAATTTGAGATTCTCAAACTCGCAAATCTCTTTAATTTATTATTATTCTTATTATTATTATTAATTTGGTGAGTTGGCTAGAATTTGGATTGCACCCAAAGGGAAAGAGATGCACCATTCAACTTTCAACTACAAAGGTAATTATAATTTTTAAGAATCTGTTATGCCACAGAAATTGATTGTCTTAGATTCAATTACTAAAAGACCACAATCCTAAGATATAATCCCAATCTACTCCGAGAAAATTTTAAGCAAATTAGACTATGTTTTCCCCCTTCTCTTGGAAAGAGAAAATCCAAGATTATCATGCATATTCAAGAAGATGGAAAGATGAATGATATCCAGCAGTCTAGCTAAAATTCAAAGGGTCCAATAAATTTTCCAAAAATAGGAAAAAAAGAAGAAGAAGAAGAAGCATGATTACAAGATAAATATGACTCGAGTTTTCAACAAAAAGTCACAAGGCCCATACCACCCCTTTTTTACATCAATTCATGTTTAAACAACAATAATTAAAAAGTAAAAACATTAAATCCATCAAGATCCCAAATCACCATTTTGATTTATATTCAAGTGATAAAATACCACAATCCCTAACACATAATACCAATCTACACCCATAATTCTTAAGCAAATTAGAGCATGTCTTTTCTCCTTTTTCTCGAGGAGAGGATCTAAGATTTCAATTGCATATTCAAGCAAACTAAATGATGAAAGATCTTAAAATTCCAGCCTAAAATCCAGAAGGTCCAAAATAAATAAATAAAAATAAGTATCATTACAACATAATACTATTCAACCATTTCAATATAAATAAAAAAGTCACAAGACCCCATCCCACCTTTTTGACTTGAATTCGTGAAGCAAACAACAATAATAAAAAAAACATTTACTCAATCACAAATCCCAAATCACCATCCCAAAAAGTAGAGCGAGAGAGAAATGAAGAATCTATTAATTATTATGTCTCATAAAATGAAAGATTTTGAGATTCGAGTACTAAAATACCACAATTCCTAAACACAACCCAAATCTACCCCCAGAAAATTGAAGTAAATTAGAGTAAGCTTTTCCCCCTTTTCTTGAGGCATCATCAAGCAAAAATAAAAGATGAAAGATCCTCCGATTGCTACAGCATGCGCTTTAATTCAAAGCTAAAATCCAAAGTTTCCATTATAAATAAATTCCAATGAATTAAAACCAGTAGGATTAAAGCATAAACATTAATTCAGAGTTGCAACAAAAAAAGTAGAGTGAGAGAGTAAGAGAGAGAGAGAGAGGGAGAAGAAATCACCTTGACTCTGGTATTATCAAGGAGTGCAATGAGGGGAATAATCCTCAGATAGCGATCGATTTCCTCCTGCGCCCTCCTAAATTGGTAGACAATGTTCCACCCCATGGCCATCAAATAGAGATAGCTCCGCTCCTGACAGCTATTAACGAGAAGAAAAGCCCTCCGCAGCGCATCCTCGAGCTGCTCCAGTGGCTCCCTCGTCTCGGAATACCTCTTGAGCTCCGAAATCTTAAGCTGCTCGAGAAGATTCCCGATGAGCTTGACGTGCTGCGCGAACTCCCTGCAATTTTTCTTGTGCATTCGAGCCCTATTCGCCGCCTTCACAATCATCCCCACAAGCGCCACCCCATTGAGGCCCGTGAGCTGTATGATATTCGCCGCCTCGCCGAAGTGATCCCAGGAAGACATTTTAGAGGGATATTACTTGCCTCAGAAAAAAATTAAGAGGGAAAGGGCATTAACTTATTTCTAGATTTCGAAGAAAAAATGGTGAAGCAATGCCATGAGGAAAATGGCAACAGTTGTTTTTACTATTTTTGCAAGAGGCGCATGGTGGTGGTAGTAGAAATAAAGGGAAAAAAGGTCTTTTCCTTTTAATTTAAAGAAAGTAGGGTGGATTATTTAGTAAGAATGTTTATATGTTAGCTAGAGCTGTGCTGTGCTGTCAGAAGGGGAAGATAGTGCCCGCACTAATTCACACACAATACTAGTTGTAGACACGGCAAAACTGATGTCTATCCCCACGTTCATCCTATGATGAATGAAGTTTGATCTTGGTCAGTCTAGTTTGATGCTAAATTGATAGGAAATCTAAATAAAGATATCAATATAATATTGATATATAAACTGATTAATTTTTTATTGCGTAATTGTACAAGCTTCTTAGCTATAAAGTTAGAGATGACTGATTAATTTTTTGGTGTGATTTATGGTTCTTTGCTTTATTATTCTCCATAGTTGAATGCTCAATAGTAACAAATTGGTATGGAAGCTTTTCAGTTTCCTTCCTTCTGTAGATCAGTAGTAGAATATGTCTGAAATAAGCATGATCGAAAAATTTACTATAAGAAAGTTTTTCAGACCACCTTTACAGTAGACTATCAAGCTGCTCAAGAAGTAGTGCGATAGAGTCAGGTTGATGTTGATCTAACTTGAATTTCACAGGTCGACATTATTTGAACGAAAAATCATGATGAGACAACTCAACAAACTTGGAGTTGATCAATCTTATTATATTACTATATCAGTGAGTTACTCGACACAGATTGGAGGAAGCTTACTGATCTACCTAAATGGATCATAACCCACCCGTTTTAGATGAAGTAGGACAAACTCCAATGGTTAGAATTACTGTCATCACCAACAGTCATAATTGCATTAAATGCTGCTGCAATGGCTTTAATTGGCCTATAAATACTTCATGTCTTCATCAAAAATAGTGTTCGTAACTTTGCCGAGAAAAAACCTCAATGCCACAGAATCTTTCAAGATTTGAGAAAAAACGATTGTAAACCGAACTAGATCTCATACTCAGCGAATTTAAATAAGAGATTTTTAATCTCATCCTCTCCGAGTATAAATAGGCGAGGTGGGCTCATACTTAACGAGGGTAAATAAATGAGGGATACAAGATTAAGGTATTTATCAATCTAGTTTTGATCGACCGTGAACGTAGGAGGTTTCTCGAACCACGTTAAAAATACTACTATATGTGTTTTTTACTTTATGTATTGCTTAATTTTGATTAACTGATACTCACTTCACCAGCGAGAATTTCACAAACAGCGAGCTGTGCATTTAATCAATCTGCATTATGAACATTCAATAACACTAAAATATTTTCTAAGTGTAGAGCAGCCAACAAACTCACCACTTCCGAATACACGTTCTATGAATCACAACTTAGCTGTTGAGTAAGCAGAACATCTCACGCTCTGTGCCAAGTATTATCTGAGCAGATCACTCTCTCTGCATCAGAGGAGTTAACCTTGATATTCTACGCAGACGGTCTGTCTAGCACAATCGAGCTGTAACACGACCTGTTGTCCTTTGTAGAACGTGAAAAAGTTGGAGTGTGGTGTATTCCCCCCTCCTATACACCACACATGCCCTTCCAAGACCCAACAATCATCCCCAGAAGAAACGTGATTTTTGATTAGAAGACAATGTGTGACTTTTCTAATAAGAATGATAATTTTTAAGAGATAAATCATTCATGGGGGAATGATAAGAGAGCATGATGAGGAAGTTGATGACCAGGTGGAGTTGCAGCAAGCTGATAAGCCGCTAGCTGAACTTGTTCATGAAAGAGGTTAGCAGGCAAGTCGTGATCGACCTGATGGTGAACAAATCGATGACATCAATCTGGATTTTGGGGAGAAGTTCTCTCACAAGCCAAACAACAACCCTTATCGACATATCTATGTTCAAGGGCAGCACACTGCATCGTGGCAGGGAGACAGACCAACTGCATATCGTCAACTAGTGCAATATAGTATAACTCTTTATCGATCTAGAAGGATCGAAGCTAGCCCACCAGTACGCTATGGTTTTGATGAAATAGTTGGATATACTCTACAAGTCGCTGAGGAGGTGGAGTCATTTGAACCATCCACTTTCCGGGAGCATGTGGTGTGTTCGGAGGCCACTCAATGGCTTGCAACAATGGGAGATGAACTTGAGTCACTTTACAAGAACGAGACTTGAGATATAGTATAGCAACCAATAGGGAGGTGGGTGTTCAAGAAGAAAGATAGAGTAACCTTAAAAGAATGCGTGAAATATAAGGTCAAACTAGTTGCAAGAGGGTTTACTCAAAAGGATGGAGTTGACTATGATGAGATCTTCTCTTCGGTAGTTTGACATACCTCCATCATGGTGATGCTCCAGATGGTGGCATATTATGATCTTGAACTTGAGCCGTTCAATGTTCAATACAAATTTCCTACACGGGGAGATTGACAAGGATATTTATATAAGACATCCAGAAGGTTATCGAATTCAAGGGAATGAAAAACTTGTATGCAAGTTGAAGAGCTCACTCTATGGCCTCAAGCAGTCCCCGAGGCAACAATACATGAGATGTGATGGGTACATGGAGCAGATCAGTTACAATAGGAGCCTGTATGATAGTTAAGTCTATCATGGTGAGCTGAAAGACGGATATTTCATCTACCAGGAGCTATATGTTGATGATATGCTCATAACTGCTAAGGAAAAGTCTGATGTTCAGAGGCTCAAAGGCCTTCTCAGTGCTGAGTTTGATATAAAGGATTTGAGTGCAACTTGAAACATTTTGCGGATAGAAATCTATAGGTATAGAAGCAATAGAAAGTTGTTTCTCTCGTAGAAGAGCTATATCGAGAAGATTATGTCTCATTTTGGCATGGGTAAAGTCAAGCCTATAGATACACCAAGTGCAACAAATCTTCACTTATAAGTGGCCTTTGATCCTAAGACAGCTGAAGAGATAGAGTACATGGCTCGAGTTTCTTACACCAGTGCAGTAGGCAATTTGATGCATGTCATGATCTGCACACAGCTTGACTTGATATATGTTGTGAGCGTTATTAGCAGGTTTATAGAGAAACCTGGTAAGGAACATTGGCAAGTTGTTAAGAGGACTTTCAGGTACCTTAAGCGTACATCCGATGTGGGTCTCATTTATGAAAGAGATACGACCTATCTTGTTGAAGGCTATTCAGACTCAAACTTTGTTGGAGATGTCAATAGCATATGATAAGATATGTTTTCACTCTAGGTGGAGTTGTGGTGAGTTGGAAGGAAACTCACCAGGCCATTGTAGCTTTGCCTACAATGAGGCAGAGTACATGAGAAGATAATTAAGGTGATGACATGTTCACCAATGTCATTCCACATGGCAAGTTTAAGCACTGGATGAACTTGTTGAATGTATCTAGCTAGTAAGTGTCTGATGGGCATTAAGGGGTGCAACCAGTGGACTTGTTGGCACCAATCTAAGGCATCAAGTTGATGCTAGAAGAGGTAACCTGGCGAGGTGGTGTTAGCTGGAGTCTTAGTCTATCTGAGATGTTGCAATGTCTATCCGAGATGTTGCAAGTCTTAGTTGCAAGTCTTAGTCTTAGCCTAGCACCATCTAGCACATTGAAGACAAGAGATAGAAGAGATGTTCAGGTCGATGGTATCGACGTGATGAAAGTGATCTGGTCTAGAAAGATAGTTTACCTGATACATGCATATCAACTCACTGATGGAAGTGACCTTTCTTGGATAGGCAGGTGACCTGGTCCAGTCAGAACAAGTCAGCTTGAAGATGGTAGTGACTTGGTCTTGGACATGTCACCTCATTGACTTGGTCCATGTAGGGCACTGGAGGTGTAGTGCACTGCCCACCTGAGGCTGGTCATTTGAGCATTTCACTTACATGTGGGAGACATGTCAGTGATTGCAAGACTAATCTGTCATGTTCGAGAAGTAGATCGATGCAATGACCTAATGCATGTAGTGACCTGATGCAAAGAAGATCACACGATCGAGTTGCCCTACTGAAGCTACCTGCTATTCCAACACTTAGACGTTTCCTGGAAGTTTTACATGTGGGCTTTTGGGCCATATTATGTTGTGGGCCTAAATCCGTGGGCTTTTATACTAGGGTTAACATTTATGTCTATAAACACTGTAACCATGTAGAAGGGGGTGGGGGGATTGTCTGCCTATGAGAGCGGGGTAGGGAAATGGGTGGTCAAACTTTGGGTTGGAAGATGTTTAAGGGGTAGATTAGTTTAGATATTTTAATTATTCCTTCACTCGTGAAAAATATATTTTAATTACTTGTTTGGATTTTCAAGAAAAAGTGTGCTCTTTTTTAAAAGACACCGTCTCACAAAACACTTTATATTTTAAACTTCAAATATATTTTATTTTACGGAACCATTTTTCTACTAAAACACATTTTATAGAAAGTTAAACACGTACCTATTTCTTCGCAACTCATTTTTTGTATACGGAAGAAGTAATATGTTTAATATATATATTTTGAATATGTTCAATTTTTGACATTTGAACAAGCACTTAATTTTTTGCAGTTCTAGATATATTCAAACATAACTTTCTTAGTAAATAGTCCATCCATTTTATTAGTAATAAGTCATTTTGATAAAATTATGAAATTTTTTAATTAAAATGAGTCATTATTAATACCATACGTTTTATTAGTAATAAATTATTTAGATTAAAATTATGAAATTTTATAATCAATCTAAATCATTATTAATAGGAGAGAACCCGTACAAAATAAACTATGAACGATTAGATAAAATTAGTCAAAGAAACCTTAGTTATAAAATCTTAAAAAGTGGCAACAAATAACATTTTTTTTTTAAAAGAAATTGAAACGAAAATAAAATTACACGCCTGTGTTACAGGATGAAAAACACCAACTTAAATATGTTTTGGACTACTTCAAAATTTAGAGAATTCATTGATTAATAAACCTTTAGAACATTTTTAATGTGTTTGAAATCTTCATTTTCTATAAAACGATATACTACTATATAACATATTATTTTGATTCTCTACTTCTCAATCACATATAAGTTATAACAACATCATTTTATGTTTATTTATCATATGGGAGATGTATGTCACAAGGCCACTCCATGCTCCACCACAGTCATTTCAACAATGCGGTTGTGGAAAAAATTAGGATTACTACTTGAATACATAAATTCAAAATTTGATTAATAAGATTTCATACTAAGAATTAAGATTACTCGAATACATAATTAAATTCAAAATTTGATTAATAAGATTTGAAACTAAGGTCATACTTATAAATTTAGTCCAACATATAGAACCACTGAAAAAATAGTTACTATATTTGAATTCGAAAATCAAACGAAATTGATTGATTGCATAACACGAATAAACAAATATTTGGTGTGGGATTATCGTATATGCACAAAACCTACCTGTAATTATGATGTTGTCAAATCTAATAATAAGAAAAATATCTGGCCTACATTGATTTTCTGGCATTTTGGCTTTAGTGAAAATACGTTTCCCTTTACTATTATTGTAGTATACTATCATAAAATGATTTGGTGAATGATCATAGTTGTAGTAGTGCTTCCAGTATGATAATATTTTTTCTGAGAAAAAAGGCAATATTCTTGATAGTAGAAAGTGGAATTAGTTTAAGTGGACCAGCAATGCCACTTAGTTGTTTTCATGTGGCCATATTTACATATTTAATTTGGAATAGAAACAAATAAAAAAAACACCACTCCCAACTTGTGGATTGGCAATTTGTCACATATGAGTATAAGATCAGTAAAATATATTTTTAATTATTAAATATATTTTAGATTGTTAACAACTTTGTGCGCCGCTCAAAGACATGTAATCGTTCATTCTGGTGCACAGTCATGATTTTGAAATATTTTATCATTCATGCATCATTAATATTGTCCACTTTTTATCTAAAGATTAGCCTAAATTTAAATAACATATTGGAGAAGGGATGGCCATACAAAAGTAAAAATAATTCTTGTTTTAGAGAGTTTTAGTAATTTTTATAGGTTGCTTAGTTGGATTCTGGGGGTGGAATTAGCAAAAGAGCCAGCAAGATAGAAAACCCATTGTGGTAACTAAATAGTATTAATTGAGAAAACAAAAAATAGAATCGTAAAGTAAACACAGGTTTATGTGGGTTACTAATCGACTATATCCACGAGTAGATAGGAGGACATATTTTATTAACCGATTAGGTACAAAAATCATATATGTAGTACTAAAAGAATACACCAAATTGGACTTAAGAAACCCCCCCCCCCCCCCCCCCAACTCGTTGCGAGACCCCCGAATGTGAATGCGAAGGGGGAGATTGAAAAATAGCAACAACGATAGAGCCACTTCTACGAGAAAACAAGAAATTAGTCCCTCATAGTTTGCTCTGTTAGAAATAATTCACGGGCATGCTTTAAACCAAATCATAAACCTTAAATTATAGAACTATATGATGATAATCTAAGAAATAAAAGCGGAAGCACTAACCTGGATTCATGGAGGATCTCGTATGTTGATGTGGTGGTATGTATCTTCCAAATTATCAGTACGATTTCCCCAATAGAGAACTGCAGAAGGAATGCAATTTCTGCGTCTGCGTACTGACATTTAGGGACCATAACCCTACTTAAATAATAAGTAGTTATACTATGTTTTGCAATTTAGTCTCTCAACAAATTACAAAACTCCTTATGGTATCTATACATTTAATTCCACAATTAATTAATATCCTTTTAATCCATAATATATCACTTTAATTAGATTACCCAAAGGCAGCTATATATATATAATTTAACATGTGTAAGTCCAATTTAGATTTAATCCAACAATCTTCCACTTGGACTACATATGTTACCCGAATATATATGCATTACTTTATGAGCTCAAACTTTGTTGTCTCAAATTAGGATATTGTGAAACAATCTCGTCCACCAATCATATAAGTATAGGACTAAAGAGGTCACAATCACTTTATGCGTGACTAGACTCATCAGTAATCACATGCACCAATACAATAAAATGACATAGATCAATCATGGATGTGTAGCATGAAAATTATATGTAATGTGATCTACTTTATCTATTTCCAACCGGTCCACCTTATTTCTTAATGAGATCAATAACAACCAAAATCACATAGTGTAATAATTCAATAACCAAATACTTTATGTTTGTACAAAACCAAAATACACAAAATATGTCCAAAATAAAATATAAAACAATAATATAACACAGACTCCCACTAAACCAAAGTATCATGTAGCAATAATACACTCATATGAGTAGTGTAATCATGAAAGACCTTGGTTATTAATCTTTTAGTTAGCGGATCCACAATTATTAAGTCTGTCTCTATATGTTTTACAACAATATGTCCACTCTGTACTCTTTCTTTCACAACCAGGTATTTAATGTCAATGTGCTTTGACTTAGTAGTACTCCTGTTGTTGTAGGAATATACTACTACCGAGTTATTGCCACAATATAACTTTAGTGGTCTTTCAACATTTCCAACAATGCGCAGCCCAGTGACAAAATTCTGCAACCATATTCCATGAAATGATGCCTCATAACACGTTATGAATTTTGCTTCAATGGTAGAAGGTGCTACAAGTGTCTTCTTAGCACTTCTCCAATAAATGGCTCCCCCGACCAATTGGAAAACGTAACCCGAAGTGGATCTTTTACTATCTTGGAATTCAACTAAATTAGAATCAGAGTACACAACGATCTCTGCCTGATATGATTTTCTATATGTGAGTATGAAAACTTTTGTTCTTTACAAATACCTCAAAACTCGTTTGACTGCTTTTCAGTGATCCATACCATAGTTATTTAAATACATGTCCAACATACTAACAATAAATGTTATATATGGCCTTATGCAGACCTTAGCATAAAGCAGAGTAGGATGAGACCCTAGTTCTTTCCAGGGAAAAGAACTCGCCATTAGGGAATCTTCTACATTTCCTTAATTTTCAGATTACTTTTAGGAAACTAATTGAGACTAAACTTGTCTCCTTTAGCTTTAGGGTTATCAACCGGTTTGCAATTCTACATGCTAAATGTTTAGCACTTTCTTAATGTACCCATTTTCTTAATGTATTTAGATTCCTAATACAAAAGAAGTTTCCCCAATGTCTTTATCATTTGTGGCAAGCAGAATATCATCCACATACAAAACCAAAAAATAGACTTACTCCCACTGAACTTTTGGTACACACGATCATCAACAATGTTGGTCTCAAAACCAAATGAGACTACTACTTAGAATAATTTGTGGTTCCATTGACGAAAAGCTTGCTTAAGCCCATAGATGGATTTCTTTAATTTGCACTAGTTCTTGAGGTTGTTAAGTTTGATCTTCTTCAATGACATGATTAACCGGATTGAGAATATTTTCAACATCATCTTGTTGAGGTTCCAAATCTGCTTCTCGAGTAACAACATGAATAACGGCATGAATGTTACTAGAAGCAATGGTAGGAATCAAATTTGAATCCTCCTCAAATGTAATGTCTCTTACTTTATTTCTCCCTAAACTCAACATCTTCAAAGAATACTGCATTTCTCGTCTCAAAAATAGTTTTTCTAGTGAGATCATAAAACTTGAAACCCTTTGACCTCATTGGGTAACCAATAAAATAATTGCTAATAGTTGATATCCTGTGGAGAATACAAGCCGTAGTCTATAGTGCTTCTTCCCATAGTGATTCAGTTAGAGATGTATGACTAATCATACTTCTCACCATATCCTTTAAAGTTATGTTCCGTCTTTCATCAACAACATTCACGCTAGGGGATCCCGGAATAGTGTATTGCGGAACGATTCCACATTCCTCTAGGAAGATAGCAAAAGACCCTGGACGTTGTTCACCTGAACCATCATATCTACCCTAGTATTCACATCCACGAGCAGATCTAACAACTTTAATTCTTTTGTTGAGTTGATTCTCAACTTCAGACTTAAAGTTTTTGAACATGTCTAGTGCTTCCGAATTTTCATGAATTAGATATAAGTAGCCAAATTGTGAGTAATTGTCTATAAAAGAGATAAAAAAAAATACTGTTTATTATTCCAAAAAGCCATAGGGAATGACCCACAAATATCTTTATGTATCAACTGTAAGATGTCTGTAGCTCTGATGGCTCCTAATCTCTTTATTTTGGTCTGTTTTCTTTTGATGCACTCGACACAAACATCAAGATCATAAAAATCAAGTGTACCCAATATACCATCTGACACAAGCCTATCAATTCTGGGTTTTGGGATGTGACCTAAATGCTTATGCCATAAATTTGCTGAATTTTTCGTATTTAAATTTTGTTTTATATATACCTCTTGATTCAACATGCAATGATTCACTATAGGAAGGTATATAACATCAAGCATATATAGATTTGTCATAAACATTTAAAGAACTGATAACAATGATATTTGAATTTAAATAAAGATAGAACTGAGAATTTTCAAATGAACAAGAATATCAATATTTGTCCAATAAGAAAATAGAAACCAAATTTCGTTTAAATGACGGTACAATTAAAGTGTCTTTCAAATCCCAAAAAATATCCGGTCCTTATCAATAATCTAAAATGTCCAATCGTCTCCACTTCTACCAGTTTTCCATCTCCCATATAGATGTATCTTTCACCATCAATTGACTGTCGGCAACTTATGCAACCTTACATTGAAACACTTATGTGAGTAGTTGCATTAGAATCTCACCACCAAGGGTTTCTAGGTACAGATATTAAATTGATTTTAGAACATACTAGAGTAAAAAATTTACCTTTCTTTGCACGTTAAACATGATATTTGGTACAATTCTTCTTTATGTGGTCAGGTTTGCCACGAAGGAAACAACTTTTAGAACTTGAATTTCCAATATTTTGTTTCTTTTGTGGCCACTGACTTTAGCAGCTTTCTCAACCTCAAGTTTTATTTTTCCATATCCTTAGAAATATTAGTCAGTTGAGAAATTTCAGATCTTTCATGCTTCGATCTTTCTTCTTCTTGCACACAATATGAAATGAGGAGTCCATTTCTCCCTTTGGCAGTTATAACTGACCTTAAATTGACTGGATTGTGCAGGAAGAGATATCAAAACTAAATGCACGAGTAAGTCATCAAACACCTCGAGCTTTAGTTTTGAAGCAATGTGAGACATCTGCAGAATGTACTATCTTATATTTCCCTTACCCTTATACATTAATAAGATCAAGTTAGCTAAAATTGTACTTGTCTCGGCCTTATCATTTTTCACAAAACGTTTTTCATTTTCTGCAAGGTACTCACTAACTATAGTAATTTCATCAGAAGTTGTGCCTAGAAAGGCTTCTGGAATGCCACACTTAATGATCATAAGTTTTACGCGGTTTGAGCAATACCACTTCTCAAAGTTCTATTTTTCCTCAGCGGAAGTTTCATCCATCAGAGAAACGAGTTTTTCTACTCTTAGTGCATAGTCTAGATCCATGCAACCCAAAATGATCAGAATGTTTTCTTTCTAATCCTTAAAATTTGATCCATTAAGCATGGGAATGTGGTTGGTGTTAGCAGATATAGAAGTAGCAGACACCATAGCTGAATATATAACAAAATCAAAATTAACTTTATTCCTCACATAAATAAATTGTAATTAATCATATAATTCAAAAATGATGATTATATCTCGATATATCCGACATAACATTAATATCAAGTCTTTGGACAATAATATTAACTTATAAGTGAGTCTCTCTATGTAGTGATCAAATACTTATAATATTAACTTTTCCTGTGTGAGATTGATATCGTGTTTCCATGCCTATGGCATAACAGATATTCGGTCTAGTGCACATCATAGCATACATAAGACTCAATGCTGAAGCATAAGGTATGTGTCTCATCTCCTCTATCTCGTCAGGTGTCTTTAGGACACATGTCCCGAGAAATAGTAACTCCATGTCAAAAGGGTATGAAGCCTTTTTGGAGATTTTCATGCTAAAGCGTCTAAGTACCGTTTCGAAGGATCAGGCGAGGACTGCATTCACTAGCCCTTTTGGGACTTATGCCTTCCGAAAGATGTCGTTTGGACATTGTAATGCGCCAGGTACCTTCCAAAGGTGTATGATGTCTATCTTTTCTGATATGATTAGTGATTTTGTCGAGGTCTTTATGGATGATTTTTCTATGTTTGGATCCTCTTTTAATGATTGCCTTGATAAGATAGATCGTGTGCTTGATCGTTGTGTTGAGAATTGTCTTACTTTGAGCTGGGAGAAGAGTCATTTTATGGTTCGTAGTGGTATTATTTTGGGGCATGTAGTGTTGATTAAGGGGATAGAGGTTGATAAGGTTAAGGTAGATGTGATTGAAAAATTACCCCCACCGACTGATGTTGAGGGAATTATAATTTTTTGGGTCATGTTGTTTTTTATCGTAGATTCATAAAAGACTTTTCTAAAATCTGTCGACCCCTCTGTCGTTTACTTGCTCAGGATACTTCTTTTGATTTTAATGCTGACTGTCTTGCTGCGTTTACTACTTTGAAAGAGAAATTGTGTAGCACTCCTGTTATTGGTCTTTCCTTTTGAAATCATGTGTGATGCATCGAACTCTACTGTGGGGGCTGTTTTGGGTCAACGTGTTGATAAAATGTTGCGCTTTATTTGTTATGCTAGCTCTACTTAGAATCATGCTCAGATTAACTACACCACTACTGAAAAAGAAATATTAACTGTATTTTTTGCTCTTGATAAAATCCGAGCTTATATCATTGGTTCTATAGTGATTGTTCATAGTGATCATACTGCATTACGTTATCTGTTGACTGAGCCCCAAGCAAAGCCTAGGTTGATTCCTTGGGTTTTGTTATTGCAAGAGTTTGATATAGAGATCCGTGATAGAAAAGAGTGTGAGAACGCCGTTGCCGATCATCTCTCCCGTTTAGAGAACCTTCCTTCTCACTCTCCTCATGGAATCATAACCAAGTCTTTTCATTGTCATCATGCTTATAGTGTTTCTCATGTGCCTTGGTTTGCTGAAATTATTAATTATTTAGCTTGTGGTGAATTAAGGCCTGACCTCACTCCCCAAGAAAGGAAGCATTTTCTACATGTGTACAGGCAGTACTTTTGAGAAAACCCCTTTCTATTCAAGCTCGGGAAAGATGAGGTGATTCGGTGATGTGTTGCGAAGGAAAAGCAATCTAAGGTGTTGGAGATGTGCCACCAAGCACATTGTGGTGGTCATTTTGGAGGACAAAAGACGGCTCATAAAGTCCTCCAGTCAGTTTTATTTTGGCCTTTATTGTTTAAGGATGCGCATGCTTTTTATCTCTCTTGTGATATATGCCAAAGAGTCGGTTCTATAGGTCGTAGGAATGAGATTCCCCTTAATAATGTACTTGTAGTTGAGATTTTTGATGTGTGGGTATTGGTTTTAAGGGTCCTTTTCCGAAGTCTCATGGATACGAATATATTTTACTTGCCGTCGATTATGTTTTCAAGTGGGTTGAGGCTATCCCACTGGGATGTGTGATTCTCACGTTGTGCTTAAGTTCGTGCAGGAAAATATTCTATGAAGGTTTGGATTTCCACGTGCAATCATTAGTGATGGTGGAAAGCAATTCTGCAATAGGCTATTCGAGAGACTTATGAAGAAGAATGAGATCACTTATAAGATTATGACTTCATATCACCCTCATACGTTGGGCTAAGCGGAGACTAGCAACTGGAAAATTAAGAATATATTGGAGAAGATTGTCCAACCATCTAGGAAGGATTGGTCGATCAAGCTGAATGATGCTCTGTGGGCATACCGAACGGCTTATAAGAGCATTTTGGGGATGAGACCATATCGCCTCGTGTATGGAGACGCGTGTCATTTGCCGGTAGAGGTGGAGCACAAGGCGATTGGGTGATAAAAACCTCTAATTTCAACTTGCACAAAGCTACGGAGCACCGTTCACTTTAGATATTGGAGCTCGACGAGTTGCGCAATGAGGCGCACGACAATGATCAGATTTACAAGGACAAGGTAATGGCGGTTCATGATAAGAGGATATTGCATAAGGATCTCAAGCCCGACATGAAGGTGCTATTGTTCAATTCTCGTTTGAAACTGTTTCCCACAGAGTTGAAGTTGAGATGGAGTGGTTCGTTTGTGGTGAAGGATGTGAAACCGTACGGGTCGGTTGAGCTTGCTAAAGAAGGTTCTGATGATTCTTTTGTCGTGAATGGGCATCGTGTGAAGCCATATATAGAAGGATGACCAACCAATTTCATGGTGGAGTCGACATCAGTTGAAGATCCACCACTTAATTGAGCATATTTTCGTCGAGCTATTGACGTTAAACAAGCGTTTCGTTTATTTCCTTTTGTTCTTTTATTTTGTTTTATGTTTCGTGTATTTCTTTCCTTTATTTTGTATATCGTTGGAGGAGAATTAATTCGTGTTTTACTCGTGTGGTTTAGGTGAATTTGGAAGGCATGTACGAAAAATGGGCACCTAGCGCGCGCTACCCCTTAAGTTGAACATTTCACGAGAGCTAGGCTAGCGCTCGCTAAGCCCTAGCGAGCACTAGCTTATTCACTCATTAAAGGGAGGGCTAGCGACCGCTAGCCCAACGTTTTGTTTCCCTCGCCCACGCACAGGGGTAGCGACCGCTAGCCCCGAACGAGCGCTACCCCTGCATTCTGTTCTCTTCAACGAAAGGAGGGCTAGCGACCGCTAGCCCCCCGTGCTGCCTGTCCATCTAGAGCGTTAGGGTAGCGACCGCTACCCTCTAGCGGTTGTTGCCCTAGCGGAAAACGCTAACCATTTTCTTTATTTTTCACGCTTCACTCATTTCCTCCACATAATTCCTCTACTATCTTATCTCAATCTCAATTTTCCTCCTCCTCCTCCTCGCCACTGACCCCCACTCTCATTAATTCTTCACCAATTTCTCAAATCACCTTCAATCCCCATCTCCAATCTTCATCCTCTCCACTTCCCACCATATCCATCACTTAACCCACCCTTTACACCATTTTACTTTCTTCTTTCACCACCTTCTACCACCTCTCCTACCACCACTCACCACCCTCCACCCGCCGGACGTCGCCACTGCACACCATCGCTGCCGCCTGCCACCGAATGCCGCTGCAGCAGCCTGCTTCGGCGACCACCTTTTCTGCCCCTTCTTCTCGATATGGCTTGCACCAAGAATCGCGCCGACGAACTAACCGCAAGTAGTTCACAACTGCCACCGGAGGAACCCGAGGATCTCCGGAACGAGTTTAACTGCTCTTTTCTCATCCACACCAACTTGGAGGGCCGGTTCTATGAACGGTGGACTTGGAATTAGGTAACTCTGCCGCACACTTTAGATTGGAATTTGTTGAATAATTTATGATGCACTGTTGAAATGGAACATTATTTGGATATTTTAGGATTGAAAAAGTATGTTAGAATGTCTAATAAATGTTCTATTATTATTATGCATGAATTTTTATCTATACTGGATGTGCCTGCAGATCTTACTATTTGTCAGTTTAGATTGCGGGAAGAGCCCCGTCGCTTGTCTATTTCTCAATTGTGCAGGATTATGGGTTATCAAGGAAAAAACGTCAGGGATCAACCCCCACCGTTTTATTAGAGACAATGTGCTGAGCATTCTGCACAAGTTTCTATCCTATGCCATCACCGGCAAGGAGAAAGGGAACAAGGTCAACACGTTTAAGAATATGTTAGCCACATCCCAGTATCACGCCACTCTTCCTTTGGTGATTTCTGCCATCGCTCGTCACTTCGAGGATTTTGATCCAGAGCATCTCGATCCTTCTGACACCATCTACTACACCTGGATCGACATCTTCGAGCTCAAGCAGGCTTAAATTTACACGGCGGACTATCGGTGGCAGCCATCCATGGTTTGCAAGTGTGTGGTGAACCACATGAACGAGCTGGTTGCTGCAGCAGCAAACCCTCCACCCCCCTCGGGCGACTTGGAGGTGTACGAGGAGGATGAGTATGAGGATGCTCAGATGCCAAATGTTTTTCCTACTGGAACATCATCTGGATATGCAGGCACCTCATCTGGCCAGCACCACTATGGCCCCGGTTCCTCCTCCACAGGGAACATTGACCAGCTAAGCACTCAGTTCCAGACATTGAGCACGGACTTCGGAGCTTTTTGCACAGACTTCAACTCTTTTCGCCAGGACTTTGACACATTCTCGCAAGACTTTGAGACCTATGCTGACGAGGCTCATACTTTCTACCATGATTTTGGAGTTTACAACAGCACGATGACGCAGAGTCAGCAGAGGATCGAGCAGCGGGTAAATGACACCCACGATCTCCACACTGAGCAGGCCCATCTCTAGCGACTAGCACAGGAGCAGTCAGCTCAACAGTACCAACAGGTTGTCGAGAATAACTGTCGGGTTGCTGATTTGAATGCACAGTGGGTGAGCTGGGCCCCTCTATGATCCTCCACCACCATCAAATGAGCAGTGACTTGTCATTGCTGCTTCGTACGTATTTCCTTTCTTTCATTGCTTTTGTGTGTCTCCGGGTTGTTTTTGTGTTATTTTCTATTTTTGCTGCTCTGTTTGTTTTCTGTGTTTCTCTTGCGGGCTTGGAAATTGTTTCTGATCAACACCGTCACCGCCGCACAATGCCCTTTCTCGGGTAGTCCCTTTCCCTCTCGTATTTTTATATATCAATGAGGGCATTGCTTATATTTTCGTTGGGGGGGGGGGTGTGCATGAATTTAGTTATGCGGCGTGTTTTTGATAATTTTGTATATTTTATATGCGTGTTTGCTCCGATTGCAATTTCTTAGCTTGAAATGATTAGTGATCCATTTTCACGGAAAATTGTTTTATTACATTCGATCATTGTTATCTGTGGGGCGCTCTATTGTGATTGATTGATGTGATAACTTCGAGCATGGTTGATGTGGTATAAAATTGTTTGAATTTCTAGACTTCTTTTTAATTATGCGTTCTTGTGAAGATTGAGTTGGGAGGCCTCTGCTCCTCTGGCTACCATGAGCATGGGAAACTACACGAGAACAATTTACATAACTTGTAAATGTTTTCATCTCGTGATTATTGGCCATATAACCCACTCTTTCTTAAATTGGCTCGAATGACCCTTAATTGAATCACTTTGAGTATTGGTTTGAAGGTGATGAGAATTCTACCCCTCTTCCTCTCAGAAATCGAAAGAAACTATGTTGTAGGAATGGGTATGGGAAACAACACTAGGATATTCGGTTTATGCCGAAGATCATACCTAGTGACCATTATTCTATCTATCACCATCTTAGCGCGATTTTATTTTAAAAAAATGAATGAATGAAAGAAATAAAAGTCTAGCTTTGAGTGATTGAAAACCATATCTTCTCGTGTCTGTGAGGTTTGATCGGATTGATGTTGCATTACGAGGGAAACACGTAGTAGTGATTAGTGTGATAGTCTTTTGATCCCTTTTGAGGCATTCATAACGAATATGATGTTGTTGCATAGTTGAACTCGTTTCTTGTTTTGAAATCTCTGTATCATTTTTTGAGCCTAGACTTGTTTGAGGACAAGCAAGGCATTGTGTGTGTGTGGGGGGGGGGGGTTTGTTTTTCCCTTTTCCGGTCTCGTTTCTCGTGCATATTGAGGCGATAATATTTTATTTTATCTTACCTTTGTTGTTCTATTTGATCATTTGGTTGACATATTTTCAAATTTCAGGTAAATATCGGGCAACTGGAGCTAATGAGGTTCGAGAAGAGAAACGAGGGCGAAACAATACAAAAGAGGACGAAGCAGCGCGCTAGGGTACCGGCCGCTAGGGACCCTCGATCTATCGTGTCCAAGACAGAACACAAGCCTAGCGGCCACTAGCTTGTTCAAAGATGACCAATGCAAAACACAAGGCTAGCGATTGCTAGCCCCTAGCGGCCGCTAGCTCGCCCAAGCGAAACTGAGACAGAATTTGGGGGAGTGCTAGCCCCAGGATTCTTCGACTGAGGCAGAACTTGGGGGTAGCAGTTGTTACCATCTAGTGAACGCTGGCCAGGAGGACTCTCCCCATATATATAGTTGTTAAATACAGTAAATAGATTTAGTATTTCAAATTCATACTTTAGTATTTTACGTTCGTTGTGGATTCGATCAAAATTCAACCACCCAGAGACTATTCTATTGCATTGTTTTCCCGTTTAATTCGTGAGTTCTTACTGCTTTTTTATTTGTTTATCGCTTTACTTTCTTGTGGCTTCATTCTTGATTAAGTTTGAATTATTGATCTCTTATTCTATCATCCATGTTAATCAATCAATCGAAGCATGTCAAGATTTATTT
The DNA here is from genome assembly GCA_026898415.1 of Leonotis leonurus. Taxonomy (NCBI): domain Eukaryota; kingdom Viridiplantae; phylum Streptophyta; class Magnoliopsida; order Lamiales; family Lamiaceae; genus Leonotis; species Leonotis leonurus. The sequence goes on from JAPKLX010000145.1 coordinate 26,045, forward strand.
CCTTTAATTCCTCGTTCTTAGAATTAGAATTTAATTATTTTCTTAATTCTCGCCCAAATAATTCATTTTTCCATTCCTTTAATTTTACTCGCCTAGATAATTAATTAATTTAGAATAATAATCATTCAAATCACAATTAGAATATTTAGGATTTTAATTATTTTTGTTAAACAATGTAGATGAAACCCTGTTTAGCCTTCCTTGAGAATTCGACTTAGGTTAACTTATTAATCTATAATGACCTCTTTCTCTTGCGAGTAACTTAATTAAAATAAGTTGAAACACATAACTCATCATAGATCTCACCATCTCCATAAGCGTTCTATTCTATATTCCAGGTACACCATTTTGATGGGGAGTTCCCGGTGCAGTTAATTGGGATTGAATCCCTTTTTTCAGAAAAATGGTTCAAAAACTCAGCATTGAGGTATTCGCCTCCGCGATCATAATGCAGACACTTGATAATATTTTTCTGATGATTCTCCACAAGTGCCCTGAATTCCTTGAATTTCTAAAAGGAATCCGACTTATGGAGCATCAAGTAGACATATACAAACTTGGAGTAATCATCAATGAAAGTGATGAAATACTGCTCGCCACCTCTGGCTTGGGTCGACATTAGACCACAAACTTCGGAGTGAATGATAGCCAACACATCTTTGGCTCTATTTCCTGTGATATTGAAGGGTCACTTGGTCATTTTACCTTCCAAGTAGGATTCACAAGTCGAGTATGGCTCAACTTGGAGTTTATCCAAAGGTTCGTGTTCCACTAACTTTCGAATCCTCCTAAGGTTAATATGTCCAAGTCTTAAGTGCCACAAATATGTATCATTCGGCGAAAGACAAGAAGTTTTTCTTGGAGTCAGCAGATAAGTTAAGAGTTGTATTGTTTTGTTGTTGGGGTTATGCAGGAATAGTATACAAGTTGTTTACCATCATGTTAGAGCTAATAATAAAATTTCATTTCTTGAAAATTATAAAATCATCAAAAGGAAATTAAATGTCCATTCTTAACCAGTTTTAGAAACCGAAATTAAATTATTTCTAAAATTGGGCATGAGCAAAACATCTCTCAATACTTAAAACAGAAGAAGTGAACTTCAATATGCACATCTCCCAATTCAACGACCATCACTTTTGTTACGTCGCCCAAAGAGATGGAAATCTCGTCTTCCTTAAGTAGTCTAGTTCGCAAGAATGCCTGCGCGTCACAGCAAACATGGTCTGTGGCTCCTGTATCGACCACCCATGACTGAGCAGAACTAGCCACCAAACTGTTTCCACTACTAAGGCGTAAGATGTATCTTGACTATTTCTCACTTCTCACGAAGTAGATAGTCAGATTTCCAGTGTCCTATCTAACCAAACCCTAGACGTTTTCAGTTTGTTGCCTCTTGGCGACCGAACTTTCTTCTTCCCCAATGGTGTTTATGAAATCTGGGGGGCATTATTTGTCAAGAACAAACCTTGTGTCACTTGTAGTTAGGACTTTGTTCAAATTATTTAAAACAATCAATATATATAGGACCATCTAGTGTAATCTTTAAAAAAACGGGGTAAGTGAGTTGAAAGGCATGCTTAAAGAACTAAACTGAGAATATAATAAACAATCCATCATAAATAACATGCTCGAATGCAAATAATTGAAAACCTTAAAAAAAAAGGATCATGCATTGAACATACTGTTTAAAATAAATCATGCAAGTCACGCAGCCTGATTGATTACACAATCAATTTTAAAACGGTTTTACTGGTCATATAACTTATTTAGTATGTTTTTGTCGTCGTTTTAGTTGTGTTTCGATTCTCGTGTTATAGTCTTTTCGTTTATTTCATTTTATCTTTTGTACGTTTTTTATGTCGGGTGTGGTTTGGTCGTGAATTTGGATGTAGGTGTTGATATTATGCCAAAAGAGTGCTAAAGGAATGCATTTTGATCCGAGGGAGCATATCGGGGTCGAGCCGGAGGTGCGGGAGAAGCTCGGGATGAGAGTCGGGGCAGCCAAGGCCACCTCGCGGGCACTGGGCATGCCACGCCCGCTGGGGTGGCACATAATAATCAGGCAGAACGCTGGCCGTCGGGACTGTTGGGACAGAAGGACGCGCGCAGCGGGCGCCGGGCATGCCGCGACCGCTGCGCGTGAATTTAGAGTAGTTTCTCACGATTTAATTAGGGATTTTCAGTTATTTCTACAACGCACTTTCATTTTTTTTCTCTCCGTACCTTTATTTCATCGCTTTCTTAGTTCTTAGAAGTATAATTTCTTTCCTATTAAAATGTGGATCAACGCTTGTATATTGAATTGGATTAAGTAACTTCTTTATTTATGGATTCTTTTCTTGATTTCTTTCCAATTATCATGAATAGCTAATTTCTATATAGGGATTAGATATTTTAATCTCTTTTATTGATATCACAATCCATGTATGTTTGTTGATTAATTCTCGTGCTTAATTGAATTAGATGCTTGATCAACATTTGATTCGTCTTAAATGATAGAATAGATTGAGAAATTATTCTTGTATTCGACCTAGATTAATCAACCCATTTTCTAATCGGAGATGTAAGAATTAGAAATTGTTATTTAATAATAGTATTCCCTATTGTGTGATTCACATACGAGAGTTAGGATCACCATTTAATTATGAAATACGTGGGTTAAATATTAAACAACCTTGAGGAATCTTGATTAAATACGAATGCATGATTGGATGTGATATTGATTGTTGATGAATGAATGTCTAAGTCCTAGGCTTTGATCCCTTGATTTAACTGCTTTAATTAGAATAGATAATACTTCATCAACGAGTTGTTTTAATTCGTGTCATATAGTATTTCAAATTGATAAGTCATGTTTAGATTTCCTGCGAGATTCGACTATGGTCAGCTTGTCGTGTACAATAGACCTCATTTAATTGCAAGAACCTAGTCATACATTATAGGTTGAACATAACTCAATAGTCAGAGGCCGCACAATGATGTTATAACTACTAAATTATACCTAAGCTAATACCATGAGCCCTGACACCAAAAAATATTACTTAATTTTAATAAGCCCACAACGGAGAGGTCATATTGCCATCAAATAATATCTTACAGTCATCTTAGAGAAATATTATCACGTGAACTGGTAAAATGTGATCCCGTTTGGAATCAAAACAAGTTACTTCACGCAAAGACCGTCTCATGGAGATCATATGTAATCTTAGCAAATTAAATTAATAAAATGCAATTACAATAATGGCTTAATCATTTTTAACAAAATATTTTTAGCATGGATAATTACATATTATGGCATATCATGTAAAACAGATAAGATCATCCATAATAATAGCAAAAAAGGTCAAATTAAAACATGTAAACACATAATAAAGCACATAAATTACAACCAATTATCCAGAACGGATAAGGAAATCAAATTCCCTAAAATAAGGAAAACTAATACCTTAAAGCAAGGAAATTAAATCTTAATCTCTAAAATAGCCATTGGATGATGGAAACTAATTCCTAAAATTTAGAAAAGCAAATTTACACCGAATACTGGAAATTAATTCCTATAATATACATCTCCTCCGAATTTTGGAAATTAATTTCTAAAATTAAGGAAATCAAGTCTCCCTCGGATCTCGAAAATTATTTCTTTATTATTGAAGAAATCAAACTTCCATCGAATCTTGAAATTAATTCTTATAATAGGAAATAAAATCTCATTCGAATTTTGAAAATTAATTCTTAAAATACGAAAATTAAATTCCTCAAACTAAAGAAACTAATTCATCAAATATAGAAAATAAATCCCTCAATTTAAGGAAACAAATTCATCAGTTTAAGGAAAAACAAATTCCGCCGGATGTCGTCTCGTTGTTCGTCGTTCGTCGTCATCGTTGAATCGCCGCCACACCCGGATCAAATCCCACCCGAGCTCAAAGAGGCTCAAGACATGGCATGGGCTCGCGCTCGAGACAGCCTCGGGCCGGTTTGAAAGCAGTCGGAGCTGCCAAGCCAGGGCCGTGTGTTGGGCCCCGTGCATCTCGCGTCGGGCGCTATGCCGCCTACCTCTCTATCGCTCCGTGTGTCGGGCGATGTGCCGCGCGCGCGCCATGCGTTGTGCCGCTTGTGCCAGTGCCGCACCGCGGGCCAGGCTCTGTGGCCACGCGCCAGTGCCCGCGTCGGGCTTATGCCGCGGCACCAGCGCCTACCGCCGGGGGGGCCCGCGACTCGCATTGCGCTCCGGTTCGGCCTCCATTTCTCCGCTCATTTTTCGCACATATTATTTCTCCCACTATTTTACAAGATTTAAACTAGAAAAATATAGGAAAAAATCTATCTACCTAATCTAACACGATCAACCCCCGTGTTATTACAACCAAGCCTCAAACGGGCCACCAAAAAACGAATTAAATGAATAAATGCGGTATTAAATCAAATAAGACACATAATCACAGATATAATACTTGAATTAAATCTATTAATCCTAATATTAATTACGGTAACAGGAAAATCAAACAAAGAATTAAATCAATTTATACAATAAATTAAAATCATGTGACAGGCTCTAATACCAACTGATAGAACCGGTATGAGGGGCTCGTAATTCCGTAGGATTCACAGGTTTGATAAATTATATAAATAATTATTTTTTTAACATAATACCACATAAAGGATATTTAAATTGCATAATTATATATTCTCCTTAGCTAGTCCTTCGCTTGCGGATAGACGAATTGAGTCGTCAGTAATGAACCGCAATCCTCTCCAATGGATCTCCTTGAATTCCTTCGATCCAACTACGGAAACTTATAACATATTCCCGATCTATGGTTTGATTATTGTGTGGGCAAAATTGTGAGAATTTTATCTCTCTTGATAGCCGAAATTTCTAAGAATATAGTAGAAGAAATTCGGCCATCACACTTCTCCTATTTATAGATATATTGGGTTAGGTTAGGGTTTCAAATGTGAATGGATAAGATCCCCTAATAATAGAACTAATCTCACTTTTATCTCTCTAAAATTCCATCTATTATTCAAATTAGTTATAATTTGAATAATTCAAAATTAATTTGACCAAGTCAAATCCATAACTTAATTTAATTAATTTTCAAGTCATTTTGATCCAATTAAATTTAATTAATTGTTTGGTCAAACTTAGTCTTAAATTAATTATTATATTAAGTTGATTTAACTATCAAATTATATACTCTATGGAAATGCAATAAAATGTAATTCTATAATAAATATTTATCGACTCCACTATAGGATAAATATTGAATTCATCTTTTATCCATCTAAAATTACGAATGGAATAATTATTCCCTTTTGTCATTAATTATTCTCTGCCATTAATTAATTGAGTTCGCTGACAACTCGTAATTAATTAATATATTTATTCATGAGTGATCCGGTTTAGACTTTAATTATTACATATGGAATAAATTCCAAACGGACAGAATTCTTATGCAATAAATATTTCTGAACGCCTCATGTGGATTTAATCAACTCGTGTCACCGAGACCCGATTTTATGCGATTGACAATCGAGTACTTCTAACTAAACCAATCACTACTACTCACGACATCAATATATGGTTACGAAAAACCCATAAGTAAAGATGAATCAAAACTACGTTTAATCAGTCGCATATACTAATGTCATCATCATATATTAAGAAATAACTAATTTCTGAGACCTCGTTCTAAGCAATAACACGTAAAACTTATCTGACTGTGAAATCTCTCAATATGTATACGCAAAGCATGTGTATCAGCTTATACATACTGATATCATTCTGCGGGCTAAGGTCAGCTCTCGCATCAAATGATACCGCAGTCTTTACCGACTAGACTGTTCAAGTCTGTCTAGACTATGAACTTTATACTACAAAGGATCCGACTGTGTTACCTTATGTGATCATCGATCCACCACATAGTCTACATTTGTAGTAAACGGACTCGTTTGCAATTCAATATATATATATATAAAATAAATAACAAATCAATGATAGAATATTTATTCTCATTAAAGTGAAACTGAAAACAAGTTTGATACATCGTCTAAGCATAAAGCATGCTTTGAGGTATAAAAATCATAACAACATAGTCTTGAAATAACCCTTGTTGTGATCAAATGTCTCATGGTATAGTGTCGTCGAGTAATATGTTGAGACTTACCATTATAATACCACTTTTCGCCCTCCTGATAGCATCTTAACCTTCACAATGAATCATCAATGGAAACACTAGATTTGACTAACATGGAATGTCTTCGAGAAAATTATTTAGTCACCTAGCTTCTTCACCAGCTTAATCTAAAGCTATGAATTTTTTATTTCATGGAGGACCGAGCTATACATCTTTATTTCACGGATCTCCACGATACAACTCCACCCCCAATCATGAACACATATCTACTTGTGGAAAGTGTATCTTTTGTGTTATATATCCAATTCGAATCGCAATACCCTTCAGGTAATGGAGGGTATCTTGAAAATTTTCCCACATGATATTGAGTATATTTTAAATATCTTAGTACTCTCACAAGATATTCCTAATTCTCTTTGCTTTGATTTCTCGTTTACCGACTCAATTTTTTCATCGCACGTGTTATGTCAGGTCGAATGCAATTTGTAAGATACATCAAGAACTCAATAACCTTGCATAGCCTTCTTGAGCAACCGACTAGCCCCCTAGAAACCCTGACCTAGCATACAGAACACCTATAAATAGAGGAGGGATGGGGTTGCCGAATATACATTCTCTTTCAATAGAGAAAAATCAGCCAACACAATATCTTATATTGTGATTTAGAAAATTAGGGTATTCCACACCCAGTAATTTTCGATCCCTCCCTCTCTAGTAAACCCCGACGAATTATCTTCCACACAATAGTCGAACTCTAGGTAAGGTAATAGGTCATAAGTGTTTGAGGTCGAATCTTTTAGTGATTCCCAGCATGGATTATTGGTTACTGGTAACAAGATATTCGTTTCTCCATATTTGGGGTTTTCTCCCAGCATTTCGAACGAAGTAAAATTCGAATCTTAGGAGCTGCCTAGGACTCGATTTTCCATTTTTATCTTCTTTATTTTATGCATGATTTGATTGATATTTCATTGTGTATTAGAATTACATGTGTTTATTCGGTTATGAGGTATGTGGATCCCACAAGTTTGTGAGCTCATCATCCGGGTTCCATCAAGTGTCACATCATCTCCCATGTATCTTTCAAGTGAATATTTATTTTTAATATTGTTTTAGTGTCACTAATCACTCAGGATATTACAACTCATGATTACCAAGTCTTCTACATAAAGACACATTATAACATATCAATTATCGACGTTCTTAATGTAAACACATTTTCACATTCGTTAATTTTGAACACATTTGATAACATCATGTCATCAAATTTTAAGTATTATTATAATGACGCTCGTTTCAATCCATATAGAAACTTAACTAATTTGCTTACCTTTCTCTCTTGACAAGATACTACAAATCCCTCAAGTTGCTCCATAAATATTTCATCCTTAGGATTACTATTTAAAAATGCAATTTTAACATTCATTTGGTGAATCTCAAGATTGTGCAAGGAAACAATCAAGAACAAAAATGATGAAGTTGAAGATTGTTCAAAACAATCATGAGAAGAAGCATCTATCGGTCAGCCTCTCAACCGAGAGAGCAATTGAGAGATAAGGTACACGTAAGAAATTCCTCTCGGTCAGCCTCTCGACCAAGAGGGTGACCGAGAGTAGCTTTTGGAGTTCTGATCATGGAGCCTCTCAGTTAGGGTCTCGACCGAGAGGGTGACCGAAAGCTTATCGAGAGATTTGTGGTTAACCTAGTTTGTTGCCCAAGAATAACCATAGTTTCATGTTCTCATACCATATTAGAGCTAGGAATCTTGTGTAGCAATTATAACTATAAATACCTCATATTTAGGTCTTGTAAAAGCACCTCAATTCAAACACTTTAATTTTCAGCATTCGAACAGACCATAGGTGCTTTTTTCACATGATTTTGAAAAGGGTCATATTCACTTATTCGCATTCGAAACCTGACAGTATAAGGAAAATAGAGGGCACATAATTCTAAACCCTAGGTGCTTTTTTCAGGCCATAGAGTGTCTTTTGCAACTTATGCACCTTGTAGATGTTAGATTGAAACCAAACGGCTCCGCGACGTAAACTTTCTCCTTCAAAATGTCATTCAAAAATTCACTTTTACATACATCTAGAATACCTCAAACTTCATATGAGCAGCATAGGCTAGGGATAGCTTGATTGTCTCTTGTCGTGCTATCAGACAAAAGGTTTTGTCAAAGTTGATGCACACCGCCTACCAATATCCTTTTGCAACAAGAACAACTTTGTTTTGAACAATCTTCAACTTCATCATTTTTGTTCTTGAAGACCCATTTAACTCCACTAACGCCTTGGTGCATAGGTCGATCAATATATTCCTAAACTTGATTCGTTGTAAACTCGATTGATTCCACTCACATGGTTTATACCCAATACATATCCTATAGCGGCTCTTGATCCATAATCCATCTTCGGTTGAAAATATAATCCTCCTATTAAACTATAATAATACGATGTGCTCCAAGAGCTGGTGTTTTAGGAGTGCAAAGACAAAAAGGATTTTCTAAATCGTCCTCCGTTGTTGGGTCATTTCTCTCTAGATTGTTGGTTCTTACATATTCTAATTGTTGAATCTCCGCAATTATATACTTGTTAGAACTGTCCAATTTGTCGTTAGCGAGCTCCAAGATCAGAATGTTGTTTGATGAACAATGTATTGAGGTTGGACTGAGGGGATCTCTTCAGGAATAGATTTCTCATGACTGATCTTGAAGCAACCTTTAACACTTCTGAAATTCTTAAACTTTTTTGTGTTAGCTTTTCAGTATGAGACCTCAGGGTCTAACTTATAGTTTAGTGCTATATTTGAAGTACTTTTGTATATGATGTATGTGATAGAACATGTTTGAAGGGGCTCACGAATACGCAGGATCCACAAGTATGATAAATCGAATAAAACATGCAATTTTAAACACATATAAAATATCATGTTCCATATTTATATAATAGAGGATAAAATATTGAATAATCGAAACCTAGGCATGCTCCTAAGGGTTCGATATTTTACCTTCTTCATTAAGTTAAGAATTTGCGTTGTTGTAGATTGTCGAAATTCAACCATCTGAACTGCAAACGGTAATCCACACCAATATCTGCACAATTGCGAACGCCTCCCGTATGACCAACGAGCAAAGTTTGACGTTTGAAACTTCTAATCTATGGCCCACCTACAACTCAAATATCGTGTGGGCGATAATCCGTCGGGCTTTACCTATACAAGGGGTGGTTGTAAAACACTTTAATCTGGGAGGATAAGATTTTCTAAAATCACACTATAGAACAACATTATGATTGAAGAATATTAAGTGATGTTATGCTAGGGTTTTTTCTGCCTCCTCCTCTATTCATAGGTGTTGTAGGCTAGGTTAGGGTTTACAAGGATAATGAGTACATACAATGTAAAACCTAGTCCATTAATATCTCTAATAAATCCATAATTGTAGCCCAATCCATCTAGACTGTCAATAATTAATATATGACTTATTATATTAATTAGATCTTATATAGTATTTATTGACTCCATTATATGATGAATATGAAACTATTCGGCACCGATTCATATTACGAATTGAATATCATTTTTAATAATTATTTATCGCATTTAAGATTTCATATTCATTAATTAATTAAAGTTTGCTGACATTTTATATTAATATATATATATAATTGGATTACATTAATTTTAAATTACATAGCCACGTCATGGAGGACTCAAACCTGAGACTTATGTCTTGGGCATTAACCCCACTACCACTAGGCTAACACACGCACGATAATTAATATATTTTTCGTGAGTGATGCAGTTCAAACCTTTATTATTATGTCTGAAATTTATTCCACAAAGAACTCTGAAATTTATTCCACAAAGAACTAATTGTGTTACTTTATGTTATCATTTATCCTCCATACATTTATGGAACTTCAAGTTATGATCATCAGTCTTTGTGTCCTTCAGTCATTTGATACCTGCAAATGTAAACTCTCTATCATTTGAATTTATATCAGGCTCTTAAATGTGACTCATTTACCTAATTATTTCTCGCATTTACCTGCAATTCAGATGGTTGAATTCCGGCCATCTACAACGACGCAAAATAAAAAAGAAAATATTTTACCTTTGAAAAGTTAGTCAATTTTATTGGGGTCCACTACTTTACACTAAAAAAATTATTTTTAAATATTCGTGTACAAAAGTAAAGTATCATAAATAATATAATGGATGGAGTACACAATATCATAAATTTTTGCATTGGATCTAATATTTTTGTATTCACAAGTTGATCATATTTTGAATTCAAATGTGTTTATTTAAATTTTCCACATTTTCAATTGTACATATGATCTTTTTATAGTATATATTTAGGAGATGGTTGGATGAGTTTATAAACTCCTCAAATTGTTTAAAATCTTATAAGCTCTTACAAAGTACGTATTTGATAAAAGCTCATAAGCTCCAAAAAATACTCTAAACACTTACAAATATTCAATGTAAAATTTATTATTGTAGTTGAATTAAATAGATTTTTTAATTTATTAAAAAAGACCTTGTATATGATATAAAAATATATTTATTTTTATTTTTTGAGTTGAATATATTGTAACTAAAATAAAAAAAGTATTTAAAATTTTTTCCTAGTTTACATTTATCTTCCTATCTCTTGTTATATATAGAAAATAATTTATAATTTCAAACATCTTTATAAACTTAATTACCTTATACTTTTAAACTATTATAATACTCCATCCGTCCCACTCAAGAAGATCCATTTCTTTTGGGCACGCAGACCAATAAAGTCTCCTTCTTTTTACTTACCCAATACATATCTCTCCTAAAAAAATTGCTATAAAAGGAAATGAGTGATCTTGTTGGGACGGACAAAAATGGCAAAAGAGTCATCTTGAATGGGACGGAGGGAGTATAAGAATTTACTATAAGCTAATCAAAGAATAAACTTAATAGTTATTTAAAATAAACTTACCCAAACATTTATTCATCTTTTTAAAACTTAATCATTAGATCAATAGTTGCACCCTTTTCTAAGGGTGAGAATCAGAATAAGATTGAGAGTCACAGTCCCAATTCTGAAATCTCAACCCCGAAAAAATATCAAATTTTTTATCAAGATCTTGATCCTGATCGGGATTTTGGGATTCTTGACTCTCAGAATTAGAAAATTTTAAGCTCCGGTCCCGAAAAAAAAGTGTGAATAATCCCAAAGTTCCGAATGAGACCAAATTTCCCGAATTTTAAAATTAATTTTGGAAAATAGAGAGACCTGATCGGGATTCGAAACTCTCGAGTCCCGAAAATTTTCAAATCGGGGTCCCAAATCCCACCGAGACTCGAGTCGAAACCAAGAAAGTCCCAAGTCCCAACCCAAAATTCTCAACCCTTTTTTGTCATTCACATCCAACAAAACTAAAATACTACTTCTACACAACTATGACAATATCAAAGAGGTGCATTCGTGAGATCTCAACCTCAACAAGACTTAAAGAGAATGCTCAGTCTTCTATTGCAGTTTAAAACAAATGAGAAATAGTTTGTGATATTGTAAAATATTTTGGCCAACAAATAAAAGGTATTCCATCCGTCTCAATTAAAATGAGACGTTACTTTTGGACACAACTTTTTAGGAAATTTAAAAAGTAGTGATATAAATATTATATTATTTAAAATTATGTGTATAAAAAGGTGTACTAAAAAGGAAACGCCCCAACATAGTTGGGATGACTCAAAAAGGAATGCGTCTTAGTTGGGAGTGAGGGAGTAGTGACTAGTGAGTTTTGGTGGAAGGAGGATGGGAAACATCATATTGTTCTCAGCCTTAAGGCCAAACAAAGTCAGCTTCAAAGGATGGACATAACACCATCTTCAATAACACCAAAACTCTAATGTAGTGTAGTGGTCCTCAATCTATGGCCATAAACTTTTCAACCCTTCATTGTGGTCTTGTGGATGAGGCAAGTAAAAACTCAATTAAAAAAACACACTCACACACAAGTCACAAAGATAATGATGTTATCCTCCATCACATGAGAGAGAGGTGTACATCATATGATATTTCGAGCATATCCATCTTCACATTTGTATACATTAGTATGATATAACGTAGCATACACTAAATCATAATTAAATGAGAAGACCCAACATACATGGATAATGGTGTTAAAAGATAAACGCCATTTTATCGATTTTTCTAGTTTTTAGATCACTTTTCAATTTGGCATCGAAATACTAAAATTTGAAAATTTATTGTTCAATGAGGGGTTAAATACATCATTTCGATTTCTTCTCAATGTTTCCAAAGTTAAATTCAAGTTAGCTTCTAAAATGGGGATGAGATAATTTTTAACATTTTCTACTATATTAACAAGATTATGACACATATTATAATTAAAGTTCAAAATTTAAAATATATATAAGAAAAAAATATATTTTATATCTGAAATCATTATTAATGTCACGTATCACAATTATATTAATACAATGTGACATCATACCACTAGACAATAGAAGATTCGTACCGGCTAAAATACAAATATGTCTAAACCGATCAATGAATAAATAATTTTATTTATTATTTATAAAATTGTATAGCAATATTGGCATTTAGTCAGCCCAAATTTAATTTGGAAAACATTGGAAAAAAATAAAGGTTGTGTATTTATATGTTGCATAAAACCTTCTTGCTATAAATAAATAAATAAACAGAACAATAGTGTATTTCGACTCCAAATTAAAAGGGGATAATATAAACCAAAGATTGAGAAAGATCCAATATTTCGATGTCATTGTCTCCAAAATAAACCTAATTTCTTATTCACAATTTATTTAATTTATCACATCCTCAAGAAACTAAATAGGGATAGTTGGACCACCAATCACAAAGAAATTAATAGTGATAAAGATAGTTAGGCATGCTTTCCTGTTACCAGTACCACCTTCATGAAACCATATGCAACCTTACAATAGAAACGATAATTTATGAGGTTTGATCATGACCATTCTTGATATAGTTGAATATACAAACACTAAGGCACATGAAAGTGCCGCATTTCATGAGATTCCATCAGATTCTTCCTTCAACTTTCATCAAACTCCACAGAAGTGGACTAAATCACTACTGGTGTCTGACTTTATCAATTAAATCATTGAATATTAAGCACGATTCAGATCAGGATAACGAGAAATCATTCACATGTGGAACCCATGTTTCCTAAGCATGCTCGGCAGCACCCACGAGAAACAAACTCTCGAGAAGAAGAAAATGTACACCTGATATTATAGGGACCAGTTGGAACGAATCATTAGGGCAGGAAACTTGGTGACCCCATCCTTAACGTATACGAGACCTGGTTGAAGCGTAAAGCTTTTCCCAAAATTCACATTCAAGAATGTCTCGAACTGAAAATGTTCCAAGCGTCTTGGACCTTGTAAAATCCCGCCCAAGGTCAAACCCCATCCGAGCTCATCTTCGGGAGTATCAGTCATTGTAACTGCCCACTGCAGGTACCCTGGTTTGGAGTTTTTGGTCTCTATCCAACCTCCTATCTTTGCACTGTCATCGATTTCTGAGTTGAACATCAAAGAGACGGACTGATACGAGTTAAGTTTTTTCCTACTTCCTGAACTATCTTCCTCTGCAGACGTGTCTGAAGGTCTACTGCGTTTAAATATGGTGACTGGGAATGCCAATGCTCCAGGGCTGATATTTTGACCCAGTGCTCTAGACACTCCGTGCACTCCCAAAAGTGAGAGCTTTGTGTTTCCAGAGAGTTGGTAACAAATTTTTCCGAATGTGCTCGAAGAATATTCTACTCCATCGACATTAATCCGCATAGCGAAATTTGATACAAACTGCGCCACAGAAGCAACGAAGTTCATCTTTCTCACTGTTATGCCAATGGCACTACCGATATTCTGATACATAAGTGGAGGTCTGGAATCAGAATAGCTAGTTAGTCCTCTTTCCTGCAGAAAACAGTAATCTATAATTTATATGTGGTTTGATTATTAATAATGCATCTCCACCGCATTTGACCATGAATTAGATAATAACAAGAAAAGATAGAAAACAACTCTGCCCCTTAAGGAAATGGCTGATAAACAGTCTACCTGATGAGTAGTTTCCGGAAATTCAACATCTTTACATTGCGCACCAATAGGTATTGCAATGGCAGAGAACCAATCACTAAATTGTGCAGCATAGGAAACTTTTGTGAGCAAAAGTGGACCTCCCAGCATATCCCCTTGGCCATTGCCATTGGCGGAAAATTCTGCTACAAGTTTATCTTTCTCTCTTACAACAGTTTCAAATCTCAGCCTTGCATCAATACCATTTCTAATGCCGGATCTTTGGACCGCCCCAAGTTCCTCCTCATCAACATCATCCATAATAAAGAACGCCCCTAGTACATCCACATTTCCCCTCACATGAGTGCTAGATTCCTGGAATGGACTTCCCTTGGAAGATTTATAGAATGTGAGTAGCCTTTCTACCTTGTCTTGCCTATCCCGGAGTTTCATAATATCTGAAAATGCTTCTCGCTGTAACCGCTTTAAGATATCAATCTGTAAATCACCAAATAGTTGTAAGGTACCATTTCATAGATGTTCCTATCTATGAAGCAACAAAAAATCAACCCAAAAGGACAGGGAATGATCCAAGAATCAAAGTCAAGGTTAACAGAAGAAACCCATGCCTTGACATATAACACAAGATTCAAAGAAACTGTACTACACTCCTAAAGGTATTTAATATTCCTCACTTTCAAATCTTCCTTACATTTCAGCACTGCTACAATATAGATTAATGCCATAGTAACTAATATCCAAAAAATATATTCTCTTTTTCTAACTTATACTTCCACCAAGACATAGCAGTAAGTTCCCAGTCCAGAGAGCTTAAACTAATGTTCTTAAAATAAAATTTTAAGTATTATAATGAAATATAAAATACTTCAATCAAAATGCAAGTTCAATTATCATCAATGAACAGTGAACCCTTCAACTTGTAACCCAAATTCTCAAATACGAAGAAATTTAGTATCCACGATAATCTATAATCATACGCAGTTAAACTAATATATAGAGTCATTAACATAACATTACACAAAAGTTGTTTCTCATTCTCATATTTCAGCAAAGCAATCGAGCAGAAACTCAAATCGAGAAGAACCAGCAATATTTCCACATTCAAATATCAACAAATTTGCATCTCAGCTTAACAAAACATACAAAAAGAAAAAAAATCCCGAAATTGAGGGAATACCGGATTGCGGCGGCCGGAGTTGAGAAGGCCGGACGCTAATTCCTCCGCTGCTTTGGCGAGGCGTTTGAGCTCGTCGACGAATATTGTAAGAGGCTCCATTTCTGAATTTCAATTTTTCGAAATTCGAACCCTCTTCATGTATGTGTATCTATAGTGTAAGTATACGTCGTCAGCTTGCTCCATCGGTAGCGTAGCGTAAGCGCTTGGGTTTTTCCCCTTCCAGTTTTGATAAATCACGATATCTAGTTCTAAGAAGTCGCTGTCAAGAACTAGCGCTTTCACATAGTTCAAGGAATTTATTGATTTTTATTTTTCATTTTAATTTATTTTAAAATTCAAAACTATGGAGGATAACTATCAATATAGGAATCATCCATGAATTTGTTACATGTGAGTAAATGATATACACTATAATATAATTGATTTTTTTTATGGTAGATACATTATATTTAGGAGCAACAGTTTCTGTTCGTTGTGTATCTAGTCTCAAGAATTGTTCCACATCATAAGTATTTCGCATGTCAGTTGTTGGGAAATATTTATAAAAGTTTTGATTTACATTCCAAAATTTCCTCTAAAATATGTATTAAGCTCAAAACTGAAAAATTGGTCTTTAGTGTTATTCTCGAACTCACTTGTTAAGGAGTTCAGTTTACAGGTACAAATAGCCTGAATAGCCCAAGACTGAAGTTAAGTTACCAAAACTGAAGTTATACAAAATTCAGTTAAAAAGTCAAAACTTAAGGACAGCTCCCTGAAGTCCTGTCCTAAAGTATTCAAGACTCAGAGAATATTGAAGCATGAAGAGTTTGTTATCTGAAGCTCTGCACTGAAGTTCAAGATACTAGAAGCTATCTACTGAGTGGATTAACTACTTTCATAGGGATTTCAATTTCTGCAAAAGATCTCACTAGGTGAAGCAAATCTTATTTGCACACACTAAAAATGGTAAAAAGGACGACTACTCCAACGGGAAGAAATTCAAATGCTACGGACGAAAATCTCTCTCTCACAATGGATATATTCTTGAGAGTATGCTATAAATACCCCGCTACTTCAATCGCTTCAAACACCGATTACCAATCTTTCTTATGCATTCAAGCTCTCAACTTTCTGAAGCTTTCTATCGCTCTCATATTTCAGATCCTAGAACACTCAAGCTTTGTTTCATATTTCTTAGTGTGTTCTTAAGTAGCTATATATATATGTAACCGAAGAATAGGTCTAGCTTAGATTTAGTTCATAGCTAGAAGTGATCAGACTTCATTGTTCATCTAACCTTCAAAGGTTGATCATTGTAAGACACTCTATTTAGTTGGAAACCCTCGACTCACATCGAGACTCGTGGACGTAGGAGTTTTTATCTCCAAACCACGCAAATCAATTCTTGTGTCTTCTGTATTTTACTTTCGGTATTTATTCTCTAACTATCTACTGCATCAAGTGAATCCTGATTTAAGTGCAAACTTGAACATTAACATTAAGCTTTTCTGATAAACGAGTAAGCTTTCAAACCACCACTTCCGCACTATCATACTTAATATATTAGTCCATCAGTCAAACACTAAGTGTAGACTGAAGGATTGCTATATAAAGTTACACTCTTTAGTGAAGCTACCTCCCTTCAAATTTGAGCTCACTGAAAACCCTTTAAATTTGAAAAAGTTTTGTACCCCCCCCCCCCACATAAACACACCAATATACTCGTTTCGGAACCAACATCAGTAGGCGAATTTTGCATGCATGGTAAATTTTTTATATGTTGAGATGAAGTTAGAAATATATTCAAGATTCTTCAAAGATTTATGTTTGGTGTTAAAGATATATATAGACAATGGACGTCCGTGGACACTCACTCGAGCAAAGTATTCTCCCAGCATATTCGAGAGAGTGCGTTTTTATTGTGAGAGTTTATACTGTGAGCCTACATACTTTTGAGTGTGTGAGTTGGTGAGTGTTTAATTATATTTGAGTATTCTATAAACTCAATGGATAAATCTAGGGTCTCATGGATTCTAGGTTTGGCTAATTTGGATAGAGATTAGTTTCAATACACTATAGAAGAGCATTGGAGAGTGAATAGGGTTCTTGAGGATAAAAGTCCTTAAAGAGTAACAACCTTTGTAACTCGAAATTCTTTATTAGTGAATTGATTATAATTTCGGCGAGGCCCCCTAGATGTAGGTGTGTGATCACCAAACTGGGTTACCAAGTATGTGTGTGTTTTATGTTTCTGGATACATTTGTGTGTCACGTTGCACAAGATATTTGCGATTGCTACTTGTCTGGGATAGGAAATTTCTTTACCCATTTTACCATTTTAATCGCCCACGAATTTATTACACGATTTATTTTTTTTCCTTTTTTGATAAGTAGATCTCTCTACTATATACACACGAATCAATTAAATACAATACATCAAGTGTGACCCAAACTCCACACAATACACAATATTCCTTAAGTCAAACTATTTTTTAAGACATGTGTCGAGTTAAAGTAAGTAACAAATTTGTGGGCAGAAGAAGTATTGTTATGTGGTGTAATATAAAGTGAGAATGGGCAAGAGTACCCAATTTCATAACATAAAACTCTTTTTCACCCACCTTCATAAAAATTGCTATCTCCGTCCCGTTAAATGTGGTCATATTTTCTTATTTGGATGTCCCATTAAAAGTGGTAAAAAAAAATACCTTTAAAATACATCATTCCAACTTTTTTCAATACAACACCTTACTTTCTTAAATTTCATGTCGATTCCCTTGTAGCCGCATTCAGTGGGACGGAGAGAGTATCTTGTATACTCTCTCCGTCCTGCTAAATGTGGCCACAAGGGATTCGACACGAAGTTTAAAAAAGTAAATTATTGTTATTTAAAAGTAGGAGTGATATATTTTAAAAGTATAATTTTTTTCCTTTTTAAGAAAATTGTCACTTTTAATGAGACAACTCAATAAAGAAATGTTGTCATTTTTAGCGAGGAGAGAGTACAATAATGCCCTTAGTGGCCGCGTCACTTAAGAAGACAAAGAAAAAACTTATTTATTAGTATTTTCTCTCTTTTGACTTTGAAATTGTATAAAAATCGACATTGAATGTTGTAACATTAGTAGTTGTAAACATATAAGTGAAAATAAAAATTGCATCGATTTAAACTTCAAATTTATATAAGAAGAAGACAAAATTATAAGACTAGTATTATTGCTCTAAAATTGAAAAAGAAGAAAATAATTTTACATCTATAATTATCAAACAAAAACATTAAAATTATGGTATCAATTGAATAAGTTTAGATAGCGGTTGCATATACTTTTGAAAATTGTAAATTTTGTGTTATTCGTTACCCGGTTGATCACTCGATTGATTATCCGAATGATTGAATTTATTTTTGAGCACAATTACGTTATATATTTGGAATTATAAAAAACTAAACTCATGTTACTTAATTTTTAGTCATAACTTATTCTCAAAACCTGAACGCACACGATTCTCAACATGCACATTTCTTAAATGTTCTCAACTACTTGATTCACAACTCTGCTAGATGACATGATTAACTAATTTTATGTTTTGCAAGATAGTTTATTTTTGTTAGTTAATTTTTAATCATTAATCCATTATTAATACTCCATCATTTAACTTATCACAATCTACATTATTGTATATGATTGGTTAGTCTGTTGGAATATTCCAATTTCACACAAATATTTAGAGTTACCCAACATATCATCCGATTTACTTTATTATTTTCATTATTATTATATGCTTATAGTATGCAGTAAATATAGGGTGGTATATGAAAAGTACCATATTTTGTAAGTGAAAAATAAAAAAAATGGTAAAATTACTCATTTTCATAAATATATATATATATATATCCACTTAAAATAAAAGATAAAAAATACTCACTTTCTATGATAACATGAAGAATTTTACTCATGTGCTCGTGTTATTCAAATTATTTTGAATTTGAATAACATGAGAACATGATTAATTTTATCTTGTTATCATGTAAAATGAGTTTTTTTAATCTTTTATTTTTAGGTAGATATTTTTTATCTTTTACTTATTAAAATGTGTATTTTAGCATTTACCCCAATAAAAAATGTCATATTTGTAAAAACAAATATATGAAAAGTGCTCATTTTTTGTGTTAACTACCTAAAATACTCTTAGTCAAAGTTAGATTTATCTCTAATTTTGTGAAGTCTAGTCAATGATTGATAAATTATTGTGTTTTTTTTTTGGAATTTAGTGTTAATTAATTAATTTCTTATTTGTTGAAATTTAAAATGAAATATATTATATAGTTAAAATATAATAATCTTACATCCTATCGAGAAATTAGTTTAAAAATATTAATCGATCTTCCAAATTATTTTAATAAACTCCGACAATCGAGACTTTAATTCTCATTACAATATTAGCTTACAATCGAGACATCATATTTGCACCTGACATCCCACGTACTTATTAAATATAAATTTTCACTTTCATTTTCACTTAACAATTTCAATTGAAAAAAAACGAGAGAGAGAGAGTGGAGATAGAAGAAGAGAAGAAGATAATGATAAATCATCTCGCGTGTTTATTTGGCGAAACGAAAGAGGTATTTTTAAATTTAAACAAGATTGTTTTCATTAATAACGTGTTATGAGTTTAATGAGCTAAAATCATGTCGTGTAAACAAGTTTTATTATTAAAATATGGTTGATTTTTGTGCATGTATGTTTTTGATAGAACCTGTATGAGAGGCTCATAAATGCGCATGATCCACATGTTTAATAAATCATATAAATAATTAATTCTTAACACATAATACCACATAGGAGAAAATAATTGCGGAATTTAAATTATACCTTCTCCTTTGCAAGTCCATCACTTGCTGAGAAACGAACTGATTCGTTAACAACGAACAACATCCACTCCGATGGAATCTCCTCTTGATCTCCTTGAATCCAACTTGAAAACTTATATCCTATTCCCAATTTACTACTTGAATATTGTGTGGGCAATAATCTATCAAGTATTTAAGAGAACAAGAACTAAAATTAGAGCGTTTGAATACTACTCCCTCCGTCCTGCTAAATGTGGTCACATTTCCTTGTTGGGCCGTCCCATTAAAAGTGGTCACTTTCCCAAAAAGGAAAAAGTTTTTCCTTTACAATACATCACTCATACTTTATTAAAACACAACACTTTACTTTCTTAAACTCCGTGTCGAACCCTTTGTGGCCGTATTTAGCGGGACAGAGGGAGTACTAATTTTCGAAAATTTAGAGATTTAAATCTCTAATTGGTCGAAAATAATAGGTAGGGAAGATGTAATTTTCGACAGACATATGTTCCCTATTTATAAATATTTTGGACTAGGTTAAGGTTCCTAAGGTGAATGGACAAGATCTCAAATAATATAATTAATTCTCACTTTTATCTCTCTACAATTTCATCTATTATTCAAATTTGAATTTTGAATAATTCAAAATTAATTTGACTTAGTCAAACCATAACTTAATTAAATTAATTTTCAAGTCATTTTGGCCCAATTAAATTTAATTAATTGCTTAATCAAACTTAGACTTAAATTAATTAATATATTAAGTTAATTTAATTTCAAATTAATTACTCTATGAAAATGTAATAAAGCGTAATTCCATTATAAATATTTATCGAGTCAACTATGGGATAAATATTGAACCCATCTTAATTCATCCAAATTACGAATGTAACCCTTTTGTCATTAATTATTTCCCGCGTTTAAGATTTACTAAATCCATTAATTAATTGAGTTCGCTGACAACTCATAATTAATTAATATATTTATTCGTGAGTGATCCGGTTCAGATCTTAATTATTACATACGGAATAAATTTCAATCGGCTGGGTTTCTTATCCAATAAACCTTTCTGAACGCCTCATGCGGATTTAATCAACTCGTGTTATCGAGACGCGATTCTGTGTGACTGACAATCAAACACTTCTAGCTAAGTCAATCACTACTGCCCAAGACATCACTATCTAGGTTACGAAAAACCCACTAGTGAAAATGAATCAAAGCAGCGTCTAATCAGCCGCATATACTAATGTCATTGACACACAGATTAAGAAATAACTAATTTCTGAGACCTCATTCTAAGCAACAACACGTAGAACTTATCTCACTGTAAAACCTCTCAATATGTATACGCAAAACATGTGTATTAGCTTATACATACCGATATAATTCTACGGGCTAAGGTCAACTCTCGCATCAAATGATACAACAACCTTTACCGACTTGACTATCCAAGTTTGTCTAGGTTGTGAGCTTTATACTAAAAAGGATCCGACTGTGTTACCTTTTGTGATCATCAATCCACCACACAATCTATAATTGCAGTAAATGGACTTGTTTGTAATTCGATATATATAGATAATAAATAGCAAACCAATAATAGAAATATTTATTCTCATTAAAATGGAACTGAAAACAAGTCTGATACATGCGCCCATCAGAATCGACTTACTGGCCCCACACACCAACACTTTCTTTCCCAGCCTGCTTTGTCCTCACTAACAGGCTGACCCATGACACTTCCCAGTAGGTCACCACTTTCTTTCCCAGCCTGCTTTGTCCTCACTAACAGGCTGACCCATGACACTTCCCAGTAGGTCACCCATCATAGTATTGCTCCAAGCCAAGCATGCTTAACCTTGGAGTTTCTACTAAAGGGTCACCTGAAAAGATGATGCACCATGTTGGTATGAGTAGTACTAATCAATTCATTTAACCTCTCGTCAACAATGGTAGTGCAGACCCTTTTCGACTGAGGCAGGCCGCACTCTCATAAGTTCTCTCGGGTACGATACACGGAGGACCCCCCTGCGGGAGGTGCTGGAGTCCACTTCCCAACAATCCCCCCCTAGCACCATCCCGGTACTCTGGAGGATGCATCGGATCTTGAGAGCATATGTTGGCGCTCCTTCGAACCCGGGCCACGGGGCTACCTATGACACCCAGAGGACCGTCAATCTCGCACCTCGGATTACGGCCGTGAATCGTCATAACCCCTAGAGTTGTTGTGCCCAACAACCCCTCCCTCAGGCATTCCCTGCCTAGGGATGGCACCGCCGGATTCGATTCTTCGCATCCGAAGACCTGGCTCTGATACCAATTGTTGGATCGGGACCCCCATCAGAATCGACGTACTGGCCCCACACACCAACACTTTTTTTCCCAGCCTGCTTTGTCCTCACTAACAGGCTGACCCAGGACACTTCCCAGTAGGTCACCCATCATAGTATTGCTCCAAGCCAAGCACGCTTAACCTTGAAGTTTCTACTAAAGGGTCACCTGAAAAGATGATGCACCATGTTGGGCGGGAGTAGTACTAGGATAAAGAGAGAATTGTTAGATAAATAATCGAGATACGGGGAAAACAATGCTTTGAGATTACAACAAGCTGAACATAAAAGTAGAAGGTTAAAATTACAATAAAACTAAAACTAAAATGTAAACAAACTTTAAAAGTAGAGTCGAGGAAGGCCTCTTTCCGCAAGACGAGATACGCCCCAGCTAGTGCTCATGGTCTGGCGTATCGTCCCCAAAGATAAAACGACTTCGTCCTTTAGAGTAATAGCACCACAAACTCTAAAGGCCCCAGCGAACTTGACGAGGTATGAGAACCCAGCCAACAATGCTCCTAACACAAGTATAATGATAATGTATGCAAATGGAGAGAAGAGAGAACACTTCAAGTGTTGGTGTGTTGAAAATGAGCTCTCAAGTCCTCATTTTATAGCCATATGGGGGACAACTCAAAAGTCACTATTAAAAGCCCAACATAAAGTCACATTAGTAATAGAATGTGAAAGACCAAAGGTCATGGGCTTCTATGGGCTTTCAACTCATGGGCTTACAACATAGAGATGAGCTTCCACCTTTTGGACCTCATAGTCTTCAACTAGATTGGCCCAAATATTTCCAAAATCTTCCACAATGCATTTCTCACTCACCGAGAAATTCGATTTTGAAAAGGTCTCGATTTAATTCTCAAAGAATTAAATATACGCCCGTCAAATTAATTAAGAACCCTACAAGTTCAAAATCAATTTATCCAACAATCCCCCACATGAGTGGAAATGCAAATGCAAATGCATGAACGCAGACACAAGCTCAATTCTCGTAAGGCAATACCGCATTTGGAAAGGTAACCTGTGGTTTTGAATCCTCCATAGTTAACACCATCGGGCATACCGGTGGACTAGTGGACGCGATGCCTTGAACTATTCCTCCTTAGTGTATACCGAGTCAATAGTATTAACACAATACCACCTCGACCTCGTCAGTTCTCACGTTTGGGTCCATTTCGGCCATAGACACCCTCTTTGGATTCATAAGTGACTATTCCCATGAAGCGGCCCCACTTCTCACTTATATAGGTGATTCTTATCGAGTACCTTGCCATACTCCTTTACCAAGAATCATTAAAAGTCTAAAGACTTATCCTCACCACATTGCAAGTTTTCAACACTCATTTGCTTTCTAGGGAATGACCGAGTGTTACAACACGGACTCGTATAACTTAGTTTTCCCATTGAACCAAGTTCTTGGGATCTCCAGTCATCATGGTTGGGTTACCATTATACTCATCCTTAAGATGTGGATTTTATCTCATTCCCTCTAGCAATTTGATCACAATTCAAACTGTTAGTCAATGGATCCGTAATGTTATCTATTGATCTTACATAATCAACTAAGATAACAAAAATCGTGATCAATTCTCTAACGGTATTACAACAACAACGTATAAGTCGAGATTTACCATTTACATAACCACTATGTGCCCATACAATAGTCGATTGACTACCACAATTTATTACAATTGAAGGTACAAGTCGTTATTCCCAACATGAAATGTCTTCTAAGAAAGAAAGAAGTGATTTTGTTCTTTCTCTTTCTTTATTCAAATCCTTCGGATTACATGGTGGGTTATACACGTCCTTTTCGTTAATCTCCACGAAACAAGACCACCACCACAATGAAGACATATTCTCGTTGAGAACGAATCTCTCGAGTCAAGATACAACCAGAGGTCTTAGGAGACCAATTGTAACTCAGTAAAGGAAATTAAACATTTATCCAACACCCCCACACATAGAGGTATTTGTACGAGAACTTGTATTCTTTCCACCACTTATAGGATCTTACACCCTTATATAAAAGTGGATTTAATTCGTCATTCGATTTGAAGTTTTTAAAGGCTTCAATCGACTTATCTCTATCTTTAAAAAATAAAGATAATGAAATCTTGCACAATCATCTATAAAAGTATTAGAATACTTTTTACCACCTCTAGTTTGCACAAATATTAAATCACAAATATCCATGTGATTTAAATTCAAGAGGTTCAACGTTCCTTTTAACCAAGTAAAACGGTAATTTAGTCGTCATTTAGACTTCAACCCCAAATTCACATTTTTCTTGTGAATTAAACTCATCAAAATTTAGTAAATCTAAATTTACTAATCATTTAATCTTGAAAAATAACCACTACCAAGTGATTTCTCACACGTGGTCCAGACAAACTTCTCAAACTCAAAAGTTTGACTAGAAGAAAGTCTTATAACAAGTTCTTTCGCATCTTTGGAACTTGAAGCATACTTCTATGAGTACTAACACGTCATCATAGTCAAACTAAAATTAATGACTATATTCGACAATAGGGTAGACTCGAAGTCTTGACCCCCACACACAACCGTTAAGTTGTTTAACCATTTTTTTCCATCTTCTTCACCCATAACGATGGAGCTCGTCTTGGAAGAGGTTGACATCTCCAAAGCAAAGTTAATATCTTGTCTTGCGATTGTTAGATAAATAATCGAGATACGGGGAAAACAATGCTTTGAGATTACAACAAGCTGAACATAAAAGTAGAAGGTTAAAATTACAATAAAACTAAAACTAAAATGTAAACAAACTTTAAAAGTAGAGTCGAGGAAGACCTCTTTCCGCAAGACGAGATACGCCCCGACTAGTGCTCACGGTCTGGCGTATCGTCCCCAAAGATAAACGACTTCGTCCTTTAGAGTAGTAGCACCACAAACTCTAAAGGCCCCAGCGAACTTGACGAGGTATGAGAACCCAGCCAACAATGCTCCTAACACAAGTATACTGATAATGTATGCAAATGGAGAGAAGATAGAACACTTCAAGTGTTGGTGTGTTGAAAATGAGATCTCAAGTCCTCATTTTATAGCCATATGGGGGACAACTCAAAAGTCACTATTAAAAGCCCAACATAAAGTCACATTAGTAATAGAATGTGAAAGACCAAAGGTCATGGGCTTTCAACTCATGGGCTTTTAATCCATGGGCTTACAACATAGAGATGGGCTTCCACCTTTTGGACCTCATAGTCTTCAACTAGATTGGCCCAAATATTTCCAAAATCTTCCACAATGCATTTCTCACTCACCGAGAAATTCGATTTTGAAAAGGTCTCGATTTAATTCTCAAAGAATTAAATATACGCCCGTCAAATTAATTAAGAACCCTACAAGTTCAAAATCAATTTATCCAACAGAATACACAACCCGGATAGTTTATGTCTAGATAGGATGTGAACCGACCGGATTTTCATCTTTAGAGGGAATCTCAGGTTTGTTCTATGGCAACCAAATTTTTGTTTCATGCTTAGGTATGAATTATGATTTCAAAATTTAAAAAGACATATACTGTGGTCTCTGATGCTGCTCCGCCGCACCTTTTCCGTTCCTCTACCGCAGTTCCACCCTTGATTAGATCTTCGCACTCTCTCACATCTCTCTCGACTCTCACCCTCAACTAGATTTTAGCATCACTCTTTCGTCTAGATTTTTGGAAAACTCTTGTCTAGAATTTTTCTCACTTTCTCTTAGGCCAGATTTCGAAATCACTCTCCCTTTCTCAATTATTTTGATAACACAATTGTGTGTTACACGTCTAGATTTTATATAACATGTACAAAGTGGTCAAATTTAAAAAGGTAAAGATTATCTCGATTCTATCTCTCAATTATTTAAATGCACACGTATTTCTCAATTATTTAACAACTATTCATTAACTAATATGAAAATTACTCCATGCCACCTGTGAAAATACATTAGGGTAAAGACTAAATATATTAGATATATTCAATTATTTAACCACCCTGTATTTACTAGTATTATTTAACCATAATATATTCAATCTGAAAATAAATGAACTGCAATCTCTATCCTAATGTATTTACCAGTATCTAATCACTATCAATTAGGGTATATTATTCGCTAAATATATCAAATATATTCATATAAACTAACTGATTTCATATGCATCAGATAGTTATCAATTTATTATATTTATTTGCATTATTCACCCATAGTTTAATTAACACATAGTTATCAATGCATATGTTAATGCATCACATAATGCATTACATATTAGTAGTAACAATGTATATATTTATATGTATTAAATATATACACACACACAGCAATAATGAAATAGTGATGCATATAAAAAGTGAACACATATAAATATAATTTATATGTATAATTATCAAGTTATAAATTAGGGAGAGAGACATAAGATAGGGAGGGAGGGAGGGAGGGAGGGAGAGAAAATGAGAAAAACCGAATTGCAAAACTAGTCGTCTAGTCAATTAAATAATACTCCAGAATTTAATATGTTTAAAAACTGAAAATGACTACGCAATATCATCCGTCCATATCTTTAAATAAAAATGAAGGTTATTCTTATTTCTCAATCAAATTGTCATTCTCGTCTGATCATCTCCCCACACACACACACACACACATATATATATATATATTAAATATGAAGCATTCCAATTTTAATGATGATTTTGTAATTAATGTTAATAGGGTTAATAGGTAAAACTGTCCAATTTCATAAGTAAAAAATAAAAAATACCCACAAAAAAATAAAAGATAAATATTATCCAAAATTACATGATTGTATGATGAATTTTCTCATGTGCTCATGTAATTTAATATGTTTAGTGAATAAAATACATGAGCACATGATGAAATTCATCACGTAATTATGTAATTTGGGTAAAATTTATCTTTTATTTTTGAGTGAGTATTTTTTATCTTTTATTTATGAAATTGGGTATTTTAGATTTTACCCCATCTATATATATATAATATGAAGCATTCCAATTTTAATGGCGATTTTGTAATTAACGTTAATTTCAATGGCAATAGTAATTAAGTTATTAAATATATTAATTATTAATAAATTTGCATTTGTAGAAACAATTGATACACACGTAAAGTAAATAGTTATATATTACATATGAATAAATTAACTACTCACATTCTCTCATTTATAATCATATTATTTCTCAAAAATATTTTATTTTGCTTTGAAAAATATATATTATATACATTTTAAATTAAACATCGTGAAAAGATCTTTAATTTGATATATAAAATATAAAAAAGATAGATCTAATATGAACAAGTTATGGTTATTTAAAATATCAAAATAATTATATATTTATATATATATATATATATATATATATATAAAGGAGAGATAACAAATAAAAATGATTAATTAAGTAAAAATAAATGTTTAGTGCTAAATCATTTAGATCCGTACGATTAAAAGATAATTTTCACTTATATAAAATATTTCATCACTTAAAATTGAGAATTTGTTGTTCTTTTGATTAGGTTTATTGATTAAGCTATATTTTATCCTTAAAATATAAAATTTGTTGTTCTATGTGATTAGTTGATTATGATATATTTTATCATTAAAATAGAGAATTTTTTGTTCTTTTGATTATCATATAGTTTAATTATATCAATTGAAAAAAATGTTTGAATTATATTTTTATCATGAAAGATATTTTATTAAAGTTGCATTTGGTAAGGAAGATGAAGTCAGATAAGATTAATAATATGACTTCATTTTGAAAGAAAACAAGACATGAGAAATAAAGAAGTAGCCATAACTATAGTTTTCATTGATAGGATGAAGCTAGCTTTTGTAAGCTTACATACATTGC
>JAPKLX010000145.1:54517-65487 GCA_026898415.1 Leonotis leonurus
CTAAAAATAGAAAGAAGACAAAGTAGTATAACTAACTAATAGGGAAAGACCAAGACTACATTAATGAAGCAAGGACACTAACTAAGTGTCTGTAGAAAGACAAACCATGTTCTCTCTTTTATTCTGAGCACTGCAACTGTTATCACTAGAATCCAAAGCATTCTTGCAGTCTAACAATTTCAAAGTAGCTGTTGGCTTGGCTTGCATGCTATGCATGGCATGTAGACTAACACCCCCCCGCAAGTCAAACGCGGCTAAAGAAGTAACGCCAAGTTTATTACGTAGCCGAGCAAAGAATTGAAGAATCAATGGCTTAGTAAACACTTCAACAACCTGATCATGGGAGGGAACATGCTTGAGAATAACTTGACGAGCAACAACCTTATCTCGAATAAAGTGAACATCAAGTTCAACGTGCTTAGTACGAGCGTGAAGTACGGGATTAGAAGCCAATGCAATGGTGCTAAGATTGTCCACCCATATAGTAGGAGCAGAGCAAGGAATGTCGAGTTCACGCAATAGATATCCAACCCAAGCGACATCAGAAGAAGCATGAGTAAGACTACGGTATTCAGCTTCGGTACTCGAACGAGAGACGACGGATTGCTTCTTCGAGCACCAAGAAATCATATTAGAACCAAGGTAGGTGCAATATCCAGAGGTGGAACGCCAATCATCAACATCCAAAGCCCAATCAGAATCGGAGAAAGCAGTAAGATGTAGAGTAGAACGACGAAGGTGGAGGCCATAGTCAATAGAACTAGCTAAATAACGAAAGATACGCTTGACCACCTTCCAATGTGTATCTAAGGGAGAAGTCATGTATTGACTAACCTTATTAACACAATAACTGAGTTCGGGGCGAGTAATAGTAACATACTGGAGAGCACCAACGGCACACCGATACAATTTGCCGTCGACAGTAGGAGAACCATCAAGCTTAGATAACTTGCATGAAGAGATCATGGGAGTAGGGTACCCCTTGGCATCAAGCATGTTGAAACGTTTAAGTAGATCCTTAACATAGCCAGACTGACAAAGATGCAAACCATACGTAGAACAAACAACCTCAATACCGAGAAAATGATGAACTTCCTCCAAATCTTTCAATGAAAAATATTGACCATGAAGAGTAACAACCGAGGTGGTAGCATGAGCATGAGTCCCAGTAATCAAAATATCATCAATATAGATGAGAAAATAAATGATAGAAGAACCAGTCTTTCTAATGAACAAGGAATTATCAGCACGAGACTGCACAAAACCAAGATGAAGAAGCGTAGCTCAAACCTTAAAAAACCAAGCCCTGAAGGCCTGGTTGAGGCCATAAATAGCCTTAGTCAGTTTTCATACAAGAGTAGGATGATCACTCTCGAATCCCAGAGGTTGCTTCATGTAAATATCCTCCTCAAGAGAACCATGCAAGAAAGCATTATTCACGTCCAAGTGATGAACGGACCAACCAAAAGAAATGGCCACGGATAGAATGAGGCGAATGGTGGTAGGCTTCACCACCGGGCTAAAAGTCTCATTATAATCAAACCCAGGCTCTTGGGAGAAACCTTGAGCAACAAGACAGGCTTTGTACCTGGAAATAGTACCATCAGCATGTCTTTTTAGTTTGAACACCCCCTTGGAGACAATCAAGTTCTTGCCTGCGGGAAGAGATGTGAGGACCCAAGTGTTGTTCCTCAATAATGCATCATATTCAACTTGCATGGCATCCTTCCAAAAATGAACCTTTAAAGCAATGGAGGCACGACGTGGTTTATGTTGGAGATAATCAATGGATGTAGAAGCATGTAACAGGTGAGGAGTAGGGTTAGCCTTGGATTTTGATCTAGTGATCATGGGATGAGAAGGAAGGAAAGGTTTATCGTTGCGTTGTGTAGAAGAAGGGATGGGCTTCCGCGGAGGAGAAGGAGCAGAGATGGAAGGCGGAAGGAAATAAACAACAACACGCAACGGTGGAATAGAAGATGTAGAAGAAGAATCTGAGGCTGATGCGGAAGAAGTCTTAGAAGAAAAGCAAGATTCATATAAAAGAACATCTCTGGAAATGATGACTTTACCAGATGGAAGAAGAACTTTGTGAGATGGGCTATAACCAAGGAAGATGCCAAAGGATGATCGGAACTGAAGTTTGTGATCACTATAGGGCCTTGTGTAACGGTAACAAAGGCAGCCAAAAACATGAAGGAGAGAGTAATCTGGAGGTGTGCCAAAACAAGTTTCAAGGGGTGTGGAGAAATTAAGAACCTTACTAAGAGTCCGATTTATGAGGTAAACAATGGTGATGAATGCATAATCCCAGAACCTAGGAGGTAGAGAAGATTGAGCCAAAAGAGCTAGACCCATCTCGACTATGTGCCGGTGTTTATGCTCGGCTAAACCATTCTGCTGTGGAGTGTAAGGATATAAGACACGATGCACAATACAAACTTCTTTGAGGAAACTCGACAGCCCTTGAAACTCACCTCCCCAATCACTCTGGAACGCTTTGATTTTGGCATTTAACTGATTTTCAAACATAGGGCAAACGATGTATCTTAGAAACACAACAAGGATGACATACAAGATCATTTTGTATTGGAGTCGAGAGAAAGAGATATTACATCATTTTAAAGCTTGTCTCAATACATCAAAATTACAATGACCAAGTCTCTTGTGCCATAACTCTAAACTAGAAGAAGATGAACAACTAGCAACAGAAATAGATGGTGACAAAACACCATGAAACAAAGGAACTGAAGCAGAAGTGCTGATGAAGAAGCCTTGATTGAAGAGGAAACCCTAGTAAGAGACTTTTGAAGCGTGAACTTGTAGAGACCTTGATCAACAATGCCCTTGAGAAGAACTTGCTTGGTGACTTGATCCTTAACAAAACAAAAGGAAGGGTGAAACTCAAAAAAGACATGATTATCTTTGGCAAACTGTGAGACACTTAGAAGATTTTTGGAAATTTGAGGTACATGAAGAATGTTAGACAAAAGAAACCTTCGAGAAGAAGGAGTAGCCGAAGAAGAAGTGAGAAAAGAAGAACCAACATGAGAGATATGTGTTAGATTAATTTCTAATAAATCTATAAAGTGTGGTCACATATATAATAAAATGTATTATGTGTTGCTATTATATAAAAGTATATATATCCCTATGTGTAATTGTCGAGTTGTTGAGGGGCTAACTTGCAATTACAAATAAAGTTAATTAATAAAATAATATGGGTGGTCCCCAGGGGAATCATACCGAGAGTTGGCATTCTGTTCTCCCCCATCAGAACGTTGCTTAAGGGAAACTAAGGTGATCATCCCCTGGAAGACTACACCCTGACCCAATCCTCTACTGCATAACTTTATGAAGTTCCCAGGTTAGTGGTTCATCTTCTTCATCACTTAATGCTTCGGACTTTACATGATAGAGAATTTAGTCGTTTAGGAATTCACATTAAGTTTCTGTAGAACATTCAGTATGTTGAATCCCTAATCCTAACAAGTGGTATTAGAGCCACTCTATCTATGTTAGTCTGAGATTAGGACATTATGTGATGATGCCATTGATCCTCCATGATTTTACGTTTTGAATTTTGGGAGAATTCTGTTTTCTGTTCTTCCGCTGTATCAATTTGAGAATTCTCCTAATTTCATGATTTTGGGAATTAATGGGTGTACAATCATGTATTTTATGTTCCTTTCATGTGGGGAAGGGTTTAATTGGGGTTTAATATCCTTAATTCCCAGTTTTCGCTGTTTATTGATGCCAATTCCGGTCAAAACGGCGTTTTCATGTCGCTGATTCACGGAGTACCGAATGTCCAGGTCAGCGACCGCTGAGTTCCCAGCGGCCGTTGACATTGTTTTTTAAATTTTTTCCGCCGAGAGTGAGGTTAGCGACCGCTGAGTTGTCAGCGGCCGCTGACCATGCTCCATATGGTACAGAAAGTTTGGTCAGCGACTGCTGACCCTACTATATTTTGCTACAGAACGGTGTGGTCAGCGACCGCTGAGTGCCCAGCGGTCGCTGACCTTGATTAAATTGGGCAGCGACGTTATTTTTGTACTGTATTTGTTTTCTAGGTATTTTAGTTGAAGCAATACATCGCCAAAGTGACCTCTTTTGTGGAGACTACTACATCTAGCCTTATATATGGTTGTTTTACTTTTTCAATTCATGCGTTTGTGTGATCGGCTCAAAGGAAGATCCACATTTGGCCGAGTTGACTATGTATACTGTGGAGATAAGTGAGTGATAGTAATCTGGTTGAACTTGTGTGTTCAATAAAACGGTCCAGAGACAGTTTGTTGTTCGACACGTCCTTACTATCATCACTTGATCACTACATCGAGAGTACCACTTGCAGCCAATGTTGAAGCCCAAAGGATAGACATTGGTGGTGCGCTTGGTATCTCGGATGGGGATAAAACCTGTTGACCATTAGTTAGGACCTAAAGTTACTTTTTTGTGCGTAAATTAATTCATTTAAGTTTATTGATTCATTCTTTATTCTTTTATTCAATTCAGCTAATATGTCATCCGCGAATACTTTATCTTCTGGCATTAATCCACCTCCCATGTTAAATGGGACAAATTTTAAAGATTGGAAAAGACACCTTTTGATCATACTGGGTTGCATGGATCTTGATTTAGTCTTTCGGATTGAACAACCCGCACCTCTCACTGAGGAAAGTACTCCTGAACAAAGAAAGGAGGTTGAGAGGTGGGACCGTTCAAACATACTAAGTATGATGATCATGCTTAATAGTATCCCAGAGGCCTTCAGAGGTCATGATATTGAAAAGGTCAGTTCGGCCAAAGTCTTCCTTGAAGAACTCGAACAGTGTTTTGCCAAAAATGACAAAATAGAGTTGATGTCACTTCTCTCGACTCTTACGTTGATGAGATATAAAGGACAAGGAAGTATTATGGAGTACCTTATGGAGATGTTTAACATCGCTTCAAAGCTTAAGGCTTTGAAAATGGAATTCACTGATGATTTCCTGGTACTTATGGCCTTAATCTCTCTACCTCCATAATTTAGCCAGTTTAAAACTAGCTATAACTGCCAAAAGGAGAAATGGACTCCTAACGAGCTCATTTCTCAATGTGTTCAAGAGGAGGAAAAGCTTAAGAGAGAGCGAACTGAAAGTGCCCATGTGGCATCGACCTCTAAGGGTAAAGGCAAGAAAAGGCTGTCTGACAAGCAAGCTACTGATAAGGGACCGACAAAGAAGAAAAAAGTTAAGGAAATGAATTGTTTCTTCTGCAAGAAGCCGGATCATATTAAGAAAGACTGTACTAAGTACCATGAATGGCGTGCTAAGAAATGTATGGTCTTTAATTTGGTCTGTTCTGAAGTTAATTTATCTTCAGTACCTAGAAATACTTGGTGGTTGGATTCGGGTGCTACCACTCACATTAGTATTTCTATGCAGGGTTGCCTAAGCTACCGAAGACCGAGTGATGTTGAGAGACACATCTACTTTGGAGACGGAAAGTCGGTTGAAGTGGAGGCGATAAGTCACTTTAGATTAATGTTAGGGACTGGATATTTTCTAGATTTAAAAGACACTTATGTTGTACCGTCGTTTAGACGGAATTTGATTTCTATTTGTTTATTGGACAAATTTGGTTACACTTGTTCTTTTGGAAACAAACAATTTACCTTGTCTTAACGAATTCCATACGCCCTCCCTTTAGAGTGGTTGAGGAGTGAAGCTGCTCTATCTCTAGAGAGCTTTTAATTCAATGGTTGTTGGATCTGGTTACCTTAACTGTTATGATAATCTATATTTGTTGGAAACAATAACTTCCTACAATGAAAACCTGCATGTGGAATCTAAAGGTACTAAAAGAAAAATAAATAAGGAAACTTCTACAAACTTATGGCACAAACGCCTAGGACACATCTCTAGAAATAGAGTTGAGCGTTTAGTGTCAGATAGAATTTTGGATCCTCTTGATTTCACAGATTATAATGTCTATGTTGAATGTATAAAGGGGAAACAGACCAAGCAAAAGAAACTAGGAGCCTACAGAGCTTCAGAAGTCTTAGAGTTGATACATACTGATATATGTGGCCCTTTCCCTACAGCTTCTTGGAATGGCCAACAGTATTTCATCTCTTTTATAGATGACTTCTCAAGATATGGCTACCTATATCTCATACATGAAAAGAGTCAATCTATTGACGTGTTCAAAGCTTTTAAAGCTGAAGTTGAAAATCAACTTAACAGAACTATTAAGGCTGTCAGGTCTGACCGTGGTGGTGAATACTATGGCAGATATGACGGTTCAGGTGAACAACGTCCTGACCCTTTTGCTAAATTCCTAGAGGAATCCGGAATTGTCCCTCAGTATACAATGCCTGGTTCACCAAGCATGAATAGAGTATCTGAGAGACGAAACAGGACTCTTAAGGATATGGTAAGGAGTATGATAGCTCATTCTACCTTGCTTGAGTCTCTCTGGGGAGAAGCATTAAAAATAGCAGCATATATCTTAAATAGAGTACCCACTAAGGCTGCTACTAAAACACCTTATGAGCTATGGACTGGTCGAAAGCCCAGTCTTAAGCATTTGCACATTTGGGGCTGTCCAGCTGAAGCAAGGCCTTACAGGCCTCATGAAAAGAAATTGAACCCCAAAACAGTTAGCAGCTACTTCATAGGATACTCCAAACACTCAAGGGGTTTTAAGTTTTATGATCCCACATCTAGAAATATATTTGAGACGGGAACTGCCTCGTTCTTTGAGGATATTGACTTTGGGGAAGAAATAGAATAAGGGATATTACTTTTGAGGAGGATTCAAATATGAATCCTACTACTGCTTCCAGCAGTGCTGCTGCTTCTAGTAGTGTTCAGGTTCGCGTACCTTTCATTACTCGAGAAGTAGATGAGAATGTACCTCGACGTGATATCATTGAGAATATCCCCATTCAATTAGATCAAAGTTAACAACCTCAAGAACAACATGTAGAGCAACCTCAATTACAATTGAGGAGATCCACTAGAGAGAGACGGAGTGCTATTCCTGAGGATTATGAAGTATACCTCATGGAAGCTGAGGAATCTAATGGACTGATGGAAAACGACCCTGTCACTTTCCGTCAGGCCATGCAAGATGAACACTCTGCTCAATGGATTGAAGCCATGAATGAAGAGTATAAACAATCAAGTATGGGATCTTGTCCCATTACCATCAGGAGCAAGACCAATTGGTTGTAAATGGATATTTAAAACCAAAAGGGATGCAAAAGGTAAAGTGGAGAGATATAAAGCACGTCTTGTTGCAAAAGGCTATACTCAGAAAGAAGGTATAGATTATTCTGAGACTTTCTCTCCGGTTTCATCGAAATACTCATTTAGAATAATCATGGCTTTAGTTGCTCATTTTGATCTATAGCTACATCAGATGGATGTCAAAACTACGTTTCTCAATGGAGACATTGAAGAAACAATCTATATGAAACAACCAGAGCACTTTGAAACAGGTGACTCGAAGGAAATGGTTTGTAAACTGAAGAAATCCATCTACGGGCTCAAGCAAGCTTCTCGTCAATGGTATCACAAATTTCATGAAGTAGTTCTCTCATTTGGTTTTAAGATGAACGTAGTTGAGGATTGTGTATATCACAAGTTCAGTGGGAGTAAATTTATACTTCTGGTTCTATATGTAGATGATTTCTTACTAGCCTCTAATGACCTGAAATACCTTAAGGATACTAAGAGATTTCTCTCTGAGAACTTCGAAATGAAAGATCTTGGGGAAGCTTCTTTTGTATTAGGAATTCAGATACACCGAGATAGATCTAAAGGTGTACTTGGATTGTCACAAAAGAGTTATATCGAAAAGATATTAAAGAGGTTTAGTATGCAAGGCAGTAGACCAGTAGATACCCCTATATCTAAAAGAGAAAAGTTCAGCCTTTCTCAATGCCCTAAGACCAATCTTGAAATTCAACAGATGCAAAACATTCCTTATGCTTCGGCAATAGGAAGTTTAATGTATGCTCAGGTATGTACGCGTCCGGATATTGCGTACATAGTGGGAATGCTAAGTAGATATCTAAGTGATCCTGGGATGACTCACTGGAGAGCAGCCAAGAGGATTTTCAGATATTTACAAGGAACAAAAGATTACATGCTAATCTACAGAAGGTCAGATAACTTGGAGGTCATTGGATACTCCGATTCTGACTTTGCTGGTTGTCAAGACAGCAGGAAATCCACTTCTGGATACGTCTATCTGCTGGCTGGAGGAGCTATATCTTGGAAAAGTGTCAAACAGACACTTGTAGCTTCTTCCACGATGGAAGCAGAATTTGTAGCATGTTATCAAGCTACAGATCACGGGATCTGGCTGAGGAACTTTGTCATTGGGCTGCGCATTGTGGAAACAATCGAAAGACCACTTAAGATTTATTGTGAAAATAAATCAGCAGTCCTGTATTCTAACAACAATAGGAGCTGTTCAGATTCGAAGCACATCGACATCAAGTTCCTAGTTGTGAAAGAGAAGGTTCAAAATAAGCTGATATCGATTGAGCATATCGGAACTGGCTCCATGATTGAGGATCCGTTTACTAAGGCCCTAGTGCCTAAGGTCTTTCATGAACATGTATCTAGTATGGAAATATCATCATTAGATGAGATTGTATAGATTCAGTGGGAGCTGCATATGTTGCTTATCGATACTTTTGTTTGCGTTTTGTTGCAACACACTTACTTCACCTTTAATGAAGTTCTATCTTGATCAAGATTTCAGTTTTGTTGCTTATTTTGTATTCATTTACCTTCATCTAAAGTTTAAAGGTTTAAAGAGGACCATTCAAAAATAGATTCTATATCTGATTTTCGTTATACCATGTGATCTATGTCGTTTGGTTGTGTTTGTGCATGTGATTACTGTCAGTCTAGTCGAGCTATATATGATGAACGCTGCTTTAGTCCTTGTATGAGTGCAGTCAATGGACGAGATTGTTTATATACATAAGGTATATGATATCATGTTCTTATAAGCGCTTTTCGGGTATAATACATTATCAGGATAATTATATATTGTGCCCAAGTGGGAGATTGTTAGATTAATTTCTAATAAATCTATAAAGTGTGGTCACATATATAATAAAATGTATTATGTGTTGCTATTATATAAAAGTATATATATCCCTATGTGTAATTGTCGAGTTGTTGAGGGGCTAACTTGCAATTATAAATAAAGTTAATTAATAAAATAATATGGGTGGTCCCCAGGGGAATCATACCGAGAGTTGGCATTATGTTCTCCCCCATCAGAACGTTGCTTAAGGGAAACTAAGGTGATCATCCCCTGGAAGACTACACCCTGACCCAATCCTCTACTGCATAACTTTATGACGTTCCCAGGTTAGTGGTTCATCTTCTTCATCACTTAATGCTTCGGACTTTACATGATAGAGAATTTAGTCGTTTAGGAATTCACATTAAGTTTCTGTAGAACATTCAGTATGTTGAATCCCTAATCCCAACAATATGAACACCAAAATCATCACCAAGCTTTAGAGTATTACCTCCATGATATTCACTAGCCGAGTTGAGCATGGACAAATCATTTGAAACATGATTCGTAGCAACCAAATCTGGGAACCAAGTGGAGGCGTCAAAACTGTACTCAGATGAGGGAGAAGGAAGCTGTCCACGAGCTTGAGAAACATTTAAGTTAGGGGGATGCTGAAACTGATGTAAGGGATAGGAAGGAGGAGCGTGAGGTTGCTGCGGTTGACGAGGTTGATATGGTTGGGGAACAAAACCTTGCTCAAAACGATGCCAACAATCCATAGCAGTGTGACCTGGCTTGAGACACACCTGACATGTAGGTTTATTCGATTTTGAACCTCGGCCTCGACCACCTCTTCCTCCACGCACAACTCCATTTCTACCACCTCTAGCAAAATTGTTATAGCCACCTCACCCACCAGAGTTATTGTTGTTTGAAGCACGCTGACCAGAGGCTTGAGCCATGTTAACAAAAGGCTGAGAGCCATCACCAGAAGTTCCAAGCCCTTTCATACTATCAAGTCTCGACTCAAAACTTAAAAGAAGAGCATGCAAGTCAGTAACACTCCAACTATCATTCCTTGAAGTCACACTAACCATGACAGAATCATACTCCGTCCCGAAGCCAGAAAGAATATGAAGCACCTGGTCATCATCGGTAACCTTATAGCCAGCTGCGCCAAGAAGGTCACAACAACTTTTAATCTTGCTCAAATACTCACGCATGGACATTCCTTCCTTCTTCATAGTTTGAAGTTTTAGCTTATATTGCATAAGCTTCGCACGAGACTGACTAGAGAAATTTGTCTCAAGAGCACTCCAAATCTCATGGCTAGTGGATAGACCAACCACAAAGACCATAATACTTTCAGTAAGGGAGGACTGAATCCAAGCCGAAAGAAGCTGGTCTTGCCTGGTCCATGAAACAATCTCTTGGTTGAGTTTCATCTCCATCTTCTTCGGATTTCCAACTGGAATATACTCCGGTGGAACCGTTGCAGTGCCGTCTAGGAAAGACTCGAGGCCATACCCTCGAACAATAGTCAACACCTGTTGTTTCCATATCGAGTAGTTAGTCTCAGAAAGCTTTATAGAAATAGGATGGTTTTGGGGCAGTATGGGGATGGTGGTTGTGGATGGTAAGGAGGCAATGGATGAGTCTGATGTTTCAGACTCCATAGCAAGAAAAAGAAAACTAGAGGTTAGGAGGAAGTAGGTAGCAGAGATAGGTTCATAGCTTGCTCTGATACCATGAAAGAAAACAAGACATGAGAAATAAAGAAGTAGCCATAACTATAGTTTTCATTGATAGGATGAAGCTAGCTTTTGTAAGCTTACATACATTGCGGCTGCAACCTAAGATACATATATATAGCAACACAAGGAAACCCTAAAAATAGAAAGAAGACAAAGTAGTATAACTAACTAATAGGGAAA
>JAPKLX010000145.1:65497-149613 GCA_026898415.1 Leonotis leonurus
AAGAAGACAAAGTAGTATAACTAACTAATAGGGAAAGACCAAGACTAAATTAATGAAGCAAGGACACTAACTAAGTGTCTGTAGAAAGACAAACCATGTTCTCTCTTTTATTCTGAGCACTGCAACTGTTATCACTAGAATCCAAAGCATTCTTGCAGTCTAACAACTTCAAGGTAGCCGTTGGCTTGACTCGCATGCTATGTATGGACTATAGACTAACACATCTATTGTTTGGTAAGAAATTTTAGTTATCTGACTATCCCGACATAAATCATAGGTCCAATTTTATTTCGCTGATTTAGCCTTTATTAATACTCCTACTAATTTGTTCTCATAAATTTATGTGGGTCAAACAATAACTTATACTACTAATTTTTTGAAATAATAATAACGCACTCTTATCAAAAAACACTCACATTAAAGTTATCATACCTTTAAATTATATATACCAAACACAATATTAAATTATCATATTTTTTAGCTTTACCTACCAAATAAATTACTAAATAATATTCATATTAATTATCACTCCACTATTCATACTAATTATCAAGATTTTTCTTTTATCCTTCTACATCCCATCTACCTTATACATCCCATCTACCTTATATAATGCACCCTAATTTAACAATCCTATTATAAATATTTAAAGAAATAATTATTTATGATTGGAATATTTAAATTATAATATAATTTAAAATAATTTTAATATTTTAATTATTGTCGTGCCGTGCACAAACTACTATATATTAACCGATCATCATCGGCATAAATCAATTTCTCTAAATAAAGAACATTAACAAATTCGAACATAATTTACATTTTGAAGTCAATGGAATGATTGTGACAAAACATCAGAATATGCACACACAGATATACAAATTAGCAAGGGCAATCCAGCTTGCTTCATTCACATGGCCAAAATAACAATATACCAAAAAAAAAAAGAAAAACACTGAAACCCACATTTTCAGTAGTAAAAAAACTCAACCAGGAATGAAATATAGCAATTTGTTAAGGTTCATTAACCAGTAACTAAAAATGGGTGTTGACAAACTCCACACTCAATGGTCTCTGAACCAGAACTGGGAACTTGGACCTACAATCAAACACAAACAGCAGCTTAGTGAAAATTATGAATTATGTAACAAAACCACCTAATAATACAGCTCACTGCGGAGTAAATTAAGACCTGCAAATGGACTGTACATGTTGGGCAGGCAACCTCTTTCATCCGTCTTCCAGATATATCTGATCTCGAGCCTGAAAAATGTTACTACTAATATTAGCTACCTCTATTCTACACTTACAAGAAGATGCATGTGGCTAAGCAAACAAGCGCCGCCATAGAAAATTGCAAGTAAATACCACCGTTCAAAGTGATCAAAACACAACACCACACTTGTAGTAAATGTCCCAAACATTCACATCTTGCAACACTTAAAAGCTTATTAGAGAAAAAATGGTAAAAATATACAGTGTGATGCAAAGAATGATTAATACGAAGTCAAAGGCAAGGTTTTAAAATGCGTTTTTCTATTGAGGCGCGAGGCGTAAGCCTCGAGATGAATCGAGGCACAAATAACAAAGTAACAAAATTATACCTAATGTCATAATACACTCAAAATTATACTCTCTCCGTCCCACTAAAAGTGGCTTGCTTTGACCAAATATGTGGGACAAAGAGAGTCCTTAATATCATAAAACAATGAAAAAATAAAAAATTACAACTAGTTATAATTCTTAAAAATCTCAATTAACTTTCTAATATAAAATATTCATAAATCAAAAGTACAATAAATCCTAATTATCCTCGTATCCATCTCCATCTCCACTTCTATCTTCTAATTGACAAAAAAAGTTTAAAGTCGTTGCTACGTCGAGAAAGGAGTGAGTGGGGAGTGAAATGTTGCATTGGATGAGAGAGTAGTGAAGTGGAGATATGTAATTTGCAATAGGTCGGGTGATGAGTATGTGTATTTTAATCCTAATTGGATCAATTTAGCTATAACTAAACCACTTTAATCATAATTGGATTAATATGAACAAAATTCATCAATATTTTACTCAAATTTGCTATATCATGATATTTTAGGCCTGAAAATGAAAAATATCAACTTTGAATTGCATCTCACTGGTGCCTCGACTGATTTGACGCACAAGACTCAGAAGATCACATGAGGCGGTGCCTCAGAGGCGGTGCCTCAGAGGCGGTTTTTACTCGAGGCTACCTGAGGCGGGCCTCGAGGCGAGCCTCCCAACTGCCTTTTAAAACTATGTTCAAAGGTATTAACCTAGAAGATAATCAAAGTCAATAAAATTATTTCTCTCTCTATAATCTACTCCATTTATGATAGAGGAACGATTACAATCTAATAAGCTAACCAAATTATAACTATTCTACTGTAGATAAATTAATCAATCGATTGACTTGATTGATCGTTTTCCCTTTTTCGATACACATCTAGGGGTTTTTTAATTCTATCAATACCCCGCCCATTTAGGAAACACTCTAGTCCTGAAACTATAGTCTGAAACCACTGTTTTTAGCCGACCATAGTATTGGTTCTAAAAATAAAATAAAATAAGTCGACCAAAATCTCTGAACTGCATGGTATCAGAAGATATAATTAACATCCTTCGAACAGATAGGAAACTGGATATTTTAACACAAGCCATTGGGCAACAAATCTATGCGATGTGAAATGGATATGCCCTA
The DNA here is from genome assembly GCA_026898415.1 of Leonotis leonurus. NCBI lineage: Eukaryota > Viridiplantae > Streptophyta > Magnoliopsida > Lamiales > Lamiaceae > Leonotis > Leonotis leonurus. Next base: position 68,217 of record JAPKLX010000145.1, read on the forward strand.
GGCATGTGCCACGTTAGACCCGGAGGCATACACATGATCATACGGTGTGTCTATTTGCCTCAAGGCCAAGAAATGTTAAGGTATAGGATTATTCCTTTATCATCACAAAATTCATTAGCCAACTACTTCCAGCACATATGCAGATAGCGGCCAGTGACCAGTTGCACTCAGTGAAGGTCATACCTCTCCATCCCACCAAACCAACTTCCACTTTGGCGGATTTATTCACATGATACAAATAAAAATAATGTTCCCCTCCTCAAATCCAAGCCACTGAATCATCACCTTCAAAGATAGTGAATCATCACCTTCAAAGAGAGAATTCGAGCATTCTAGTTGTAAGTTGAATGTTATCTCCAAAAACCACAATCAAATCCCAGCATCCAACAGGGACAAAGACGTCGAGTAAGTGCTACTGCTGCTTGCTAGAACCTTTTCCTAGGCAGTATCTTGATATCTTCCCAACTTCATATTTTGTAGACATGATTAAGTTTGGAAAACTCCATCCACAACCCAATACCCTTCTCTATGTCCAAATGGTGAATCCTATGCCTAGCATAAGCCGAACAGTTCACTAATGTTCTTAAGGAAACCTACCACTACAATCATCTCTGTCTATATATTTTGCATCTCTAAGACTAAAACAAGCTGCATGGATCATAGCTATGAATTAATTAATGAATCAATCAATTTGACTGATCTTTCTAGTCTTTGGTACATATCCAAAAGGATATATTCTTATTCCTATCAGAGAAACAAAAAAAAGATGCTAAAAACCTAGTCATTAACACAGCAAGATGGCAAATCAATTCTTTGAGCATAAATATACCAGAACCTGCTCTATGTACTTATATTTTACCTGATGACACTTTGCAGCTTCTCTCCATCTCCTCCTGTAAAATAAAAATGCAAGATAAGCATGACAGGGCTACTAACTGGAACTAGACATAAAGAGAATTCCAAAACAAACATATGCTAATTTAACTTAAATTTATTAACTGCACCAATTCAAGATAATTTAAAACAATTAATTGACCAGAGCTTAAAGATAAATCTTCAAGAATAAACTCTGGTGGCGTGAAATCTGACTGTATAAGAGCATGAAAATGATGATTCTGTATCAAGAAGCACATCAAAAGGGGAAAAAGCTTGTCCAACCAACTGTATCTTAACATATGTTTTATTAATGATCCTCATGCCACCTGAAGTTTCTTTGCAAGATCCTCATGACTTTGAATGATGGTTGATCTGCTAGCAATTTCCTTAGCACTGTTCAATCTTCGAGAAACTTCAGCCTACAAAAAAATCGGCAGAGATGCAAATTTCTTTAAAATGCTTTTCCAAGAAACCATAATCAAACGCGTTTGACAAATAAGAAGAAGTTTACCAGGTAATCATTCAAACTGCCATAAACCTAAAGCAGAGATAATAGACACACTAAAATGTGATCAAGAACAAAGGGGTGAGATTCGTTGTTTATACATACCAAGCAACGATCACAAACTCTAACAACAGGAGCATTCTCATCAGCATTCAGGGCCGTTCTACCCTGAGTGCACTTGTCACAAAATATATCTCCACAATTCCTGCAATGATGCTGAAAAAAGGGAACTTTGTTTTATTCATATATGCAAATTGCTTAAATAAATCTTTGATCTGTATAAACTTGCCTAATTTCCAGAGTGTATAAGCAAAGGGGAGGACAGAGCATATAATATATCAAGCCCGGGGGCAAGAAGATAAAAAGGTCAAAAATATGGCATACCCTCCGGACAAAAGCACCGAAGTCTGTTCCACAGGCTGTGCATTTTGATGTAGCTTCATCAGGAACCTGTTCATGGTTTACCATAATTTATATAAGAAGCCGGAGTTTAAATTCTAAGATAGAATAGCTTGACGAATTTTAAGATCTAATATGGTATAAAACTCTAGAATAAATTAACAAACTTCTAAGTTTTTTTTTCTTCTATTCCAGTCTCTAAGAAGATACTAATATGTGATTAAGAGAAAGGACCAATGTTGAACATGTTGTGTTCATACAAACATAAATGCAGCATATTTACCCAGTGATCTTTCTCCTCATTGACAGGTTTTATCTTATTGATAAAATCAGCGAAACCTTTCTTCTTTTCTGCGGGTTGTTCAGTAGACTTTGGATATTCAGTTGGACGGCTCCTTCCATTCATCTCCTTATACTGCATTTTCGATAGAAGCAAGCACCTTATTTATATAACTTACTCCTACTTAGTATATCATATATGTGGACAAAGCTAATGATAAACACATAGTTAAACAAAAAATGGCAGTCACAACAATGGAACTAGAATTTTGAAAAGGGTGACAGACAGAAAACAATATGGACAAGTCAGAGAGTACTTCAAACCTGTGCAATTGCAGCAGTAACTGTATCCAAAATGGTCGTTGTGGTATAGCTATTAGACTTCAATCTGATACGCCTTGATTCAATATCCACAGAACTTTTGGACCAGAAAGCAAATATCGATGATTCGGTAGCCTAAACAAGTTACAAGACGTCTGATGAGCACAATTAAAATAAACAACATTGATACATGCAGAAGACAATATTAAGACTTAAAAATTTAGAGGATCGTCTTAACATTTATATTCTTGTAAACTAATCCTAGAAGAAGCATTTACTAACTATAGTGTCAGTATGACTATGACTATCTATTTCAAGTTTTCAATCAAACCTCTCCAATTGCCAAAAGAGTAGGCATGGTCTATTTAATTTGTTCAGTAGTCCTCTAATAATTGTAAAATTGTTAAATATCATTAAAAATTAGCTTAGCATTTATTAGAGACTTCAACAAAACCATCGCTGACAGAAAATCAAAACAAACTTGCACCTACATTAAGCTTCTATAAAGATCTATTGGTCTCTAGAAACCTTTGACATAATTCAAGCACAAATAAATAATTTTCCAACCCAAATCCAACACCACTTTATCAAAGGAAAAGGAATACACCAAATCATACTTCACATCTGGTTATTGTGTCCAGAAGATAAATTCTCAATGTGCGGTTGGTACTTGGTTCCAGCATGCGGATTCCATCTAAGCCAATCTGAAAGAAAGCATGCCAAGAGCTACATTTACATCATGCTGAACATAAATAATGATGAAAAAGTAAGTTATCTACCACCAGTGCACAAAATAGTAGAACATCTCAAAGTATCATAGAATTTTATGATACTAAAGAATCTATAATCTACTACAATAAAGTTTCTTCTCAAATACAACCAACACAGGTTTTTCTAATGTAAGAAAAAATTGCAACAAGATCATTATTATAAGTTTATAACATACAAGACATGGGAAAAGACAATTTATTCAGGTTATCATTTTATTGAGATTCACTCCAGTGACAATATGTGAGTATGATAAGAGAATATTTCAGGCCATCATTTCTCCATCTTTTTCAGTCTTTGTTTTTCTTTTTCATTTGTTAACAGAGAAAACAATTCTTTTATTATCCTACTGTGCAATTAGATTATGACATTATCTCTTCTGAGTATTTCTCCTCATCTCTTTCTTTCTCCATTATTTTCTTCATATTATTCAATTTATAACTGTTTGGACATTTCGACTTTATCCTTTTTCTGTCCTTCTCTTTCAGCTTTGCACCTTCCATTCTCAACCTTCTCTAACCTTTGTGCCATCATTCACCACCCCCTCACTACAAAGCAAACTTTTGCCTAAAACTAGAACCTGCCTCCTCTACCATCGTCTCATTCCCGCCAAAATATAACCATCCTTTGCAAAGCCACCCACCAGGAGGCGTCCTCCCAATACCATCCAACCCAACCACTACACATGACCATGTATGTGTGTATCTGGGGCATTAAGGTGTGTGTTTTAACATATAAAAATCTTTACATGTACCTATTAGGTGAGCATCTGTAAAATATAAGTTCAATCCTATGTGTGTATAATATTAGCTAGTGTATATTATGGTTGTATGCGCTCGTCGTCCATGCTTTTAGGTGCATGCCAAGGAGGTAGGAAAGAAAACAAATAACAGAGAAAAGAGAGAGAAAAAAAAGTCATGTGACTTTAAGTACTGATTGATTAAATTCTTAGCTTTTGGAGGGGCAAAATCAAAATGCTGCCATCACCGTTCTGTCCAGGATGGCAGATGTGCCAATTTTTTAGTTTTCACATGAGAAATTTACTACAAAAACTAAAACCTCGGAGGGATTCCCACACTCAAACTTATAATACGGAAAAACCAGATACCCACTGCTGCTTTAGCAAAGTGATAGAGAAAAACATAAAGAGAGAGTGCTTATTGGGGTATTTATATCAAAAACATTTTCCTCTCTTTTATATACTTGCTTGGTTGCTCAGGAATTAGGGATTGGGGTGAGGCTTTTCAACTTTCTTCTTATTCTCCCAATCATGCTCCTATGGTAAGTTCTTTAATTATCTAACCTCTATTACCTATAAACTTTACAAAAGAAAAAAAAAACTCTTTCGTCACCAACGTATTATGACACCATCATTTAGATTCATCACCAACATTATGTGATCACTTAAATATAACCATCTGGCAACAACTACACATAAAAGATATAGAACAGTCACACAATTACTCATACAAAAGCATCTTTGATTTACAAGTAGGGATGACAATTTACCCGTGGGTACGCGACACTAGCGGGTACCTGACCCTAATAGGAGTGAGTTTGAGAGGCATTTAGTATCCATTTAGTTCGTAGGTATGAGTGTGGATATTAACTATCCATACTAGCAAAACCCATATACCCGCGAAAATTTACCCATGAAATACCCATGAAATATCCGTAAAAAATCCCGCATATCCACCTAATATTAACTATATTTATCTATTTTTATATAAAATTATATATGATTCTCATAAAAAATTATATCTAACATATCTTAAATATTAAAATTATATATTTTAGGCATGATAGATACCCACAAGTGGTGGGTTAATGAGTATCGAACGGGCGGTGGATGGCGGGTAACCGATGGGTGGGGGGGTTCGCGGGTACCCGATGGGTGGTGGATATCTGTGGGTGATGAGTTTGAGTGAATTTAATATTCATTTAGTTCGTGAGTATGGATATGGATAGCTACTATCCATACCCGCCGTGCCCGATTGCCACCCTTATTTACAAGGCTAATAAAACAGAAATTATTGATTCTCAAGATGCAATTAATTGCTTTAACGTCTAATATTAGTGCTGAGCTTTCATCAGGACTTAACATGTGGTGGTAGATACTCATCTCTAATCTGCTAGGCATCCAGCAGACAGTAGCTCCTGTAATTCTTTTTAAACTTGAAGTAAGATTTACCTTCATACACTTGCATTTTTAAACAACCGATAAACAACCGATACCATGCTAACAAGCTACAGAGGCTAAGAGAAATATATCATGGTACATATTGCTAAACAATCAATAACGGAAACTAAGGAGAAAATTTGGAGCCAATGAAGATCCACTGACTTAATGAGATGCGCATCAAATAATAAGTAGGGGTTTATGGTGCGACAGTAAATCTTTAATAAATATTAATACCATATTAAATTGTTTAAAGGCTACGGTTCAACTAAAAAACCTGGCAAAGAACGTCCATGGTGCTCTGCCCGCCACTCTCTGCCAACAACTTCACCCTAAACTTCTGAACCCCGCTCTTCGCGTCCTGCTGGGAATCTTCCTTGGGCACAGCCCTCACAACCTTCAACGACGAACTCTTATGTCGATCTTTCACCGTCGGTGAAGAAGAAGAATGCCCAATGGGCCTCCCGAAATCATCGAAGCTGGACCATGTGGAAGAATTCGGAGTGGTCCCCCGAGCTCCATACGGCTCGCTACTCCCCTTGTAGGCATAAACGCCTTCATTATTCCCGTAGAGGTTCAAGTTATCACTCCTGTAGCCGTTCTCAGCTCTCTTTCCGTACATCTCCGTCCCCATATCCGACCTGATCCGACCCAAATTCCCATCTTGTTTATCGTACTGAGGCTCGAAGAAATTGGTATTTTGCTGGGAGTACGGTGCAGGTGGGTTAATCGAGGGGTAACGCGAATTGGGAGAAACAGGACTGTAATTGGGATTTGATGGTGCATAATTCGGCGGGGGATGATCGTAATACGGCGGCGTCTGGGGGTAGGTGGGGGTGTGGGCTTCGAATTGGGGGAAGGAATAGGCGGGTTGAGGTTGTGAGTAAGAGATGGCGGCGGGATTAGGATCGGGTGTTTGCGGCAAGGGAGGGTAATTGTGGTAGTAGGTTGAGTAATCGGTGGAGGGAGGAGGCGGAGGAGGTGTGGCGGAGAAGGGAGGGGCGGAGGCGTAGGAGGGAGGAGCGGGGTAAAGAGGATCGGTGGGATTGGGGTTTGAAGAATTGGGAGAGGAATTGTGGGGTTGTGGATACTGCTCGTTATGGTTGTTGTAGTATAGGGCGGAGGAGTAGTCGCCGTTGTGCATTGCGAAGAAAGGGAAGCTCCACCACTGATTTTGACTTTGACTGTTATATTCACGGTGGTTGATGATAACTGCAGGGAGAGAGTGAGGAAGAAAGGGAAGTTCCACAGCTGATTTACTTTAGGTGACAAACGTTTCGAAACAAACACGCTTTCATAGTGAAAGCATTTATTTTTTCCTCTTTTTATTTTTTTATTCTTTTTCTAATTAAAATCACAAAAATGCATCAACTTCATAGGTAAGCAATCAGTTTTCAGTTCTCGGTTTTAACCGGAAGCGCCGGAATCGTCGGTCTTTTAGAATCGAGAATCGAATTTTACGATTCCGATATTGAAATCGGTTCTCATTTTCATAAATTTTTCGGGTATCAGTTTCGGGTAGAACCGAAAATAACCGATATTTTACAATATCAATTTAATTTACTATTTATCCTTCTACTTCTACTAAAAGTCTAAAACCTAACCGACAGTGCCCACCACAGTCCGACAGTCCCCACCACGCACAAGCCTCCAGTTTCTCAATGTCTTTGCGGCTCCGCCTCCGTCAGCGCCCCCCTTTGCTCGCCGACGCCCGCCTGCTCTCACCTCCCAATAAATTTTGGTTGCTTTTTGATTTCATGTCTTAATCTTCTTTTACATTATCTTTTTGGTTTTGCTCTCTTTTTTAGTACGCCCACCTCTCAAGATTAAAATCCATTATTAATCCTTATTATTAAGATATTCTTATTCTTCTTTTATCTGGTTGTTTCCTCCTTTCTCGTTTCTAGAATTATAAGTATATTTATATATATATTTCATGAGATGTGTGCAACGTTGGTTAAGTGATCGTTGATAGCGTGTTTCAACTTTAAAAGATATATGGATGAAAACAAGAAAAAAAATTGGTTCCAATCAGTACTAATTGCAACCGAACTGTGGAACTAAATCGGTTCTTCGGGTACCCGTTTACCCAATCAATTTTGAAACCGGTTTCAAAAATTTGGTAATTTTCGATTCGAGTAATCAAAATTTTGGTTCCGGGTACCCGGAACCGAACCAATTCTCACCCTTATGTACGCCTATGATTGTTGCATGCAAACACTATGAGCATCCCAACGCGGTCTCTTGGGCGGGATCTCGCTGCTTGGGAAATCAAATTCGGGAACGAGACTCATCTCTAGCACGGTTTCTCAGACAGGTTCTTGATGTTTGGGAGACCAAGTCCATGGCCGAAAATCATGTTGGAAGGCAGAGACTCACGAACCTCCATGCGAGACTGCGCTTGAGTGTCTCGCTACCCGCTGGCTCCCTATTAGGGTTTGTATAGTTCAGAGCATGCTTAATGCTTAGATGTTGTAACATACTTGTTTTCGATTTCAATTTAATGAAAATAAATGTTTTCATCATTGTTTTGTTATTTATTTATCTTTGATTATTTAATTGAAAACAAGTCCCCTTCTACAATTAAAGACTGTGTAGTGGATCCATGATCACATAAGGTAACACAGTCAACTTCTTTGTAGAATGTACATAGCTTAGACAGACTTGGACAATCTAGTTGGTAAAAGGTTGCGATATCATTTGATCCGAGAGTTGACATTAGCCAGTAGAATAACATCGGTATATATATGTTGTCAGACATGTTTACACACACACACACACACACACATATATATATTGTGAGGTTTCACAGTGAGATAAGTTCTACGTGTTGTTGCTTAAAACGAGATCTCGGTAATTTATTATTTTTCAGTCTGTGGATGACGATATTAGTATACATGCTAATTAGTCACTTCATTGATTGTTTTTCGTAACCTTGTAAAGTAATGTCTTGGGCAGTGATAATTGGTTGGAGAGAAGTACTCGATTGTTATTGCATAGAGTTGCATCTCGGTTAACTCCGAGTTGATTAAATCCTCGTGGGTCGTTCAGAAAGACTTATTATATAAGAAACCCGACATGTTTGAATTTATTCCATTTATAACAATTAAGGTCTGAACCGGATCACTCACAAATAAACAAATTAATTAATCTTGAGTTGTTAGCAAATTCAATTAATTAATGGATTTGAGAATCTTAAAACGCGAGAAATTATTAATAATAGAAAGGATGATTATATCTGTAATTTGAATGGTTGAGGATAGTTCAATATTTATCCTATAATGGAGTCGATAAATATTTATATAAGATCTATACTTTATTGTATTTCTAGAGTAATTAATTTGAAAGTTAACTTAATGTAATAATTAATTTAAGTCAAAATTTGACCAAGACAATTAATTAAATTAAGTTATGATTTGGACTTGGTCAGATTAATTTGAATTTATTCAAATTTCAAACTAATTTAAATAATGATGAAAATATTAGAGATAAGGTTGGACTTGATCTTATATTAGAAGGTCTTATATATTCCCCTTTGAAGCTCTAATCTAGCCCAAAATATCTATAAATGGAGATAATGGGTTGACCGATTTACACACTCTCCAACACTTAGAAAAATCGGCCACCTTGAAGATTAATTCTTCAAGATTTTTGAAAATTAAGAGGGATTCCAAACCCTAATTTTCGAACTTCTCTCTTGCAAGTTTGATAGATTATTGTCCACAAAATAATGAAACTTTATATCGGGAATAGGTTAGAAGCTTTGGAGGTCAGATATTTCGATTGGAGTGGACTGTTGTTCATTGTTGACGATCAAAATCGTCTCCGTACAAGTGAATGACTAGCGAAGGAGAAATGTAAAATTATGCAATTTTTCTCTCCTACATGGTATTAATGTTTATGAATTAATTATTCATGTGATTAATTAAACATGTGGATCCTGCGCAAATGCGAGCACCTCATACGGGTTCCTTCACTCCCAACCCCTTTTTTTCTTTTCATATATTTTTTAAAATTTTAAAATTTTATTTATCCCAATTTTTATTTATAATTGCCACATTTCAATCTCACTATTTGACACATCTATTCCACTTCTTCAATCTTCCTACCATATTTTGTAAATATTTTCAAATTTCTCTCTTCATATTTTGAAAAAAATGGATGATTAATTTCTTGTAAACTTTGAAAAATTTCGAGGTCAATATATGTGCTCCAATAATCCAACCTCTAATGATTCGCCGTCGGGGTTTGCAAACCAAAACTCAAGTTTTTCACCCTCTGTTTTCAACACTCCTCAATTTTTGACATCTTCATTTCCCTGTTGGTCCTGAAAGAGCAAGGTTTGGTGTATGGGGGGGGGGGGCGCCCCAAGACACCAAATACAAACTTTTCAGTTTACTTGATAAATTATCAGAGAGTTCAAGCTATTCTGTATAAGAAATTGCTCGGCAGATGACTAAACAGATTGATGCACAGATCGATATCAGTTTAGTCCACACAGATTGATCTCTTAGTGTAAACACTTAGGCAATAATAAGAGTGATCTTATTACTTTCTGAGTGTTGTGTGTGCGGATATATGGTGGATTTAATGAGTGCTCTTAGTAAGAAAACCTTAAGATATATTCAGATCGTTAAGCAGATTGATTGAGATGCAGATTTATATGATAGTGCAGAAGGTTAGAATAATAAACAACTAAAAGTAAATATGCAGGAATGTAAAGAACACAGTTATTTAACGTGGTTCGGGAAATTCCTACGTCCACGATCTGGTCAAAACTAGACCAGATTATCCACTACTAGGATACTCTGCTTGTTTATACTCGTGGAGAAAGAGTCACAAGTATCAATCAAGGCTAGAGAGATACTTATGCACGAAATAAGGGTCGTGTCCCTTTACAACAGATTACCTCTACGTTACCACTAGAAATCTACTAGCTAGCAGGGTGATCTCCTTTCTCTCGATAAGACAGACTTGAATCGAGGTTGGTTGGTGTGATTGTTGAATCACAAGTCTTTTGAAGCTCTTAGTCTGGATCAAAGTAAATAGCTTGAGAGTATGTTGATAGTTTAGCTCGCGTGCGTTGTATATATTGTCCAGATTTGAACTTCAAATATATATAGGCATTGAATTGAAAATTCTAGCCGTTTTTGATTGGCGTGAGATTGATGGTATATTGCCAATCAATGATGTCCATCATATCTCTTCTTGCCTTTCAGAAACGTTAACTCAATCTTTAAGTTATGGAAAGCAGATTGCCAACGGTTTCTTTCCTTCTTTATATCAATCGAAGATTCTCTTTCCAATCCCTGTTGGATAGGCTTCAATCTTGACATGGCAAGATGGTATGATGTGTAGGATGATGTCATCTGGTGGTTTGATGACTCTATCGATCTGGTGCTTCGCTGTAACTATTGATCTGGTCATCGATCTGGTCGCTGTTTGCTACAGCAGATCGATTCTTTTTGGCGTGTAATCTTGCCCTTCATCCTAAACTATTCTTGAAATGACTTCTATAGGATTGATTCCTTTACATGTTAAGTCATTTCCTAATCTGTTCTCTAACAGAATTCACTTTACATATGGTGATCTGTTTTACATTTAGAACAGCTTAATACTAAGAAGAGCTAAGTGTGTTTCGAGAGATCATCATCAAAACTAAAAATACTTAAGGGTTCCCAACAATTTCCCCCTTTTTGATGATGTCGAAACCACACTTTACATTTATACCCAATAATATTGGAAGAGTGATCTGGTTGGATAGCCAGATTGACTATGTTTCGTTATTAGGTTATAACTATTTAAAACAGTTTATATATGTTCTGGACAATTAGAGGTTGTCATCAGAAACTCAATGAACTTCCATAGATAGGGCTTAATCAGATTACAGTTCATCAAGACAAAAATAGGAATTACAGATCATAGAGATATGAGAAAGTATAACTATCTGCTCTTCCTTCTCTCCTCTTGTTGTTTCTTCATCTTCGCCCTGGTTTCATCAGATATGAGTTGTACGCTCTCATATACTCCCTCTCTTACCCTTATGTAATATGGGTCTTCAGAGTCTATCTTGTATCCCCTATTCTCTGCCAGTTGGTTTATGAAAGTGAGCAAAAAGGTTTTATCTGGGAGATCAGTGCCTGGTATGGTGGGGCAAGTTCTGAACTCCGTCTTCGGGGCAGTAATTTGAATTTTGGCCTTTGCTGTAGCCTTTCTTATTTCTTCTACCAGCTCTCTCGCATCATTCAGATCCAGATAGAGTTGAAATGCCTCATTGAGTGTCCCCTCGCTGTATGCTGGCTCCTTGAGAAAGTAACGGCACATTATGAAGCCATAGCGAAGTCCTTCCCATCCCTCTTTTAAGTTCTCTGGGACCCAGTTGGTCTCTCCTTCTTTGGTTGTTGATGTTCTGGTAGGAGCAGATGATGACCAACTGAATCCAGATCGTTTCTTCCTTTTCATGGGTTGGGAGTGGCTTGATCTACTAGAAGATGTCTTTTGAATCAGAGTTTGAGCAGATGGTGGTGGAGTTGGTTGATCTGGTGCAATCTGTTGCTCCTGTTGAGCCTCAGATTGCAACTTCCCCTTCGCAGCACTTCCCTTTCCTTTTCCAACCGCTGCCTTATTTTCTTTTCTAGGTCCTTCCCCCTTTTTGACATCATCAACATACATTTGGATGAGTGCCTTAAGGGAGATGACCTCTTCTTTCAAGTCCTTCATTTCTTTTGCAGAGTCTAACTTTTGTGTCAGCAGAGCATTGATGTTTAAGTTTGAGTCATCAACTTTCTTTTCGAGTGAGGCTCTGGTTTTGAGCAGATCTTCCTTGTACCCTTCTTGGTCTGCTTTGATAATTGCAATTTTATCGAAGAAGGAATCGATCATAGTCTTTGTTGGGTAGCCCAGGTCGCACATCTTCCTTTCCACAAAGTTTTTGCCATCTGATTCAAATTGCCTGAACATGGCTCTTGTGTGTGCATTGGCCTCTTTTACCACATCAGCTGCTATGCCATCTGTTTGTTCCTTGACAATGGTATGAACCATGTCCTTTTCTTTTTGTGCAAATTCGGCCACAATCTTGTACATTTCATTCACCTTGATCTTCATGGTTTCTACAGTTTGATCGATCTGTGCTTTTCTCTCCTCGGCAGCAGATCGGTCTTCATCCATCTTCTTGCTCAGCCCCTCCAGTTTCAATCTGCATATTCTCCTCAGATCAGAGTCAACCTGGTCAACATGAATTTTTAGATGGTTGTTGAACTCTGTGAGAATGCGAATGGCCTCGTCCTGGACTGTAGAGAGCGTCCCATACACATACTGATCCACCTTTTCGGAAATTAAGTCCCTGACTTGAGTATTGGATAGGGATTGATGTTGGGTCATCAATATATCCTCCAAGGTTGTCATCTCAATAAAATCATCCATTTTTGCAGCGACAGCTGGGGTGTATATGTCATCTGTTTGTATACCTCCCACCCTCTGTCCTGCTGGTTCAGATTCCTCTTGTGGGTGGCTGACCACTGCGATTGGAGTCTTATGTGTCATGGCTGGTTCCCCCTCAGCCTGTGCAGTGTTCTGATCTCCAGCATCAACCATGTGTCTATCTTCAATGCGTGTATGGATCTGGTTCTGAGCAGAGCATCCAATACATAAAATTCTTTATCTTTTACGAGCAAGAGAAACTTGAGCCGTCTGGCCGCTTCATAGGTTTCTGGGGTCATCTGTATCCCAGGAAATGTCCTCAGAACGGAGTGATCTGCTTCTGTCTCCAGCATCCTCACAACCGTTTCTACTTTCTTCAATTCCTCCTCCTCATCCGTGGATTCTTCTTCTCCCTCGATCTCCTCATCGATCTGCTCTAGGTGTTCTGCAAATGATGGACTGGCGGTGTGAGTGGGAGAGAAATCCTTGACCTGGTTGGGGTCCAAGGATGAGATGGAGGCTACGTCCTCTGGTGGTCCAGCCATCAAGATTTCTTCTTCTTCAGCCTCTGGTTGGGGAGTAACAGTTTCAGCAGCAAGTTCCACAACCTGGGCTTCGGCAAGTTTATGTAGTCGTCTTCTTTTTGGTTTGGGTGGTTGAGCTGCAGTGAATGTGTCTGTGTCAAACGAGCTGGCTCTTCTGGTGACCCTCTTGGTGGGGGTCCTCTCGATGGGTCTTTCTTTTGTAACTCTGGTTTTTGTGGGTTTTTCTGTTGTGACAGATGGAGGAACCCAGATTGGGTTTGAATTGCCCATCTCCATCAGTGTGTTGACAAACACAGGATCTTTCACCCTTGCAATCAAATTTGCGGAAATGCCCATTGACATTTCGATCTGGTGCTGATCCTTTGGGAATCTCAATCGGTCATTGAATTCCACAGAATTGTCCCATTTGTGCTGACTGAAAAAGGACTCCAGCATGTATCTTATTTTTATGGAGTGCCTTAAGTTGCTCCTCTTCACCTCTATCCCAGGGTTTCCTCCTTTTACAAACATAATCATCTTGGCCTCCTTAGCCAAGAGATCAAATAGTATTCTGCTCCAGTTAACCGGTAGGTTAAGCACCACGGCAGCCAGAATTCTGAACTTCTTAGGAGTGACCTGGTCATAAGAACCATTGTGGTTCAAGAAGATTCGTTGGACGAATTCAAAGATGATTCTGAATTCAGGAGCGAGTAGGGCCCTTTGGAACATCTTGTTCGTGTAGTGTATGGGCACTACCATCACCATCTCAACAGCTTCCTGGAGTTGTGCTTCAGTCAGCTCCCCAAGGCTGAGACCTTCATCTTTCAACTTATAAACATTGTCTATAATGTTTAATACATTGTAAGTGGTGTTGCTGATGGTATTTCCCTTGCTAACCCTGATGGTTGCTTCGTTTCCACCCTTCTCTCCTTGCCACGAGAGATAAAACGCAGCAACTTCTTTGGGTAAGAAGTGGACAGGATGAGTAGTGATTATATTGTGAAATCCTACAAAGAAATCAAAAGAACAGATGTGAGCACTATCCTTCCATCAATGAAGTATTAGCTCTCAATAGCAGTTTACAGAATATAACGATTTAAACCACAGTACAAGTGAACAGATACATGTAATTGGGTAAAGACAATTTTCAATACAAGTTCGAGAATTTGCATAACATACATGATATAGAGCAGTTAATGATAAGAAACATCTCATAAATATTAAACCTTTTCAGCGTCTAACAAGGTCGAATGCCTTGTCCAGTTTATGAAACCCGAAGGTATCAAGTACTGCGAAGAGGTCTTGATGGATATATGGTTTCAGGAAGTTCACTTGTTTAAGAAATTGTGAAGATTTGGGTGCCATATTGGTAAAAACAGAGTGATTTTTGAAGATTGAGAGAGTTTGGAATGGAGAAGATTTTGCTAAGTGTTTAAGGAAGAAGAACAGTGTATGTAAGTGATAGATAAACCGCCTTATCAAGAGTATATATATGTAGATAGATAAGCTATAAAGAGAGTAATATTTAATTGATTTGCTTCCCCTTTTCAGCTTTTCCCGCCTCTTGAGTTGTAGGCTTAAAGTCTATAATATGCGTTTGATACACGCGCTTAATCCAACGGTTGTAGTGTGGCGCGTTGTTTTTGTAGCCGTCACTTTTCTTCCTTTTTCTTGAGTTGGTAAATATCTCCTCGATCACGTCTCCCAAACACTGTACTAATCATCAAAAATAAAAGATTTTGTGTATATTTGTCAGTAATATACTATGATTAAATTGATATAGTCGCCGTATATTGTTGAATTTCCCCCTTAATCAAGTAATGAGAAATTTATTAAATGATTTAATTTATGTCCACGTGGCATCTAGTAATCTGGTCCAAATCGATCTCTTATTTAACAAACTGTTGTTAATAACATCGATCTGTTTATGCCATTCTCAAGTGTTGGACATTAATCTTGTTTGATGATCTGTTGATAATTCCCGGTTGGAATTTAAACGATCTAATCATCCATCTCCTATTTTGATGATCTGGTATCAATTCCCAGTTGGAATTTTATATGACCTGTTTTTATCAATCTGGATTTAGTCCATCTGGTTCTAATTCCTTGTTGGAATATGATGATCTTGTATCTATTTCCAATTGGAATTTTATACGATCTGCTCTAAGACTATCTGGTCCTTTCTTCCAAATTTAATAGTCCTAATTTACCACAAAGCATCTTGAACTTTTCTTCTGGTAATGCTTTAGTGAGAATGTCAGCCCTCTGTACTTCAGTGTGTATTTTCTCAATCTGTACATGTTTTCTTTCAACATGATCTCTTATAAAGTGATGTCTTACGTCCACATGTTTGCATCTGGTATGCAAAACAGGGTTCTGTGTGATAGCTATAGCACGGGAGCTATCACAGAAGATGGGTATTTCCTTGACATCAATCTCATAATCTTTAAGCTGTTGTCTTAACCATAGTATTTGTGCACAACAACTTCCAGCTGCCATATATTCTGCCTCTGTGGTTAATGTGGCAACAAATGTCTGTTTCTTTGAGAACCAAGAGACCAGTTTGCTTCCTAAAAATTGACATGTACCAGAAGTTGACTTTCTGTCTAACTTGCATCCAGCATAATCTGAATCTGTGTATCCAGTTAGCTCAAAGTTATCTTCACATGGGTACCATAATCCTAAATGGGCTGTTCCCTTAAGATATCTTAATATCTTCTTAGCTGCTTCCATGTGAGATTCTTTGGGATTAGCTTGATATCTTGCACATACTCCTACTACAAATGTGATGTCAGGTCGACTAGCAGTTAGGTAGAGTAATGATCCTATGATCCCTCTATATTGAGTGATGTTAGCTGGTTTTTCCTCTGGATCAGGATCGATTTTCCCATTAGTCTGCATTGGGATTTTCACTGGATTACTGTCTTTAAGCCCAAATTTAGTCAGCAGATCGTTGATGTATTTGGTTTGATTAATGAAGATACCATCTGGTTCCTGCTTGACCTGCAAACCTAGAAAGAAACTCATCTCCCCCATCATGGACATTTGATACTTATTTTTCTTAAATTCAGCAGATTTGTCACATAAATAGGTGGATTGAGATCCAAATATGATATCATCTACATAGATCTGTACTAAGAGAATATTTTCTTTGACTTTGATGATGAACAAAGTCTTATCAACTGATCCTCTTCTAAATCCAGATTCTAGTAGGAATGTTGATAATGTCTCATACCAAGCTCTAGGTGCTTGTTTAAGACCATAGACTGCTTTTGTCAGTCTGTATACTTTCTGGTTTGGATCTGCTTCTTCAAATCCAGGTGGCTGTTCCACATAAACTTCTTCTTCAAGAATACCATTGAGGAAAGCACTTTTGACATCCATCTGGTATACCTTGAACCTTTTGTGTGCAGCATATGCTAAGAACAGCCTTATTGCTTCTAGTCTGGCTACGGGTGCAAATGTTTCATCAAAATCAATGCCTTCTTGTTGATTATAGCCTTTAGCTACTAATCTGGCTTTGTTTCTGACTACTTCACCCTTCTCATCTCGTTTATTTTTGAACACCCATTTTACACCTATTACTCCTTGGTGTTTGGGTCTGTCCACGAGATACCAGACTTCATTTCTTTTGAACTCATTGAGTTCTTCTTGCATTGCTGTTATCCAGTCTGCATCTTGTAGTGCTTCATGAGCATCAGATGACTCAATGCGAGATAGATAACAACTCAGCAGAGCACTTTCTCCATGCATTCTTCTAGTTTTCACACGATTTGATGGGTTCCCAACGATCTGTTCTGGTGGATGATCTTGTATCCATCTCCTTCTCCTGGTCATCTCTTCATCTGATATCTCAGGATCAGGTTGGTCTGTTGGTTCCTCAAATTCAGGGTGTGATGAAGAAGATGGTTGAAATGGATTCTCATTTTGAGTTTCTTCTGGATTTGAATTTTCAGATTGACTATTTTCTACCATGACTGTTTCATTGCTTGGTGATCTGTTTTCATCCAGATCTTGTTATGTTGTTCCCCCTTGCTGTATGATCTCTTCAGCAATAGGTGGAGTACTAATTTCTTCATCATCTGTCTTCGAATTCCATATTAGAATGTCTTCTAGTAGAATCTCATTCGATTTTCTAGTAGTCATCTGGTTATCAATCTGTTTTTCATCCTGTGACCTGTACTCAACAATGGACTCATAAAAAACAACATGAGGTGTTACCTCCACAATATGAGAGTTCTTATTGTAGACTCGATATGCTTTACTAACATCAGAATATCCTAAGAATATTCCAGGGTTAGTCTTGCTATCAAAAGTCCTCAATTGAGATTTCCCATTATTGTGTATGTAACATAAACAGCCAAAAGTTCGAAAGTAAGAGATCTTAGGCTTTCTGTTGTTCCAAATCTCATATGGTGTCTTTCCATGTCTGAGTGTGATGGATGATCTGTTTTGAGTATAGCACGCTGTGTATATGGCTTCTGCCCATAATTTCTTTGGTAGATTGGTTGCATTAAGCATTGTGCGAGCTGCCTCTTTTAGTGATCTGTTTCTCCTTTCGACAACTCCATTCTGTTGAGGAGTTCGAGCAGTTGATGTTTGATGAGTGATCCCCATCTTATTGCAGTATGCTTCAATCTTTTGGTTGAGAAATTATGTTCCTCGATCTGTTCTGATAGAGGTTATACTTATCTCCTTTTGTTTGGTGATCTTGTGTAGAAAGTCATGGAGTTTGTCTAGAGTCTCTTTCTTCTTTAACAGAAAGATGACCCAAGTGAACCTTGAGTAATCATCTATGATTACTAAGGTGTATTTTCTCCCATTTATACTTAGAGGTTTGACAGGACCAAACAGATCTAAATGCAGAAGTTCCAGTATTCTTGATGTTGAGTGAGCTGTTTTGCTTGTAAAAGATGATCTGGTCTGCTTTCCAGCTTGACAGGCTTCACATATATGATCTTTATCATATACTTAATCTGGTAGTCCTTCTACTAGTCTTTCTTTTGCAATCTTGTTGATTGACTTGATGTTTAGATGGCTCAATCTCTTGTGCCATAACCAGCTTGTTTCTAATATAGTTTTAGTAACTAAACAAGTCTCGATCTGGTTTGTCCACTGGACAATGTATAACCTATCCTGCAGTTTACCGGTAAGGAGTATCTCATCTCCTTCCTTGTTCTTCACAAGACAGTTGTTAGTATCAAAGATGATCTGATTACCATTAGCACATAATTGACTTACAGAAAACAGATTGTGACTAAGACCCTCTACATATGAAACATTTGTGATGGTGGTCTTGCCAACTTTTATATTTCCATATCCTCTGGTGTACCCTTTTGAGTTACATCCAAAGGTGACATGTGGTCCTGGCTTCTCTATGTAATCTGATAGTAGGTTCTTGTCGCATGTCATGTGCTTTGAACAGCCACTATCTATGATCCAGATCGCTCCTTTAGCTATCTTGTTTCTTCTTGCAGTCTTTTGATCCTGCAGTTAATTTACACTTAGCTACCCTTCATCGTTTGGGTGCTTGGTTATTAGCAAATGTTCCTTTTCGAATCCAGAATATTCTTGGGTTAGGAACAGAAATATAACAGGTAATGATATTTCCATCATTATCAATTTTAGAAAAGGAGTGAATTTCAGATGGATGGTATCTCTCTATTCCATCGTTCTTTAGATCTTGCTTGGTAGGTAATGTCCTGTTGACATTCTTTGTTCGGTTGACATTTTTACTTGGTAATGTCCTGTTGACATTATTTTTATGAACATGATCTGTTTCTGTGTAACAGACTGGTTGACCCTTTGTATGATAGTACTGCCTGTTCATGGTCTCTTTTATGATCATCTTTTGAGGATGACCTTTCTTGTTATTCAAGTTTTTCACTTGATCTGGTATTTGTTTCCTTTCTGGTACGAAGTTTATGGTACTAGAGGATTTTTCTGAGTGGCCTGGATATCCTAATCCAGAAGTGCCCTGTTGTTGCATGTTGATTAGCAGCTTAGCACGTTCATCACTCTTGTAAATCATCTCTTTCCCTTTCTTTATTTTCTCTTGAGCAACACTGTTTCTTGTAATAAGATCCTTTACTTTTGAATTTAGTGAATGAATCTCACTCTCTTTTCCTTTGATCTGTTCTTCCAGATCGTTTATTTTCACAAAAAATTGAGTGTTAGCTTTACTCAGTATCTCTTCAGATTTCTTCAATCTGTCATTTTCTTCAACAACTTCTCTAAACAATCTCTTGATGCTCGAATAGCTTTTGAACATCTCATTGACCTCATCCCATGAGTATTCAGCTTGATCTTCTATTTCCTATTCCAGATCATTATCATTTGAAGAGATAGAGTTGCAAGAATTTACCTCAACTTCATCCAAACCGTTGTCTAGACCTACATAGCATTCATCCCAACCTTCTTCATCATTGGCAAAGAATTCTTCATCATTCTCTCATGAGCTGTCTGAAAAGTGACTCGAGCTGCTTGAATCTTGTTCAGCTATCATAGCCTTGCGCTCGTATTTGAGTTTGCGATCTCTTTTTGCTCTCAATTCTTCTCTTGGCTTTTGGATAGATCAGGGCAATCTGTTTTGAAGTGACCTGTTCTTCCACAACCAAAGCATGTGTAATCTGCTGAGTTAGATGTTTTAGAGGTTTTATCTGTCTGCTGTTTTGATTCTTCCTTGATATCAGATCGATCATTGTCACGTTTCTTGTAGAAATTTTTCTTGTTATCTTTGTAGAACCGTCTATATTTCTTCGATCTGATCTCCATCTTGTTCATTCGTTTGACAATCATTGCAAACTCTTTTAACAGTTTGTCATAGCCTCTCTTCATCTGGTAGAGTGGGTTCAGAAAGGTCATCTGGTTTGCTCTTTGCTTTGAAGACTATTTCTTTGTCCTTCTTCGAGCTGCTTTCTGCCTTTTTGGACAGTTGATCTGGTCCACGAATTCTTTGAATGTCACATTCATGACCTTTAAGGTGATCAAATAATGCTTCTGTAGACAGTTCATTGAAATCTGGACGAAGAGGTTGCATTGCAGCATAGATCTCCCAGCTCGGTGGAAGTGCTCTTAGTACTTTCATATTCTTTTCCCTTTGAGTATACTTGTTCTTGTTGAACGCAGATATCTCAAGGAGAATTCCAGTGAACCTCATCTTCATTTGCTCAATGGTCTCGCCTGGTTTCATTTTGAATTCATCGTACTTATTGCAGGCTAGAGACAACTTGTTCTCAATCATTACTTCTGATCTTAGACATAAGTCTCTTAGGGCTTCCCACATCTCTTTGGCAGTATCCAGATCTTGGATTTTGGCCAGATGTACCCCTTTGACTGTGCTAGATATGATCCCTTTAGCAAAGTCATCCAGATTGGCTTCGCGTCGTTCTTCTACAGTGTATTTTCTTGGATCTTTGGGTGCAATCTGAGTGGTTACACCAGTTGATGTAGTTACCGTCACTTCTTCAATGACTTTCCACATCAGATAGTGATGGGCTTTGAGTGCCATCTTGATTCTGAAGCTCCATTCTCTATAGCCTTGAATTGAGAATTCTTCACAAGCCCTGACAACAGATGATTCCATAGCAGATAGTATGCACGTGAATGAAAATAGGTTTTCCTAGATCTATTCAAGTTGACCACGCAGGTATTAACCTTGTGAAACAAAAACAATGGTCGTTTGAACCACTGCTCTAATACCACTTGTTGGTCCCGAAAGAGCAAGGTTTGGTGTATGGGGGGGGGGGAATACACCAAATATAAACTTTTCAGTTTACTTGATAAATTATCAGAGAGTTCAAGCTATTCTGTATAAGAAATTGCTCGGCAGATGACTAAACAGATTGATGCACAGATCGATATCAGTTTAGTCCACACAGATTGCTCTCTTAGTGTAAAAACTTAGGCAATAATAAGAGTGATCTTATTACTTTCTGAGTGTTGTGTGTGCGGATATATGGTGGATTTAATGAGTGCTCTTAGTAAGAAAATCTTAAGATATATTCAGATCGTTAAGCAGATTGATTGAGATGCAGATTTATATGATAGTGCAGAAGGTTAGAATAATAAACAACTGAAAGTAAATATGCATGAATGTAAAGAACACAGTTGTTTAACGTGGTTCGGGAAATCCTTACGTCCACGATCTGGTCAAAGCTAGACCAGATTATCCACTACTAGGATACTCTGCTTGTTTATACTCGTGGAGAACGAGTCACAAGTATCAATCAAGGCTAGAGAGATACTTATGCACAAAATAAGGGTCGTGTCCCTTTACAACAGATTACCTCTACGTTACCACTAGAAATCTACTAGCTAGCAGGGTGATCTCCTTTCTCTCGATAAGACAGACTTGAATCGAGGTTGGTTGGTGTGATTGTTGAATCACAAGTCTTTTGAAGCTCTTAGTCTGGATCAAAGTAAATAGCTTGAGAGTATGTTGATAGTTTAGCTCGCGTGCGTTGTATATATTGTCCAGATTTGAACTTCAAATATATATAGGCATTGAATTGAAAATTCTAGCCGTTTTTGATTGGCGTGAGATTGATGGTATATTGCTAATCAATGATGTCCATCATATCTCTTCTTGCCTTATCGAAACGTTGACTCAATCTTTAAGTTATGGAAAGCAGATTGCCAATGGTTTCTTTCCTTCTTTGTGTCAATCGAAGATTCTCTTTCCAATCTCTGTTGGGTAGGCTTCAATCTTGACGTGGCAAGATGGTATGATGTGTAGGATGATGTCATCTGGTGGTTTGATGACTCTATCGATCTGGTGCTTCGCTGTAACTATCGATCTGGTCGCTGTCTGTTACAGCAGATCGATTCTTTTTGGCGTGTAATCTTGCCCTTCATCCTAAACTATTCTTAAAATGACTTCTATAGGATTGATTCCTTTACATGTTAAGTCATTTCCTAATCTATTCTCTAACAGAATTCACTTTACATATGGTGATCTGTTTTACATTTAGAACAGTTTAATACTAAGAAGAGCTAAGTGTGTTTCGAGAGATCATCATCAAAACTAAAAATACTTAAGGGTTCCCAACATCCCAACCAACAAATTTTTAGCTAATATTTTTCTTCTCAATTTTCTTCACAATCTACCGGTGGACTCAAACGATTATTTCAATGAAGCTTCGGACTACCTTGCTCTAACCCTCCATAAAGTCAATGAGGAGTTTGAGAGAAAAAAACCCGAAGGCGCTTATGATTTCCAAGATGACGGCTTGACATCCATGACACCATAGTGGGGGGACAACTAAAAAGGCAAGACATATTGGTCTCGCATTACCAACGCCTTCAACTAGAAACGCGACGATTCCTCCAAACACCACACTTCGAAACAATTGAAATGTCATTAGAGTTGTATTCAAAATACGACTTGAGAGTTTTGCGGCATTTACAACCGGTGTGTCGAGGCATGGGTAAGCGGCAACTCCAATGACGATGTCTTCAACAAGGCGATAGCCGGGTTCAAACAAACGAACTGGACAACATACAAATATTGCCACTGTTGGGATATATTGTGAAACACGCCAAAGCTCCAATGAATTGTTTTTGACCATGTTGGTTATCAGACTCAGTCCAACAAACGAGACAATATGCACGAAGGCTTCACTACCAACTCAGCCTCTTCCGAGCCCGAGCAACGTCCAATGGGGATGAAGGCGGCCAAAAGAAAATGAAAGTATAAAGCTCCCGAGAAATGTGACGAGGCTTTGCAATATTTGACTACAAGGGTCAAAACCTTAACGGATTTCACAACATGACATATGAAGTAATGTAATACAAAATATCGATGAAAGATACGTCCAAGAAGACTTCCGAACAACTCGATATGCATATGATGATGGTAGCATAAATAAAAAGCAAATGAGAGAAGTAGTTTTAGTTTTTTATTTTAATTAATGTAATTTTTATTTTTATGTAATTTTTAAATTTTAATACTTTATTTTTTTAATTAATGTGACTTTTAATTTAATTAAATGTAATTTAATTTTTAATGTAATATTAAAATAGAAATGAAAATTTTGAAAATTAAATACGAGAGATTGAAATCGAGAGACTCCTATTGTGGAGTATTTTGCAAAACTCTCAAAAATCCGTAAACCCCACGAAAAGGTTTTCAAAAATTACAAAAGTACCAATGGAAACCCAAAATGAGAACGCCCATTGGGGATGCTCTAATAGATCTTATGGACGCCTCAAAAATGGTGTTCCAACTTCCAGATCACAAATTTGTGGTTTGAAAAATGAAATCACAAATTTGTCCTCATTAGTGAGTAATGATACATAACTTTTATTTTAAATGACAATGTGTATCATAAGTTCAAAATACAAGTAGATAATATGTGTTTTATGGAGAAAAGTGTAAAATTTTCTTACGTATCATATTACGAGAATGTTTGGTTAATATGATATAACATGATATTGTCACATAACGATACTCTAATGTCAATTAAATCACACACGACAAACTCACACAATGAAGGGATAATCAAATGAGAGACGAACAAGAGTCGAATTGTATAGAGTGAATTCTCAAATGTTGGTCCCGGAGAGCTAGATTGATTATATAGATGGAGGAATACACTAATTACCAACTTTTCAAGTTCACTTGAAATTAAGTAATTTAAGAGACAAGCTCACTTGGTTGGGAATATGGCTTAAGGTAACAAGGTCAATTTTTTCAAACCAGTGAAAACTGATCTTGTTCAAGTTATCTCTTGAGTGAGCTGATTTAATAAGTCAAATTGTATGATCAGTTCTCTTTAAAAGAATCGTGTGCGGAATATTGGTGGTTACATTGATTGTTTTTATTATGAAAACTTTTTGATTTAATTGAGTTGTATTAAGTAGAGTATTTTAATACAATGAATGAAGTAATATCAATGTTGGGTCAGTAGTAAATCTACTGAAACTAAAATGCATAAATCCCCCCTATGTCCATGTCTAAAGAGACTAGAAATCCACTACTTTGGATTCTCGCTTGTTTATACTAGTTGAGTACAAGATAAAAATTTCAAGTCAAAACTAGATAGGAAATTTGTGCACGAGTTTTGGATCGTGACCTTTACAACTAACAAAAATATTATGTTACAAATTCTTCTTCACGCGCAGAGCTTAATTGCTAAACTATGGCTAAAGCTATAAACTCTATGCTCAATAAGAATGAATCATAAAGTGTGTTCTAAGCTATGGATATGAAATATGATAACACTTAGAACAATTATCCAGAATCTGAAATTTCAAAAATTGAAACTTTCACGATCGATAATTGGAGAATTTTGACATAGTAATGACGCTTTGATAATTCGTACTGATTCTGGATGAAGGCTGAAGTATTTATATGTCCATAATTTGAATTATGACCGTTGTACATTATCGATAACATTAAATGTTGATTATCACACATAAGGTAACCTAATACTTCTTGCCATATTCGTCCTTCTTGCCATACTGAGCTTGATCATCAAATCTCCTTAATTGATTGATAGATTGGATGATTGATTTCTTTCAATCCTTGAAGATTGCTGATGTGGTAGATATGATAGGTCAATGTTGATCTATGTAGGTAGATCGATAGTGACCTTGTTTGGTAGATAGCACGAGTTAGCTTGAAAATTTTTCTTCATCATGTAGCATGAGCTAGCTTGATTTCATCAGGTGGCTATATGGACTAGGTGACTCCCAAAAATTTCAAGAGTGACCTGGCTACTCTAGATGAGTTGATTGTCTTCGTGCTTCTAGATCAGTTCCAGCATGTAAGTCCAGATGATCCTATGGACTAGATCGATGTAACAATCTTGTCATTACATTGTGATTAATCTGCTGAAGAAAAGACTACTAGTTGAATCTCTATAGACCAGATCGATACTATCAATATGTTCTTTACATTTTAGATCTAACTCTGGAAAATGGGGATAGTTAGTACTAACTAACTACATATGTGTTTGAGTTGATTGATGAGGCTTTCTTTTCTTATACACTTTGATAGAAAAGTTAATGATTATAAGGTGAAGCTTATGTCAAAATCAGAAAAGTTTAGTGGGATTTCTATATGGAGAAAGACAGTTGTTTTGCTCTTAGCATGCATTTGCAACCATCTCATCAAAGAGCTTCTACTCTTGATATTATATATTACCACAATGCTAATATAATTCTAACACTTGTGGGTTCATAACCAATCTTAAAATATTATTATATTATTTCTTAATACTAATAATTATATATATTCATTGATATTTTGCAGTTCCATCAAATGGAATATTCTCAAAATGATATTGACGAAGTTCTTGAGGATTGGGCGAGCGCTATGATAAATGTGGTTATTAAAATAACTTAATTCAATTTTATTACTTCTTTTCACTTATTTAACTAAAAAAAAACAAATCTCAATCTATCTCGCTTTGCTTGTAGATTGACATATGAAGTCTTGCAAATATTGATCGATGAAGAAGTTTGTGGATTTTGGACGTGGTGATTTGAACTAGTACTGTTTTGGGATTTGTCTTGTACTAGTTTAAGTATTAGTTAAGGTGAATTCAAAAGTATTAACCTAAACTTGTAGTATTTTGACATGGATGTGCAATTTTGAATATTGAACAATTAATGCGTTTGGATATTTTTAGTGCTTGTACAAAATCTGTTTTGGTATTATTTTATTTAATAAATTATATTGGCGTAAACGAAATTATTAAAACCAGGAAAATCAATTAAAAATATGAAAAATGTTAAATTTACCTAAATATAGATGACATTATATTAACGTCATCTTCTGACTTATACAGACATTACAAAAAAGTCATATATTATACCTAAATGTGTTGACTAGTCGCTTATAAATGACATTTTTGTTTAATGCCGATGACATTTAAAAAATGTCAAGTATAACAAAATAGATGATATTATTTTTGTGTCATGTTGAAATATAATAATGTCATGTATGAGTGCATTATGACACCAATAAAATGTCATCTATGAGCGCCTCATAGATGAGACATGTATACTTGACATTGTTTTAATCGTATATATGATTCGTTTTGAATGTCATCTATAAGCGAATTTCTAGTAGTGAATTGATCTCTATTAGACCAGGTCAGTAAGGTGACCTTGATCTTTAAATGATAGATCTAGCTTCTACGATTGACTTTGACAAGAAACACTTGAAATAAATCTAAACGTGTTTCGATAAACATCATCAAAATTATTCTTAAGGGTTCCCAACATCAAAGAAGATACACAGAATATTCGATGGTTCTAGACCTCAACTACTCTTGCTAATATACAACGGCATAATCGTTTTCTAACCAATTGTTACAAATCACACCATTTCCCATCATAGTCAACATTATTTGGAACTTATTTATTGATCATATTCTACTCTCATGTTATTGGTTCTGCATACGTCACATGCATGACATCCTTCTCTTTCTGCATGGATGTATCCCACGTGATAATACCCCTTCCCTTGTAAATGACTTGTCCTCATGTCGTACAAGAAGGAAAACGAGCTTGCATGGACTGAAAATCCTCCCAAGTGGCTTCTTCTTTTGGAAGATGAACCCACTGGATCAAAGGCTACGTGTGTGGACTATTGTTCTTCTTCACCAACCGTCTGACTAGTATCTTCACAGTTACATCAAAATTTTGCCTTCACCATCAAACTTGAGCAGATTAGTGACAATGTCATGATTAGGGTTCATACATTTCTTTGATAGGCTCACGTGAAAGACTAGGTGAAAATGTGAGGTGGTAGGTAATTAAAGTTCGTACGTGATGGACCCAACTCGTTAAACAATTTTGAAGGGCCCCGTGTAGTGTGGGACGAGTTTCCGAGACTTATGGAAATGCAAGAAATGCTAATGATAGGGTTTCAATTTTAAGAAAACTCAATCATCAATCCTAAATTAACAGGCATGTCGTTTTACATCAGCAAACTTCTTCATGCAATGTTGTGCTTTGTGCAACATCCGTTTAAGGTTGGCTTGGATAACAACATTGTTTTGTATAGTTGCCTCAATAGCAACACGTGGATTTGCAGATAAGAGAATAAAGTCATAGACGTAGGATTGTGCCCATAAAGGGCTTCCAAAGGGGACACATGGATGAACGTATGGAAGTTTTTCAGCCAATGGAACCTAATGAACCGATTTGCTGAGGTGCATGACTGCACATACAACACAAGTACATCTAAGATAGTAATTCAAGCTCTCGTTTTGACCATATGTCTAAGGATGATAGGTCATTCTCATATTATGATGAATGCCAGGAACTGGAACAACTCCCTCCAAAATGGCTTGTAATGATTTTGTCCCGATCAGAGATGATACTCGCAAGCAACCCATGTAAATTTGTAGATGGTTTCCAAGAAAAGCTGAGAGAAGTGAAAATATGTAAAAGGGTGTTGGAGGGGAATGAAGTGGGCATACTTAGTGAAACAATCCACAAAGACCCAAAGCATGTCCTTATGAGTTTACTTAGGCAACCCTTCAATGAAGTCCATAGTTAAGTGTTGTTGATTGTGAGAATGTGCCGACAAAGGTTGCAGAAGGCCGATTTTCTTTATTGTTTGATGCTTACAACTTTGGCAGACATGGCACGCTGAAATAAACTTTTGTACCTTAGAGCGTAACCCATGCCATAAGAAGGGGAATTAAACCCTTTAAAATGTAGCATTTAGTCCTGAATGACCCCCATGCCCCTAACTATGCATGTGGTTGATAATATGAGAATTAAACTCGTGTTTTTCCCAGAAATCATCTTCTCTTGTAGCTTAGAAGAACATATTTATAGGAGTATAGAGACATTAAAAAGCACAACACAAAATTCAAAAATCACATCTTATGCAAATTCGTCTCGAACAAAGGATTTCAAAATATATCCCACATTTGGCATAAATAAAGGGATGTGAGAGTACTTTCTGCTTCTATACTCTCATCATCCTAACAACGAGATAACACATCATCCACCTTGTTCTCGGCCCCTTCTTATACTAATTTATGTAGTCAAAGTTTAGCAACTTCATCAAATATTTGTGTTGCACTGGCTTGGTTAGTTTTTGCTCCAACCTATATTTAAGACATTGATGGTCAATCTTAACAGTGAATTGGTTGTGGAGTAGGTAGGACCTCCACTTCTCAATTGCCAATATGATATCTAGGAGCTCCTTTTCATAAGTGGAAAGTCCCCAGTTTCTTAGCGCTAGTGACTTGCTAAAGCAAGCAATTGGATGACCTTCTTGCATGAGAATGACCCAAATGCCATTGTAACTAGCATCGGTCTTCAGTGTAAAGGGTAAGGATAAATTAAGGAGTTTGAGAACATATGATTTTGTCACATCCTGCTTCAAGTGTTGAAAAGCAGAAGCTTCCCCACTCCAATGGGAACTATATTTCTTGGTGAGATAACTAAGGGGTCTTGCTAGGGCACCATAGTTTTTAAAAAAAGATCTTTTTATAATAGCCCGTTAGACCCAAGAAATCTCAATAATGATTTCAAAGTTTTAGGCTGAGGCCATCCCACAATTATTTCAATCTTAGTTGTGCCAATGTTTACTCCACTGGTGGTGATGATGTGTCTCAAGTACTCGACTTGAGATTGACTAAACTACATTTAGAAGCTTTAGCATAAAATTTCTAGGATAATAACACGTGGAACACAACTTCCAAATGTTGTAAAAGAAGATACATAGTCTTGTTGTAGATTAATATAATATCAAAGAATACAAAAACAAACTTGCTCAGAAATTTCTTGAAGATTATGCTCATGAGGGCTTGAAACATAGTTGGAGCATTGGTGAGACTGAATGACATCTACTTGAACTCATAGAAACCACTTGAAGTCATAAATGTAGTTTTGAAGATATTAGCTTCATGCATATGAATTTGGTGGTAGCTAGCCCTCAAATCCACCTTGGAAAATATAGACATACCCCCTAACACATCCAACAAATCATCCACCACTGGGATAGGGAAACCATCATTCACAGTTAGTGAATTCAACTTCTTATAATCGATGCAAAAAAGTCAAGAATCATCCTTATTTTTCACTAGTAATTCGGGAGAAGAAAAAGAGCTATTGATGGATTGAATAAACTCTGTACTCATCTTTTCATGGACTAGTCGAAGATGAATGGTGTTTGGGGAGACTCCATTTTGCTTGATTGTGGCACAAATGTCCAAGAATGCTATGGCATGAGCATTTGGATCTTCACTTATTCCTCACAAAACTGCCTCTACTTTGACCATGTTGATGAGAACGGGCTTTAACTCAAAGTTGTTGGCTTCTGTTCGACTAAAATTGTTTCGAGACGCTCGCAATCTAACGAGGTAATCTAGCAAGGATAAGTTAACCCAAGTCGTATTCTCAAGGAAGACTTAGCAGGGCAATTTAACTCTTTGTTCATAAACGAAAGCAAGTAAAAGATTGTTTGAAGGTTTTAAAACTAGGCAGTGAATATAAATAACGAAAGAACATAAATACGAAACTAATAAAAGTAAAAGAAAAAACAAATTGCGAATTTAAAGAAAACGAGTTGCGAATTAAAAGGGATAAAAGTAACTTGGAAATCGGAGTTAAAAAGGACGTAGAAAGTACTTTGGAAATTGAAATCGAAGAAAACGTAGAATAGATAAGCGAAATAGGAACATGAAAGCATAAACAAATAAAGTAACTAAATAGTAAAAACGAACCGGGAATATAAAATGGAAGCAAACTTGATTAATAAACTGAAACGAACTTGAATCCACAATGATGAACAGAAAATCAACGAACTATAATGTTGCAATCGGCTATCCTTCAGAATCAAATACTAAAGCTAAAAATGACTAACTAAAAATTATAAATCTCGACCCTAGAACAACAGATCGAGAGGTACTCAAAATATAAGAGCGGTCAGCGGTCGCTTACAAGTCAGCGACCGCTGACATGGCCGTTCCACGCTCCCCACATGCACCATCCGCTAAAGTGGTTAAGCACTGACCGAGTCAGCCGCTGGGGTCAGCGGTCGCTGACCCTAGTGCATGTTGGCTTGCGCACTGGCTCGACGTTGGCTCGACTTGGGACACGTACCGCCTAGTCAGCGGTCTCCTAGGTCTACGCGACCACTGACTTGTGCTCTCAGCTCTCATCTTCATTCTCTCGTCATTTCTCGATTTTTTCTTGTCCCGTTTCCAACTTTAACACTTATTTAGGCCCGTGATCCTGAAACATAAAATGAAATTTAAATTGAGCTCGAAACATCATGCAAAATGGAAAAACAACAAGAATAAAGACAAGGAAAATACAAGTTCAGACGACCAAAAAGAGGCTAAATAACCCCTCCACACACAAAATCTTTCTTGTCCTCAATAATAACTTAGTCTAAAATATCCATAGCAAAAATCTAACACTACATGCATTCTTGACAAGACTTCAAATCATTCCCAAAATCAATCTTCCTATCATCACATCACGTCAGATAGAGATCATAGAAGCAAATGGTCCACTTAGACTAGATACTCATCAATTCGAACAACACAAAACAATGATGCAAAAGGTAATCATGAAGATCACATA
This sequence comes from Leonotis leonurus, assembly GCA_026898415.1. Taxonomy (NCBI): domain Eukaryota; kingdom Viridiplantae; phylum Streptophyta; class Magnoliopsida; order Lamiales; family Lamiaceae; genus Leonotis; species Leonotis leonurus. The sequence goes on from JAPKLX010000145.1 coordinate 99,049, forward strand.
ACCGGCTAGAGTTTTTATCATCACTTTATTAGAGTATCTTTTTCTTTTCTTTTCTTTTCTTTTTCAATATGAGGAATATTAAGGACAATGTTCACCGGGTGTGTACTCTGAATGTTCAGGTTTTTCCGATGTGGTTTCCCATACCCATCTCTTTTATAAGTTTGAATTTTTGATTAAGAGAGCGGGGTAGAATCCTTATGTATTCCTGTTTGTTAAAAGGCAATTAGAACAATGTCAAGTTATATGGTCATTTTCGTGAGGTGTGAACAATTAGGAGTTCCCTAATGTATCCTCACGCGGTTTCTTGTGCCCATGGTTTCCATAGAAGCAGAGACCTCTTGGCAAGTTCAATTTTCATTACAAAATATGGATACGCAATAAGTGGTACTAAACAACTTGTTAGTCGAATCAATCAATTCTACGAAGATTAAGAATCCGGTCACAATGTTCCACACATTCCTAGTTCATCTACGTTTCATAACATGAATCAAGTCAAATTAGTCAAGACTTTCAAATCATATCATATCGTAAACACATGCCACGACTCGATTCAACTACAAGATATCAAGAAAAAGGAGCTTTAAAAACAATCAAGATTTTGCATAGACAAGACACTAAAATAAAACGACGAATGCATGCACTAAAAAAACACCCTGCCCCCTACAAAGATAGAACAATGCCCTCATTTTTGAAAGTAAAGAACTATATAGTAAGGATAAGAAAGACATCTCAGAAGTGCTGCATTCGGAGCGACAAACGATAAGAACAACCTAAAAATAAAATAGAAAACATCAGAAAAACAATGGTTAGCCAATCACACACTCACACAAAATGAAAGAAAGCAATAAATGTACCTCAACAGCGAGACGAAGTCTCACTGTGAGTCAGGAGAAGGGTGGGCAGATGGTCCGCCAAAGGTCCAAGATGACCATTGTTGCTACATCTCTCGTAGGAGCTTGTTTTGCTCCTCCATCGCCTTTTGATGAGCCTCCCATTGTGCATGTTGGTCGGCTATTTGTTGGGATTGGATGTCAAGGCGAGTGTTGATGTCGTGGATGTTAGAGCGCATCTCACGAATGCCGGTGGTGACGGCGGTTGTGAACTAATCCCATTGGGAGTTCCATTGAGGTTGGTTACTCCATTGAGATTGGGTACCCCACTGTGACTGTGCGCCCCATTGAGATTGGGCACCCCAATCGGATTCTCTGGTAGCATCCACCGAGTTATAGCTTAGCCAGGCGGCGTTGGCTTCCTCGTCGGCTTCTTCCTCCACTTCTTCCTCAGATTGAGCCTCTTAATTGACCTCCATGTGAGTATCCTCCGCCTCATCTTGATTTTGGGATGCGTGGGAGGCGACTTGAGCATTGAGATATCGCCTCATAGAATGATGTCTCTCTTATAATACCAATTTGGATTGTGAAAGGGTGAATGATGCGCCTCTCAATTCGTTTATATCAATCTTCTTGGTGATGATAAGCTCGTTGTTCGGGGGCCATCCGCATGGATAAGATTGAGGTGCATGGCCACATAGGTCGCGAGGTGGAGTAGACATGCCTCCCGATTTCCAATTGTGAAAATATGTCAACTCATGCCAAGCTAAATTGGGGTTAAATTCCGGGGGTACACGATGGTACCCCGTAGTGGGAAATCCAAAGATGGATTTCATCATTGAAGCAATAACGGTATGAAAAATTCCACGATAACGGAATTTAAATGACTTTAAATCAGCAGCAACATCAAAGGTGATAAGAAATTCAAGTCCTAGTTGCTTGAAACAATCAACTTCTAGTTTAGCATATTTCTCTAGGCCAATGTTTTACAAATAATGATTCATTTTACCCGAAATACCTAAGTTATTCAACAATTCCTAATCAAGTATACAAGGAGCAGTGATCTCAAGAGATATGTATCGTAGGTATAAGGTACCCTCGCTTGAGTTGTAGATAGGAAATGGTGTGCTCGAGCCCTCACTATGGTCACGAATAGGGTGAAAGTCGTCCTCATCCCCGACTTTATTGGTTTTTTATCTTTTCCTACCCATGAGAATTTTGACAAACACTTGGTGGCCAAAAAAGTGTATGAAGTTGGGGTTTGGGGTTTTTGATGATTTACTAGTGGTAATTGAAATTTGTTCAGATAGGATGGAAGATGATGTGAAATTGATGGTGAATCCAAAAAATTGGAGTGAAAGAGTGAGTATGGAAAGAGTAATTGAAGGATGAAAATTGGAGGAGGGTTAGGGTTTGGGGAGTTTGGGAGAGAGGGAGTTGAAGAAGTGGGGGAAAAGAAGGAAAAAGAGGGTTTAAGTGGGTTTCTGCTGCGAAAGTCACGGCCACTGAGAGGTGTCTCGGGGGTGGCATCATGCACTGAAGTGATTTTACGTGAGCGGTGGTTTTTTTTTGTTGCATTTCTCACCCCAATTTTCTCCTAACTCTGTAACACCTACGAACAATGAAAAATTAAAAATAAAAATTTAAAACTAACGAAACAAATAAGATGAAAATTAAAAAATTAAAATAAGGGAAAGAAAGTGTGGATTGCCTCCCACGAAGCGCTTGTTTCACGTCGTTAGCTTGACGAGATGGAACTAATTCAATGGGGGATCGGAGATGGGCGTTGACTCCACAACTTCGGGCATGGAGTCACCTTCAATGTACAGTTTTACCCGATGTCCATTCACACGAAAAAATCCTCCCCTTCGTTACTACATAGTTCAACAGCCCCAGATGGTAGTATGTCTTTGATCGCGAACGGGCCGCTCCATCTTGATTTGATTTTACCTGGGAATAATCAAAGTCTAGAATTGAAGAGTAGAACTTTCATTATGGGCTTTAATTCCTTATGCACAATTCGGCGGTCATGGATCCTCTTCACTTTGTCTTTGTAGATCCGTGCACTCTCATACGCCTCGTTCCTAAGCTCATCTAGCTTGGAGATTTGGAGTGATCTCCTCTCGGCGGCATTGTCGAGGTCGTATGTTGCTACCTTAATTGCCAAATATGCTTTGTACTCTACTTAGACCGGCAAGTGGCACGCCTTCCCATACACAAGACGGTACGGGTTCATCCCAAGAATATTCTTTTGAAAGTCCTTCTATATGCCCATAAGGCATCATTTAGCTTGACTACCCAATCATTCCGGAATGGTTTCACGGTTTTTTCCAATATAGCCTTCACTTACCTATTGCTCGTTTCGGCTTACCCGAGGTTTGTGGGTGATATGAGGTGAAAACTTTGTGTGTGATCCCATTCTTCTTAATTAATCTCTCGAACAGTTTGTTGCAAACGTGTTTTCCTCCATCACTAATGATAGCTCGAGGAAATCCAAACCTACATAAGATATTTTCCTGCACAAACTTGAGAACAACATTAGCATCACAAGTCATAGTGGGGATATCTTCAACCAACTTGGGCACATAATCAATGGCTAATAGAATGTACTCGTATCCAAAAGATTTAGGGAAAGGTCCAATGAAATCTATACCCCACACGTCAAAGATTTCGATTGCCAAAATGTTTTGGAGAGGCATCTCATTGCGGCGGCTTATGGCTCCAACTCGTTAACATCTATCGCATGCCAAATAAAATGCTTGAGCGTCCTTGAAGAGAGTTGGCCAAAAGAGCCCGCTTTGCAAAACTTTGTGTGTTGTCTTTTGTCCTCCAAAACGGAATCCACATAGGGATTCGTGGCAGATACGAAGTGTTGGTCCCGAAAGAGTAAGATTGGTGTATTGGGGGGGGGGGGGCCCCCAACGCACCAATTCAAACTTTTAGGGTCTTCTCATTTTTAGATTAATGAATAAGGTTTAAGCACACTTAATAACTAAGATATCTTGGGTAGCAAGTTAAGTTCTTCTTGTTAGGAAGATTTAAACTTGCTCAAATATGACCTTATGAAGTGATTAACTCAGATTAAGTATAACTTTACAAGTTAAACTCAAACTAAGTTGTGTGCGGAATTTGGTGGTTAAAGACTCTTGTTAAATGAAAAACATTTTCTTTACTCAAGATATTAAGCAAACCAATTTAAGAATGATTACAAGGAAGATGATGAATAAAGTAAACAAGAAAATAAAGAACACAAGTAGTTAACGTGGTCCAAGATAAACTTTCCCTACGTCCATGGCTCGATCAAGATCTAGATCGAAAATACATGAAGCTTCTCCTTTTATTTTTACTCGTTGAGTACGAGCCACAAGAAATATCAAAACTAGATATTTTCTTGTGATTACACTTCTTCTTTCAAAGACTAAAAACTACAAACGAAGGAATACAAACTTTTGGATTAAAACTAGATCATAACTTTTGTTTGGTAAATAAGTTTTCCAGAAACTATAATTTTCAAGCAAAGTAAACACTCAAGAGAATTCTTGGATGATGGAGTGTTTTCAGCGATGAGAGCTTGAAGAAATTTGAGCAGATTAATGGCAGATTTGATAGCTTGTATTTTCGTACCCTATTCTGGAAATGATGGTGGTATTTAAAGACTCCATTTCTACAACTAGACGTTGGGGAAGATGAAGAGTCCTTCTACTTTGCATTAAATGCATGACACGTTTTGTATAAGCACGCGCCGTCTGCATTGCGTGTTGTAACCACCTATCACGTGCTTTCCCGGTGTTTGTCATTCCAAGGAGGATACATCATACAACTTGACTTTGAGCAGTCTACCGAAGTTATCGTGAGGGACAGCGAGCTTGACTTCTTCTAACAAATCATTTCCTACGGTCTGTATATCGAGTTGTCCATCATGTATTAATTTGTTTAATACCAAATTAATACTTGATCATACTTCTTCATACTTGAATCCATCTTGATTTTTTTGTAGCAGCATGAAATGTGACAAATTGCTTTGAGAAAACGATCTGCTGGTTTTTGACAGCGAGCTGCTATATTTTGTAAGGAACGATCTGTTTGATCCAAGATCGTATACTTGAGATGGTTCAAGTCTTCAATGATCATATACTAGATAACAACTAGTTCTATAAGACAAATGATTTTTCTAACCATTTGTTCTTTTACATTTTCAGCTGTTCAATCTATTCTAGAAATACAAATCGTTCATATAAGTTAGTTTGAAAGTTCAAACTTACTTTTACAATTGTGATATGTTAAAATCTATTCTAGAATGAAATGATATATAAAACCATGACAAGTGCTAAGGGACAGCGAGCTGCTGTTATCAGGGACAGATCGTTACGAACCAAAACGATCTTTACTTAACACTTGCTAACTGTATGTGTATAATTTATCTAAACCAGTCAATATGGTGATCGGTATGTCTAGGATAGCTTTATAAGAATAATACAGATTGTATAACTAACGATCTGCTCCTTTTATAATAAAGTTGTTCCTTAAGAGATGATATTGATTATTTGGTTTTAGTTAACCGTTGTTTCGAAAAACATCATCAAAATATTAATAAATTAGTGGGGTTCCCAACAATTTCTTCCTTTTTGATGATGTCGAAACTACACCTTATATAATTTCCTAAGTGTTGAAACAACAGATAATAAATGGTAGGCAGTTAATATGCATTGAGAAATATAAAGCAATAAATAACATGCATAAAAACATTGCCTGGACAAAGAGATATTGTCATCAGGTTATTTTTAAGAACTAAAAGAACTTCAAACTTTCATTTATGATAGAGCTGATACAGATGGAAAAAATTAACATGAACAGCTCGATGTGAATGGTAGATTACAAAAGTTTGAAAGTTAAAGTAGTGTCTTCATTAAGGTGGCGGTTGCGGTTGATCCTTCTCTTGGGATTGTTGTTGTTGTTGGCGCTCAGCTAGTTGTGCCCTCCTTCTCTCGACCAATTCTCTGTGCCTTAGCTCAGAAGGTACATTATAACTAGCATAAATTCCATTGAATAACCTCTTGTAATACTTGTTGTCCATGTCGATGGGATATCCCATATGTTGAGCAAATTGATTTATGACATTACGAATGTAAGTGTGATCAATCTCTATCATTCCAAGAATCCTCAGAGGCACCATTGTCGTTTTCTTGGGAGCAGTGAGACTCACGTTTGTCATTGCAGATTGTTTGTGTAGATGTTCAACAATCATTTGATTCTTATGCTTGCTTAAGTACTCCCTAAACATCTCATCTACTGAACCACCTTGATATTGTGGTTCCAACAGATAGTAATGCTCCATAATAAATCATTTGACGATTCTATTCCACTCTGTAGCCTTCTTCTTATGAAGCCATGTTAAGTTCTGTGGCTCAGATAGTTGGAATTTGTCAAAAAATCAAAAAACTTGATTTGTGGGCTTATCTCCTCCATCTTCAGGAGTCGAGCTATCCTCCTTATACTTGGCATACATCTCCTTTTACCTTTCTTTCTCGGCTCTCCATAGCTTCCTGAATTCAGGATTTTTAATCTGCTCCGCTTTGTAGCCAGCCAAAAACATCTCTTCTTCTTCATCCTTGTTAGTGTAAATCTTTTTCCCTTTCTTCTCAGCAGCTAGTCTGGCTGCATTCTCCTCTTCCAACCTTTTGGCATTCTCTTCATTCTCAGCTTGTAGCCTCCTCGCTTCAGCTAGCTGTTTGGCAGTCATCTTCTTAGCAGCTAGCTTTTTCTTAACAGGTGGTTTCTTTTGTTGAGCAGCTGGTTGTCCATTCTTACATTCCCCCTTTTTCTCAGCATCCTCCTTATATTGTAAGAATGATGAAATGCTACCGTTGATATCTTGAAACTGCTTCTCGTTTCCGCTGTTGTAGGTAGCAAGCTTGGACAACAGATCGCTGTTAACTGCTTTCATATCAGTGATGTTTTTGTTGACCATGAACAACTCATCCCCAGTAACAACATCAACATCCTTCAAAGCCTGTGGAAAAATTGTTTTGAACACTATGGACACTTCTTGCTTGACCATAGCTGGAATAGTCGTTTTCTCCATATCAGCATATTGCTGCTCCACATCCTTCTTTACTTCATTGACCATGTTGGCACCAGCTGTCTTCATCCGTTCATCACACATATCAACTTCTGCTTTGTACAGCTGGAGTTTTAGATCATTGGCTTCCTTATACTTGTCAAAAACATCTCTGTCTCCATCCAAGTCTACTTCTTCTAATAAGCTGTTGTGTGCGTTTTGAAAGTTTTCTTCAACAGTATGTATAGCTTTCTCAGCAGCAACAAAAACAAAATTGGCAAGGGCAAGAGCTCAATCGTTGATTCGAATGTGAATAAGATCATTCATCTGCTTCCGTGTCATCATTGGTCCAAGGGAGGCGGTAAGCAGCTCGTGGAAATAATGATGGTGATAATCATTTGGAGCTGTGCCCTTGGTGTAAAGTTTATCTGATGGTTCGGCATCAACCAGTGGGCCAGTAATTGTTGGGATGGATGCCTTCTTTATCTTCTTCTTCTTAGGAGTGCCATCAGCAATGAACTCCTCTTTGGCAGATGGTTCCCCCTCATGAACAGGTGGTTCTTTTGTTCCTCAGTAGATGGTTGTTGTTGTGTAGCTTCATCAGTGGAAATGGAAGTTTCCTCAACAACGGGTGGTTTTTGTTGTTCATCAAGCACAAGTGGCTGTTGTGTAGCATCAGCAGTATGAATATTTGATTCGTCAAGAAAAGGTGGTTCTAACATCATTGTGTCAGCAGATGATTCTTGTACCGCTACATTAGCAGATGGTATAGATGTGGCAGTGGGCCGTGAGGTAGATGTTTCACCAGTTGCAGATGGTTCCTTATTGTCCACAGTGGGTTCTTCAAGATTGAAGAAATCATCAAAGTCTCCGGACTACAAATCAACTGCAAGATCATACAGGTTATGTTCCTTGGCATAGAAAGGAGCCTAATCGATCTTCATTTCGCAAGTTTCTTCCTTCATTTTGGTTAGAACATAAGTTCTAAAGTATTTTCATGCATCAGGGATATCCAAAAACCCAAAATACGTTATTAATTGGTTTTCCTACACCTTTAGATCGCTGATGGAGAAAAGTAGCAATATAGCCTCCAGTATGTAAAATTTGTAGTCTCTTATCTCTAGATAGGTTTGAAACCGATTGGCCATTTCCAACGCCTTTGGAGTGAGCTTGATTCCAGGCATCAGTTCCAAAACTACCTTTGCTGCCTTTTCCTATATCTGCTGAAATATGAGCTGGGCTCCTCGTAGACGTGTATCCAGATCATCAGCAGGTTGTTCATGTGGGTTAATCTCCACATCATCTTCTAGAATTTCCTGAGCATCTGTCTCTCTTGCATCCACCTCTTGAGAAGGTCGTTGAAGTGGAGGAATGGTCGTGAGTGGTTCTGCATCACTGACCATAGTGTCATCCAGCTCGTCTTGGAGATTTCGTGTTGTTGGCTTGTTGGATCGAGAGCACCCATCAGAATTGACGTACTGGCCCAACTCACCAACACTTTCTTTCCCAGCCTGCTTTGTCCTCACTGACATAGTATTGCTCCAAGTCAAGCACGCTTAACCTTGGAGTTTTTACTAAGGGGTCACCTGAAAAGATGATGCACCATGTTGGTATGAGTAGTACTAATCAATTCTTTTAACCTCTTGTCAACAATGGTAGTGCAGACCCTTTTCAACTAAGGCGGGCCGCACTCCCATAAGCTCTCTCAGGTACGATACACGGAGGACCCACCCTCCGGGAGGTGCTGGAGTCCACTTCTCAATAATCTTCCCCTCAACACCATCCCGGTACTCTGGAGGATGCATCAGACCTTGAAAGCATATGCTGATGCTCCTTCAAACTCGGGCCACGGTTACCTATGACACCCAGAGGACCGTCAATCTCTCACCTCGGATTACGGCCGTGAATCGTCACCCCTGGAGTCGTTGTTCCAAACAACCCCCTCCGCTCAGGCACACCACCTATGGATGGCTCCGCCGGATTCGATTCTTCACATCCGAAGCTTCGGCTCTGATACCAATTGTTGAATCGGGAGCACCCATCAGAATTGACGTACTGGCCCCACACACCAACACTTTCTTTCCTAGTCTGCTTTGTCCGCACTGATAGGATGACCCAGGACACTTCCTAGTAGGTTACCCATCATAGTATTGCTCCAAGCCAAACACGCTTAACCTTGGAGTTTCTACTAAGGGGTCACCTGAAAAGATGATGCATCATGTTGGTATGAGTAGTACTAATCAATTTTGTTAACCTCTCATCAATAATGGTAGTGCAGGCCCTTTTCGACTGAGGCAGGCCGCACTCCCATAAGCTCTCTCAGGTACAATACACGGAGGACCCACCCTCCGGGAGGCACTGGAGTCCACTTCCCAACATGGCTTTTTCTTGGGTTCCTTCTTTGTTGCTTTCTTGGTTACCTTCTTCTTTTGTTTCTGAACCACAGGAGATGGCTCCTTCATTGCTTTCTTGCTTTTCATTGTTGTAGCAGCTGGTTTTGGGTTACCAGCGGGTTTCCTTTTAGCAGCTAGCTCCTCTCCTTCTTGAGTAGCTGCAGCTTCTCCAACGGTAGCTGGCTTCTTGGTTGGAATTACCCATTCCTTTTTAGATTGCCCAATCTGGATCAGAGCTTTCTTAATTTTCTCATCAATTACCTTTAGGAAAATTTGTGAAGCTGTGCTTATAGAAATCTCCACCTGATGCCTAGTCCTTGGCAAAATCCAATTGTCATTAAATGGAATAGCCTTATTCCATTTGTCCTTGTTGAAAAATCCACAGATACTGACGTTTATTAGTGGATAGACGAAGAGTTCGTCTAATATTCATCCATGTGCAATTTCCATCTGCATCCTGGCGCATGTCGATCTGTTGTTCCTCATCGACAATCAGCTTTAACAACGATTTGACCCTATTAATGTTGAGATTGAGCAGTACGACAATGATGACCTTCAACTTTCCTGGAGTAACATCATCATATTTTCCTCCATGTCCAAGAAATACCTTTTGGACTAATCCAACAGCAGGCGATAGATAGGGAACATAAGCCCTCTGTTGAATGCTTTCCCGATCCATGTAAACGGTTGAGCCACAATAATGTTGACAACTTCTTGTATCTGCTCATCAGTGACCTCCTCAATTACCATCTCTCATTCATCATGCAAATGATACACTAGTAGTATCATTTCGATCACCATAGTACGGAGCTGTTATTCCTTAGTCTTATGCACTGAGATCTTTACTGAGTATTCTCCACGCTCATCTTCCATCCAAGAGCAGTAGAAGACAGAGACCTGTCGCGACAGATAGTAGTCGGGAGTAGTGGTGATAATTTTGTGAAATCATATTCAACACACAAAATTTCATTAAGTGTGTGTTCAATATAAACAACTAGCTGTCATCATCTAGCAGCTAGATGACAAATCGTTTTAGGAATGTAACATATAGTCATTTTATGGTTAACGTGATTTGGAATCCTTATTATCACTGTAAAGTGGATTAACAGAGAATTAAACACTTTTAGTGCATTTCATGTTTCAATTATGAGTAATTATCATACAATGGACATGTTATATAGTATATGAACAGATATTTCAAGATACATCTAGCATACTTAACGACACATTAGAACATTTTCATTCCAGATTTAAAGGAAAAATCACTGGTATATATGCATTACTAATATAAAGCATCATGCGAAATTCAAACACTGTGAAACCCTAGGTCATGCTTCTGTAACACGAAATAAACCTTTGCAAGCTTCAATCTTGCCGAACAACACATCAAGGGTACGAGACCCATGATGGTCGAAGACGGCGCGAGGCTCCGGCGAGAGATTGGCCTCGATCATATGAAGCATTTCTGATAATGGTATCAGAGATGCGTGTGAAGATGAAGACGATGAACCAGATCCAGATTCAGACATGATGTTTATGTGAGTGATTTGTGAAAGAGTGAGTGAATGTGTGAGAGATAACACAAGTTGCAGAGAAAAATTTTGAGAGTTCAACAATGGCGGTTTCTAAAGTTGAAGAGTGTATTTGAAAGTGTAGAGTTGAAGGCGGTCAAACACTTAAGCATATATATGCATAATTTGAACGAATGCGATTAAAACAATAAAAGTAATATCATTCAATGGTTAAGATTACTCCCTAATTTAATCATTTGCCGCCCAAAATTGATTGAACTTCACACGCCATTAATTTGCTTCTCCCAAGATGTCACATCATTGCCTCGATGCTAGTAACGAGGTGTGCAGTCATAAATAGTCGTCCTTTTTTGGCTTGGTTTTTCTAACAAAGAGAAAACTATTGGCATTTTTAATATTTATATTTCAATAAATGAATATAATGATTAATCATTAGACATAAATATAGAGAGAGTTAGAGAAATATTTATGACTCTATCTTGGTTCCCCCTTAATTGATGCCTAACAGATCGTTTCATCATCTTTGTGGCTTGGTTGTCCCAACCTTTGTTTAACCACCTGTTCATAACAAATGGTATGAATATAATAATTATGATTGTTAACTGCACATGACATATTATTTTTGGACTCAGATCGATATGTTACTTGACTTATGTTGTTTTGATGTCCTGCAACATAGACTGTTAGTAAATGTAACACTGAGATCGATCTGTGGTACGATCTGTTCTTTAATAGATCGCTGTTGATGATTTCTTTGATACGATCTGTTATAGTAATATTCTCAACAGCTCGCTGTTGATGATTTCTTTCACTGTTTGTAAGTAACCAACTGTGATGTTAGTTAAGAATATATACAAATATGTAGAATGGACTAACACAGATGGAAGAATGAACATTATATTGCAACATATGGTTTTTACCCAAAACTATCTGTTGTCAATACTTAGTACCATTTTCATCTAAGTTTATCAACCGTAGCTTCCCACATAGCATCTTGAAACGATCTTCTGCTAGATCTTTTGTGAGAATATCACCTCGCTGCAAGTCGGTGTGAATTTTCTCGATCTTGTTCTTCTTTTCGACGTGGTCGCGTATGAAATGATGTCGAACATCAACATGTTTGCAGCGAGTGTGAAGGACTAGATTTTTAGTGATAGCTATTGCACTAGAGCTATCACAAAATATCGATACAGCATCCATGTAGACCTCGTAGTCCTTAAGCAGTTGTTTTAGCCATAAAATTTTTGCTTTACAGCTCCCTACAGCCATGTATTCTTCTTCTATTGTTGAGGTTGCAACCGAAGTTTGCTTCTTAGAAAACTAAGAAATGAGCTTGCTTCCAAGGAATTGGCAAGTCCCAGATGTTGATTTTCTATCGAGCTTGCAATCTGCATAATCAGAATCAGAATACCCAGTTAGCTCAAAATTATCATCACATGTATACCAGAAACCTATCTCAGTTGTGCCCTTGAGATAACGTAAAATCCTTTTGGCTGCTTCCATGTGAGATTCTTTGGATTAGCGTGATACCTAGCACAAACACCTACAACAAACATGATATCAAGTCGACTAGTAATTAAATACAATAATGATCCGATAATATCACAATACTGTTTTATATCAGTTGCTTTGCCAAGTACGTTTGGATCGATCTGTCCATTAGTTTGCATGGGGATTTTCACTTGTTTGCTATCCTTTAATCCAAATTTGATGATGAGATCGTTGATGTATTTGGATTGATTGATTAAAATTCCTTCACTAGATTGTTTGACTTGTAGAACTAGGAAGAAATTCATTTCTCCCATCATAGAGATCTTGTACTTATCTTGCATGAGCTTGCTAAATTTGTTACAAAGGAATTCATATTTTGATCCAAATATAATATCATCAACATATATTTGAACTAAAAGGATATAATCTTGTACTTTGATGGTGAAGAGAGTTTTGTCCATTGATCCTCGTTTGAATCCAGATTGTAGCAAGAAAGTGGACAGTGTTTCATACGAAGCTCGAGGAGCTTGTTTTAACCTGTATACTGCTTTAACCAGTCTGTACACCTTGCTTTAATCTTCCACTTTGAATCCAGGAGGTTGTTCCAGATAAACTTCCACTTCCAAAATTCCATTGAGGAAGGCACTCTTTACGTTCATTTGAAACACCTTGAATCGTTGATAAGCTGCATAAGCAAGAAACAATCGTATAACTTCTAGTCTAGCAACAGGTGCAAATGTTTCATCGAAGTCGATTCCCCCCTGTTGGCAGTATCCCTTTGCGGCTAATCGAGCTTTGTTTCTAACCACTTCTCCTGTTTCATCCCTTTTATTTTTGAAGATCCATTTCACCCCTATGAATCCTTGATCCATAGATCAATCAACTAAGTACCACACTTCATTTCTTATGAATTCATTCAACTCCTCTTGCATGGCATTGGTCCAATATGCATTCTGTAAGGCTTCATTTACATCTTTAGGCTCAGTGTAAGATAGATAGCAGCTGAGTAGTACACTTTCTCCATGCATTCTTCGTGTCTTTACTCTATCAGCTGGGTTCCCAACAATGAGTTCAGTTGGGTGGCTATCTATCTATTTTCTTCGCCTTTTCATCTCTTCATCTGAAAATTCAAGTTCGGGTTCTGGGGGTGGATCCTCAAATTCAGGACGATCTGTGAATGAGACATCAAAAGGATTATTATCAATAATATCAATGTTAGATAGCTCGTTATGTATTTCTTGAGCGGGTGGTTGCTGATCTTGTGTTGAAACAGATTGAGGGGCAGATTGTTCAACAACAGATAGTTGTGAACGTTCATCATGTAACATTCCCTCATGATCTGTTCCCCGTTGCTGTGACACTTCTACAATAGGTTGATCAATGTTTTCTTCTTCTTTCCCTCCTTCTTTTCGTGGACTCCACAGTAGGATATCTTCAACGAGTCGATCTGTAGAGTTTCTCAATGTCATTGTAGAGTTTTCATCCTTCGAAGAAGATGTACTATCTGTTCCTGAAATCTCAAAGTAGATTCATCAAATATAAAATGTAGTGTTACTTCCACAACAAGGGTTCTTTTATTAAAAACACGATAAGTTTTGTTGATGTCAGAATATCCTAAGAAAATTCATTGATTAGTTTTGCTATCAAAAGTCTTTAATTGTGTTTTCCCATTGTTGTGAATGAAACACTTGCATCCAAAAGAACGAAAATATGTAATTCGAGGCTTCCTGTTGTTCCATAGTTCGTATGGAGTTTTTCAGTGGCGTAGAGTTATCATAGATCGATTCTGTGTATAGCAGGTCGTATTTATTGCTTCTGCCCATAATTTCTTGGGGATATTGATTTCATTAAGCATTGTTCAGGTTGCTTCTTTGAGTGATCTGTTACGCCTTTCCACAATTCCATTCTGTTGTGGTGTATGAGCTACAGAAGTCTAATGTTGAATTCTCATCTTAGAGCAGTAGGCTTCGATCATGTGATTAATGAACTCTGTTCCACGATCTAATCGTATAGTGATGTTGGAAGTTCCCTTTTGGTTTGACAGTTTGTTGAGTAGGTCAGGTAGCTTCTCCAATGTCTCCTTTTTCTTAAACATGAAAACAACCCACGTAAATCTAGAAAAGTCATCTACAATAACGAGGGTATATTTTCTACCGTTTACACTTAATGGAGATACAGGTCCAAAAAGGTCAAGATGGAGAAGTTCCAATGTTCTTGTTGTTGAGTGAGCTACTTTTGTTGAAAATGAAGATCTTGTTTGTTTCCTTCTTGGCAAGCTTCACATACGTGATCTCTATCGAACATTTGATTGGTAGACCCTCAACCAAATTGTCCTTTACCAACTTGTTGATGGATTTAAAATTCAGATGACTTAGTCGTTTATGCCACAACCAACTGTCTCAGTATTTGATTTTGTCACTAGACAGGTTTTGATATGTTCATCCCATTGTATAATATATAACTTGTTTTGCAAAATCCCGATAAGAAGAATTTCTTCTCCTTCCAAATCCTTCACTAGACACTTGTTAGTTGTAAATTCTACTCTCTTATTATTAGCACATAATGGGCTAATTGAGAACAGATTATGATTTAGGCCCTCAACATATGAGACATTAAGAATAGTAGTGTTACCAACTTGGAGATCACCATATCCTTTAGAGTCACCTCCAAAGGAAACAGTTGGTCCAATGCACTCCTTGTAGTTGATAACAAATCTTTGTTGCACGTCATATGTTTGGAGCATCCGCTATCGAGTATCCACACCGCGCCCCGAGTTGTATGCATTCTCCTCATCGATCTCCTATCCTGCAATAAAAATTTACTCAGCTACCGTACTGATAGAGGGTGTTTTCTCAGTAGACAAAGTTCCTTTTGGAACCCAAAATTTTTCTAATAATGGAAACATTTTGAGACGGCCTGATCTGCTTACCGCTGAAATCAATGTAGACTATATGTTTCCTTCTTGTAGGTGGTTGAGCTGTCACAGTTTGCTTCTATGGAGCAAATGGTTTGAAGAACTGATGTTTAGCGGAAGCAGATGGTTGATATCTCCTGTTGTGTTGAGGAGCAGATAGCTGTTGATATGCTACCTGTCCTTGATGGTGATGTGCAGGTGGTTTCATCTGTTAATATCCAACTCCATGTGTTATATATTTCTTCTGTGAGTGGAGTTGTGGTTGTTGCGATTTACCACCTTGTCCTTACCCTTCTCTTTGACAAATTTTCCTGATGGGGGACCTTTATCCACTCCATCGAAACCAAAGCCAGTTTGATATGTTGTCCGTCTTTTCATATCGTTGATCATTTGAATTCGATCTTCCTTATTGTGCATAGAGTGATTGATCATTGCACTTAGATTATTGACTTTGCTATTTGCAGAAGCTTCTTGGTCGATTAAATCAGAAATTTTGGCGTTCAGTGCGTAAATTTCTTCACATTTGCTTTTAAGTTGCATCATTAGCGCATTCTCTCTGTCGTTGAATGAACTACTGATGTCCTTCATTTCTTGTATGGTGATTGTCATCCTACCATTTTCCTTTATAGCGTGTTTGAACATTTTGTTCAATCTGGCGTGATCCACCATGAGTTTTGTGAAATCGTCCATTGACAGATCGTCTTCTTCCTCTTCACTAGAGTCATAAACAGGTAGATTAGAAGAAATAGAATCTTGAAAATTTACCTCTAGATTGTCGAGTCCGTTGGCATGCCCCATGAAACATTCATCTCATTTATCCTCTTCATCAACGACTATGAATGCTACATCATTTTCTAATGAGCTATCTGACATATGATTTTGTGTTACTTGCTCTTCAGCTATCATTGTTTTCTGTTGCTCTTTGAGCTTTTTATCTCTTTTCGATCGAAGCTCTTCTCTTTCTGCCTTTGATATGTCGGGACAGTCCGTTTTGAAGTGTCCTTTCCTTCCACACTTGAAACACATAAATTGAGAGAGGTCAGCTTTAACATATGAGGTTGATTTTACCTCACTTTTCCGTTCAGGTCGATCAACAGATCGTTTTTTCCAACTGAAGTTCTTGTTGTTGTTCTCGTTGTAGAGTCTCTTGTATCTGTTAGCTCTCACTTCCATCTTCTGAAATCTCTTAGCCATGAGAGAATATTCCTCGAAATAATTTTTCGTGGGATAGTTCTCATCATCTGAGCTAGACGATTCTTTGATAATAATAGCTAGTGTTAGTTTTGGACTTTCCTTTTTCTTTTCCTTCGCCTTTGCTTTGAATGTTGCATCTTTATCCTTATTTCCTGCAGCAGATGGCTTACTAGAAGTTGAGTTAGATGATCCATGAATACGATTAATTTCGTATTCATTTCTAGTCAATAAATCAAATAGAGAATCAGTAGTTAGTGAATTAAACTTTGGCATCATGGGATGCCTAGCATAGTAGATTTCCCAACTTGCAGGTAGCGCATCGATGACTTTCAAGTTCTTCTCTCGTTGAGAGTATTTGTTTTTATCGATCATTGCAATCTCTATGAGAACTTCTGTGAACCTGTTCTTCATTTGAGCGATAGTTTCTTCAGACATCATTTTAAATTCTTCAAACTTGTTACAAGCTATGGACAGCTTGTTTTCTTGTATTATGTCCGATCCTAAGCTATTTTCCTTAAGCACATCCCACATCGTCTTTGCAGTTTGGAGATGTCTAATTTTGGCAAGGTATATATGCCTCTAACTGTGCTAGAAATTAGCCATTTGGCATAATCATCGAGTCCAGTCTCTTTTCTTTCTTCGACAGTATATTCGTCCATACTTTTCTCCTTTTAAACTATCTCAACAGATGGAGTAGGTCCAGTTCCATCCTTGATTTATGCGCTGCATTTGTGCATGATTTTGATAGGTCCATCTGTGATGACCTTCCACATTTTTATGTGTTGAACTCTCAAACACATTTTGATTCTGAAGCTCCAGTCATCATATCTAGTGATGGAGAAGTCCTCGAAGGCACGAACCATTTGTCCTTCCATGACTCAAGTAGAGGATTAGTTTAATGCAAGTGTTATGCTGTGAAAACGTTTTCCTAGATCTATCCAAGATGACCACACAAAGATTAACTCTTGTGAAATAGAAACAATGGCCAAATTGGACCACTGCTCTTATACCACTTGTTGGTCCCGAAAGAAAAAGATTGGTGTATGGGGGGAGGGGGGAATACACCCATTCAAACTTTTAGAGTTTTCCCATTTTTAGATTAATGAATAAGCACACTTAATAACTAAGATAGCTTGGGTAGCAAGTTAAGTACTTCTTGTTAGAAAGATTTAAACTTTCTCAAATATGACCTTATGAAGTGATTAACTTAGATTAAGTATAACTTTACAAGTTAAACTCAAACTAAGTTGTGTGCGGAATTTGGTGGTTAAAGGCTCTTGTTAAATGAAAAAAGTTTTCTTTACTCAATATATTAAGCAAACCAATTTAAGAATGATTACGAGGAAGATGATGAATAAAGTAAACAAGAAAATAAAGAACGTAAGTAGTTAACGTGGTTCGGGATAAACTTTCCCTACGTCCACGCTTTGATCAAGATCTAGATCGAAAATCCACTAAGCTTCTCATTTCTTTTTACTCCTTGAGTACGAGAAACAAGAAATATCAAAACTTGATATTTTCTTGTGATTACACTTCTTCTTCCAAAGACTGAAAACTACAATCGAAGGAATACAAACTTTTGGATCAAAACTAGATCCTAACTTTGGTTTGGTAAATAGGTTTTCCAGAAACTATAATCTTCAAGCAAGGTAAACACTCAAGAGAATTCTTGGATGATGGAGTGTTTTGAGTGATGAGAGTTTGAAGAAATTTGAGCAGAGTAATGGCAGATTTGATAGCTTGAATTTTCGTACCCGTTTCTGGAAATGATGGTGGTATTTATAGACTCCATTTATGCAAGTAGCCGTTGGGGAAGATGAAGAGTCCTTCTACTTTGCATTAAATGCATGACACGTTTTGTATAAGCAAGCGCCGACTGCATTGCGTGTTGTATTCCAAGGAGGATACATCGTAAAATATATATGATATTCTTGTACTTCATTCCTTAAAATATCTCATTTGATTTGACAACACACTGAGTGGTTGACTTATGACAAATTTATGTATGTCGGCAGTCCACCGAAGTTATCATGACAGACAGCGTGCTTGACTTCTTCTAACAGATCGTTTCCTACGATCTGTATATCGAGCTATCCATCATGTATTAATTTGTTTGATACCAAATTAATACTTGATCATACTTTTTCATAATTTAATCCATCTTGATGTTTTTGTAGCAGTAGGAAATAGGACAGATTGTTTTGAGAAAACGATCTGCTGGTTTTTGACAGCGGGCTGCTGGATCTTTTAATGAACGATCTGTTTGATCCAAGATCGTATACTTGAGATGGTTCAAGTCTTCAAGGATCATATACTTGATAACAACTAGTTCTATAGGACAGATGATTTTTCTAACCATCTGTTCTTTTACATTTTCAGTTGTTCAATCTATTATAGAAATACAGATTGTTCCTAGAAGTACGTTTGAAAGTTCAAACTTCTCTTTACAATTTTGATCTGTTAAAATCTATTCTAGAATGAAAGGATATCTAAAAACATGACAAGTGCTATGGAAGAGCGAGCTGCTGGTATTAGGGACATATCATTCTTGAGTTCCAATTTGTCGGGTGTGGGCGTCTCCTTGGGTTTTGCCTGAGTGATGGATTTTTCATCAATTTCCTGCACCAAAACTTCTTCACTCGTAATATCCTGCAAAAAAGAACTCTCGGCCAAGGAATCAATAGCATAAACTTAATAACAATCATCAATAAAATTAACAGATGGTATGATGCGACTCCTATGAGCAGAAAAAGACACTTTATCTCCAAGAACAGACATTTTAATTGTGTTATTTTTTAACATCAATCAAAGTATTAGTGGTGGCCATGAATGGTCTTCTTAGAAGGAGCGTGTGCTCTACACCATTTTCGTGCACGTCTCCTATCTCTAAAACAAAAAAATCAATAGGAACAATCAATCCACCTACTTGCACTAAAAAATCGTCAATGACACCTCTATGGTATCTAACGGATTTATCAGCCAACTATTAACACATGCGAGTAGATATATATATTTTAACCTAATTCCAATTGCTTAAAGATTGAGTACGACATCAAATTAATTCCAGCTCTTAGATCTAACATGTCTGATGCTTCCTTACCGTTTCCACTTCTTAGGAGGTAAGGGAAACATGATGGAGCTCGCTACTTCGGAGACTGTCACCACTTCTTGATCACCGAATTTTCTATTCTTCGCCGCCAACTCTTTAAAGAACTTGACATAGGCAGGAAAGTTTTGGATGACTTCCAAAAGAGGTAAATTCACGTTTACTTTGGACAGCATTTTGTAAAAACCTCGAACTGTTGGTCGTGTTTCGAGTTCCTTAGTTTGCTAGGATAAGGAATCGGCGGAACATACAGATTCGTTGTCTTGTGAAGTTTTTCTCGGGCTTGGCTTTCCCAACTTCGAGTGGGGGCTCGTCCTCCTTGTCAATGGTGAATAGTGGCATCTCCACTTTGTTATCCACCATTTTTCCACTCCTCAACACAGTCACAACTTGTGCCTGATGGGGTTGATGACCCTGCCCCAGAATTTTTCTTGTTTGATTGTTTTGCTGCAACTAGTTCACTGCACCCGAAATTTGTCCCATAGCAGTTTCTAGGCGTTTAATGGTAGCGTCTTGTGAAATTTGATGATATTGGATATATTTAGTATATTTTGCTTTTTGGAGATAATAATTATATGTTATTAACTGTTTTAAATCTCTATTTTTGGGTTTCATAACATAGTTACTGCACATCCTGAGATGTATCTGCCAACATCAGTAGCCACATTCTATCTCACATGAGAGGATGAGAAGCAAGAGCATGAGGCCAGCGTACAGATGCCAATCGGAGATAGACCCAACAAAACAACCTATGATGTGATCCAAATGATCCAGAATACTTTCAGATTGAAAGATGAACGCTTGGATCTGTCTGAAATCACCATGGAGCAATTGCAGGAGGCTGTGGAGATGGTGATGGTGATTCCAGTTCACTACATTAGAAGGATGTTCCACCGATCTTTGCTGGCGTTTGGCTTCAAATTGATCTTCGAATTTATGCAGAGGATTTTCATGACGCGTAGTGGGTGGGTCTTATGACCAAGTCACTCCAGAGAAGATGAGGATTCTTACTGTCGTGGTTCTCAATCTAAAGATTAGTTGGTGCAGAATTTTATTCGATCTGCTAGCCAAAGAGGCTAGATTGATAGTAGAAACCAAGGATGACAATGACCAGATCGTGTCATTGGTAGTGAAAAGGAATTTACGGTATTCCACCAAGATCAGCTATATGATTCAGAAATTCTTCAAGTAGAGAACATGGAAATGAGTCATTCCTTTCAATGAGCAGTTTACTCTGCTTAAGGATTAGCACCAGCTGGAAATGACTTTAGGTATTATACCTGACTTGCTAAACAAGGTGAGAGATAATGTTCACCTAGGCCAACTGCTAGAGATGGGGAACTCTAACCCAACATGGGTTTCTCTATCTAAGGGGGAAGCAAAGCAAGACACCAAGGCCCAGAAGGAGTAGCCACAGAAGAGGCAATCTACCAAGAGAGCAAGTTCTATTGAGACAGATACTTCGTCTACCACTCAACAGAAAAAACAGAAGAGGAGAATGCTAAGGAAGACCCAGCCTGACTCACCAGCACCAGAGGAAGATCTCAACAACCAGAGGAAGAGATTCCGTATGATGTTATGCCCGAGTAAACTTTTGACCCCAACCAGGGCAATAACTTTTCATCAGCAAGGACTACCACACCCTCACCAGATCACTTACAGAAGATCAGTGATGAGGGAGATGAGGAAAAAGATGAAGATGCGGAGACTGAGAAGAGAAGGCAAGCAGAAGGAGTCATACATTTGTTGGAAACTGAGGCAGATCACTCTGTTATCAATGACTTTCCTGGTATTCATCTGACATCAGAAAGCTACAGTGCAGCTTGTCGTGTCAAGACTTATTTACTGATCAAGGACAGTGAATACTATGTCCTAGATGCCCTACTCAACACCAGATCGATAGAAGAGTTGAAGGTTGATGAGGTCACTCTTCTGAGCATTTTTAAAGTGACATCCGTCACAGAGATGAGGGATAATTATCATCAGCTGATACTTGCTCTAGCCAAAAATGAGGCCAAGCAGCTCAACATTGATCTGAAGCCATTTTAAGTTGACAGAATGACATTTTATGAAAGTGTAGAGAATTCAGATGATGAGGCAAAGGAGGCAGCGCAAGGAGAGCAATCTGCTAAATCATTCGATGTACACATGGAGGAACCCGCAAAATCCAAAGCACCAGAACAAGAGGCAACACAACATACAACTACACCAAAACAACCAACTTCTGAAGCTGACCGGACCACTTCATCGGCAGAGCCATCTTCTGCTCAACCAGAAAAGCACCAGAAGAAGAAGCAAAAGAAAAAGAAGATATCAACTGTGATCCTTGATCCAGTTGAGGAGGAACCTGTAGGATAGGTTATTGGAGGAGAGGTCACAAATGAAATTTACACTCCAGGAGCAGCAGAAAAATTGGGCAAACATGTTGGTTTCACTGATCTGGAGGAGATTTTGGAAAGAGAACACAAATCATTCAACAATCTACAAGTAGATGATCTGATCAACATACGAGTACAAGATCATCTGACAACCACTTGCAACCTGCTTCAAGAGAAAGCCACACAAGTTCTTTCTGATTACAATCAGCATTGGAAAGATTATGTGAATGACATGGATAAAGATTTAAGGAGAAAGATCAGAGATCAGGTGAAAGATCTCACAAAGCTAATGGATGATGATAGAGATGCAGCAGATGCTGCTAAGAAGAAGGTTGACCAGAGGCTGAACACAGTGGACAAGAAGGTCCAAAACATACATAAACTGGTTATTGACCTAGCCAGAAAGGAGAAGGATCTGATCGATGAAGCTGTTCAATAATGATCTGTATCTCTAACAGTTAAGATCACTGAATCAACCACCAGAGCGATGCACTCTCAACTACAAATTTTTGAAACAGAACGATGCTTGGACATCATGGAGAAGAATCTGCCGCAAGCACTTACAAATCTGGAGTACCCAACACTAGAAGATTTGGAAAACCAAAAGACCAGACTGACCAAAATGGAGAACCTCCAAGGCACTTATGACAGAACTGTTACCACGATGAACAGCCGTCTGGAGGTCCAGCTCAATGCCACCAACCAAAACATCACCTTTCTGCTTAATTTCAAAGAACATGAAGAGCAGAAACTAGAGGCCATGCAGCAAGAGATCGACTCCCTTCGTACACTCATCAAGTCCTCTTTTGAAGATGTCGAAAAGGGGGGAGGACGGTCTGACAAAGGAGGAAAGGGAGGTTCTGGAGGAGATTTTGGAGGAGATAAGGGCGGAGCACCAGATAGCTCAACACCAGATCAACCTGAGCAGAGAGCCCACACACTACCCAGACCATATCCCACCATCTTTCCATCAACAGAGCAACAACAGCAGAAACAAACAGATAAGGGCAAGAAGCCCATAGCAGATGATGAGAGCGCTTAGGTCGCTGAGCTAATGCTGCTAGGAGTAAGTTCAGAAGAAGCTTGTGACACATTCTTTAGGGCACAATTCTACAAGGAAAGAGCTGAAAAGGAGAAGAGGGCAGCAGAACAAGCAGAGATGGAGAATGCATACCAGATGCCCTTCTCTCCTCCCAGACCAGATCAGCCCACACAACCAGCACAACCTATGCCATCCACTCAGAAGAAGAAGACATTCAAGGCATGAAACTTATCTCTTCAGAAACAGACCCCCAGAGATCCTTGGGTGGCAAAGGAGGACCAGAGGGAGTGAGAATTGCTAAAGACTAGATTTATTTTGAACAGATACTTCCTTAAAGAGCCCACATATTCAGAGCAACTAGCTAATGAGGATTTCCATATATACATGGATAATTTTATAGAGAAAGAGCTGGTGGAGAAGATCAGATCAACTGCCAGAAAGGCTAAGATTCAGATGAAGGCACCAGAAATGGAGTATATGGCATGCCCTCTGATCCCATGAAGCAATCTGCCAGACAAGACATATATCCTTAACTGCATCAATCTGATATCCAAGACCAAGGGCTACAAGATTGACAATCATGATCCCAACTACGCCGGAGTTAGGGATGGTATCTATCAGAGTGTGCAGCTGACTTCAGATGCGCAGAAAGTGAAGATGAAGAAGGGCGCAAGCAGATGGTTCCCTTAGACTTCCTTATTTATCTTACCATCTGTTGTCCTTTATTTTTGTTTTGATCTGGACTCATCCATGTAACCTTTACTCTGATCTGATATATACATATATATATATATATTGAAGGGTTATCTGATGACAATCTCTTATTGTCCAGAACTCATTATTGTCTTTTGTTCATTATAAATCATAATGAAATGTTAACCCATTTAGCTAATTAAAACCAGATAGCTCTTAAATGCTTAATTAGGGTTATATTGTAAAGTGTGGTTTCGACATCATCAAAAAGGGAGAAATAGTTGGGAACCCTTCACAAAATTTAGTTTTGATGATGTTCTTTCGAAACACACATAGAATTATTTTATGTTCTGTTTGCTATATCCAACTTGTTCTACGTGTACTAGATCACTATGTTGTAAAGTGAATTTGATAGAGAACAATTCTTAGACCAGGTTAGTTGATGACTTAAAGTGTAAAAGATTATGTCCTATAGAAGTCATCTGGTTAGATAGACTTCCATTTCAAGAAGCAGACCAGCACACTAGGAAGCAAGCAGACGATCTGTTCATAGGTCACTCAATCTGATTATAAGAAACTTGATCCAGCTATTGTCAACATTCCTTGGAGCAAGTTCTGTACCAGATCATTTTTGGATCAGATTGGACTTGATCTGGTTGACCAGATCATCTCTTTAAGAGTGAACCTATTCTGGAGCAGATCATCTAAGTCATCCGGTACACGATATGTTACTGGATGCACTTAGAGCGAATCTCATCTCATTTGCCACATCATCAAATCTCTTGGAGAATGAAAGTCAATCAAATCAAGATATCAATAAAGATGGAGAATCAATTGGAACATGAAGAAGGAAAAATATCAAATAATCAATCTGTTTTCCATAAATCAGAGATTTGGTCAACCAGTTCTACAAGGCAAGAGGAGATTTTCTGGGATTCATATCTCTTGATTGGTAATCAACATTTATTATACGTCAATTAAGTCCAACGGTTAGAATTCAAATTCTACACCTATAAAAGCTTCGAACAAGATCTGGAAGAGTACGAGACGATTGATAAACTGAAAATTTACGAAGATGAAACTCTGCCAAGAAATCAACTCAACTATTGAAGCATTCAACGAGGAGATTTATAATACAGATCAAGTTCAAAGTCGTTCGTGG
This sequence comes from Leonotis leonurus, assembly GCA_026898415.1. Lineage (NCBI taxonomy): Eukaryota > Viridiplantae > Streptophyta > Magnoliopsida > Lamiales > Lamiaceae > Leonotis > Leonotis leonurus. The sequence goes on from JAPKLX010000145.1 coordinate 123,842, forward strand.
TCGAAATCACACCAAACTAGATTCAAGTTTGTCTTATCGAGAAGTAGAAGAAAGATATCTTCGCTAACTAGCAGTTTTCTTGTGGAATAACGTGAAGGTACCTTGTAGCAGATTTATCTGCAAGTTGTAAAGGGACACGAACCCTTATTCGTGCATAAGTTTCCCTCTAATTGTGATTGGAACTTGTGGCCCGTTCTCAGCGAGTATAAAGAAGAGAGTATCCTAGTAGTGGATAACCAATCTAGTTTTGATTGGACCGTGGACGTAGGGGGTTTCCCAAACCACGTAAAAACAACTATGTGCTTTACTTTACGCATTTTACATTTCCAGTTGTTTATTCACTAACTCTGCACTTGCACTCAAACTTGCATATCTTTAATCAATCTGTTAATCGATCTAGTTAATATTTTTCAAAGGTTTTCTAATAAGAGCAACAGACTAAGTCCACCATATTCCGCACACTACGTTATGTAAAATTACAAGATCACTCTTGCTATCTACTTAGTGTAACTCACAAGAGAGACTTTTTCTGGACAGATCATCAGTCGATCTAGTTATCGATCTAGTCTGTCAAACCTGAGCAATCTCCTTCGAGAAAGCTTACTCTTTCTGAGTTAAATTGTCAAGTAAACTGAAAAGTTTGTATTTGGTGTATCCCCCCTCCCCCCCCCCCCCCATACACCAAACCTTGCTCTTTCGGGACCAACAAGTGGTATTAGAGCAGTGGTTAGCCGCTGCTGAGGGGCCAACGGTCGCTGACCTTGGCTCGGCCTGGGACACGTACCGCCTAGTCAGTAATCTCCTAGGTCTGCGTGACCGTTGACTTGTGCTTTCGGCCCTCATCTTCATTCTCTCATTATTTCTTGATCTTTTCCCGTCTCGCTTTCAACTTTAACACTTGTTTAGGCCCGTGATCCTGAAACATAAAATGAAACGTAAATCGAGCTCGAAACATCATGCAAAATGGGAAAACAACAATAATAAAGATAAGGAAAATATGAGTTTAGACGACCAAAAAGAGGCTAAACAGCTTCCACAATCCTCCATCCTCTTTCCTTGTAAAGTGCAATGAGAGGTTTGAATCTGTGTTTGATGGACCACCGAACAGGTGTATGGGATATTGGGTGTTGATTGTTGTCCATTGGGGCGAACTATTGTGATCAAGGCTAATGTTCAGTTGGTGATGAAGTAGTAGTGGTTAACTTCTCAATCTCGAGTTTCTTTCTTCACTTTCGATTCTTCTCGGTCACCACGTCAAAATTTGATCGCTATTGTTCATACCACAAAATAGCATAGATATAGAGTAAGTCGAGTATCGTATCCACAGGGATTGCGAACCGAAAACACAACGAGCAATTATCACGGAGGGTTCACTACTTTCTATGCAATAAATTAATTTTGAGATTTTGTTTTCTAATCTATGAATTAAATCCAAAATAAATAAACTAAATCATAATTCAAAATAACTAACGGGTGCAAATTAACAATATTTAAATTATATCAGAATGAAAATAAATAAGAGATTCAAATTAACAATATATGGAAAACGTGATTAAGAAGATGTATGTTACCCTAACTAAATTTATGCAGTTGATCTATTCAATCTTTCAACCAATTTTAATTCAGATTCATATGAAGGATCGCTAATACAACCATAAAATTCCGCTAGAACATATTATGATAACAAACTAGTCTAAATCCTATATCTGCTAGGTGTCAATGAAAGTAAACTAATTACTAAAAACTCGATAAGAATAACCTTTTATATTTCACCTATATCTACTAGGTATTAAGACAAGGTCCGTACTATGCTTCAAGTGATCGATTATGTAATGATTTATCTAAGACAAATACATAACTAGCATGCATCAATAGTGGTCAATTATTAGTACATGAGAACTAAATCATGAATCATGAATATGAATTGAAAGAGAAGATAGCATTCGAATATTAATCACATGAATTTCTCTAGGTATACAACCATAAAATCGACTAGAAATTTAGCTTTTCATAATATAATTCAAAGCATAAACAATAATAATAAAATAAATCAGAAAATAAGAGAAAAGATAAAACCTTTGCATACCAATTGATAAAGAACTTGAATTGAACTTGAAATAAAACTTGAATCTCCAAGAGTAATCAACTATAATTATTGAAAACTAGAAAATATAAAACTAGAGTAATACGAATGTTGGGGCCTATATTAGAGTGCCTAAAAGATTCAAGGATGGTGATATTTATAGGTATAATTCTACCATGTAACCCTAATTTCAAAATGGAAAGAGAAACAATCATCAAATGGTAAGTTTTTATACATGAGAAAACTCATCAACGCCCACTCCAAAAGTTAATGGTATTATGCGCGACGATTTTATTTTGGCTCGTTCTTTCCCACTTCAACTCCGATTTTGGATCTGTTTGCGGCTATGGACTGCTATCAAGATGAGATTTAATAATATGCATTCCAACTTATCCAATTCTGGATTTCAAATACATATAAAAAACAACAAAATCAAACCAAAAATATTATTGTTCGACTTTGGATAAAATAATTAAATTATGAGCAAAAAATATGCAAAACACGATGAGATCAATAATAAATGAGCTTAAATATATTGTAAAAATTGACACTATGAATACATCAGTGTAGCTCAATTGGAGTATAGATACAAATATATATATATATATATATATATATATATATTGTTGTAACTACATATAAGAGTAATTGATTTTCAGTTTTCCATTCGAACTACTTGTAATTGCAAGGATTGTGTTCTTGAAATCAATTTGTAGAGGCTGAAACAAGAATGCGTGTTTTGTATCTCATATATTTTAATTGATTTTGAAATAATTATCTTCTCCAGTGAAGTAAATATCCGACTAACTCTCTGTGGACGTAGACCATAGGTCAAACCACGTAAATTATCATCTCATTCACTGATTACATCATTTCTAGATCTATTTGTTGGAAAATAATCGAGATACGAGTAATATAATTCTTTGAGATTACAACAAACTAAACACAAAAATGACTTCATCCTTTAGAGTAGTAGCACCACAATTTCTAAAGGCTCTGGCGAATTTGATGAGGTATGAGAACTGAGCAAACAATGCACTTAACACAACTACTATGAAAATGTATGTAAGAGAAGAGAAAATAGAACACTTGTTGGTTGGTGTGTTCAAGCTCTCTCTACACTATTCCTTTTATAGCCACAACATGGGAAGATCATAGGTCACCATGAATACACACCATCATGACCATTAACTGTTTAGTGTATTTTTGTCATATTTTTAGCTCGTTGTGTAGTGTCTATGTTTTTATTTATTATGTTATTCGTATTGTTTTAGTTCGTTTTTATGTCGTTTCTTGTTTTGTCGTGTATTACGCAGGAAGGAGTGGAAGATGATGATTTGAGCGAGGATTAGTGCCGAAAAGACCATTGATGCAAAGCCGGAAGAAGAAGAGGCATACGAGCATGAAACGGGAAGGAGAAAAGCACAAGCAACTGAAGAGTGCAGCCAGCGATCGCTAGGCTGCAGAATCAAGCGAAGACAGAACCACGCAGCCAGCGATCGCTGGGCAGCCACTCGCTAAAGGACAGAAGGTGGTAGCCAGTGACCGCTGGCTTCCCAGCGGCCGCTGGCTAGCAGTTATGTGCGTGAGTTTTAAGTTTTCTAAGCGTAGTTTCAGAAAGAGAACACACCTGTAACTTGTAGGAAACTTTCCAAACACTTGTTTTAGAGTTTTTCTTAGTTTAATTCCTTGGGGTGTCCAAGGATTGAAGGATTTAGAAATCGAACGGTGGATTCTTAGTAAGTTTATGATGATAAACATTTCTATGGATTTGCTTTTCATTATGGTTGGCTAGATTCTTATCTAGGGTTGATTATTTCTATTCTATGGTTTGATGCTTGAATCGATCTTATTTTATGGTTGTTTGATCCGTGCTTTAGGGTTTTTCATGCTTGATCATCATGTACGACTCGAAGATATAGAATGGATTGAAATGAATTATTCTATGTCGCATTCATAATCAAACTTCTTAACCTAGTAATCGGAAACGTAAAATAGGTAATCATATCTTGATTAGTATTACTCTGAGTGTGTTCTATACACGAAAGTGCTAGACACGGATTAGTTTCAAGAATACGAAAGTTATTGGCTAATCAACTTAGGGGAAGCCTATTAGAGAATTGGTTTTATTGAATAAGCATCGACCTAGATTAGAGATGATCTTTACCCTAGACTTCAATCACTTGTGTACCCCCGTTTATTATTTTCCGTTTTTAGTTTAGAATTCTTCTATCTCATCTTAATTAGAGTGTTTAGGATTTACATTCCTTTTTCTCATTTAGTACTAATAGTTGATAGCCCTGCATAGCCTTCCTTTGAGATACGACATTTCGGGTCGACTAATACGTGTTGCACTTCATTTAAGATACGTTTTTAGTTGAACATAAGTTAATATAATAACTGGAAGTATATTGGCTGGAAACATTCCTCGTGCCCGATACTGATTCCCTTTAACGGACAGTGGGTCTGGACTTAACAATGCCACGTACTACAGTTTGATTTATAGCTTAACATTAACCATTAACATTATGGGAGCTAAGGGTTGCAAACCAAGAGTCTTGGCAAATAGAAAGCCAAAAGTCCTACAAACTCAAAATTAATTTCCAACAATCACCCATATGAGTGAAAATGCATATGCATGATTGCAAACACAAACCCAGTTCTCGTGTAAGAGTATTTCATTTGGAAAGGTAACTTGTGATTTTGAACCTTTCATAGTTAATACCATCGGGCATACCGACATATTAGTGGACGGGATGCCTTGAACTATTCCTCCTTAGTGTCTACCGATTCATAAGTATTAATATAATACCACATCGACCTCATCAGTTCTCATGTTTGGGTCCATTTTGGCCATGGACGCCCTCTTTGAATTCATAAGTGATTAATCACATGAAACGATCACACTTCTCACTTATAAAGGTGACTCTTATCGAGTATCCTACCATACCCCATTACCAAGAACCATTAAAAGTCAAAGACTTATCATCACCACATTGCAGGTTTCAATACTCATTACTTTTCTAGGGAATGACCGAGTGTTACAACACAGACACATATAACTTAGTTTTCCCATTGAATCAAATTCTTGGGATCTTCAGTCATCATGGTTGGGTTACCATTATACTCATCCTTAAGATGTGGATTTTATCTCATTCCCTTTAGCAAATTTTATCACGATTTAAACTATTAGTCAACGGATCATTTATGTTATCTATTGATCTTACATAATCAATTAAGATAACCACACTCGTGATCAATTCTCTAATGGTATTATGACGACAACGTATATGTCGAGATTTACGGTTTATACAACCACTATGTGCCCGTACAATAGCAACTTGGATACCACAATTTATTACAATTGAAGGCGCAAGTTATTCCCAACACGAAATATCTTCTAAGAAAAAAGTCATTTTGTTCTTTCTCTTGCTTTATCCAAATCCTTAAATTCGAATTACATGGTGGGCTAAACACGTCTCTTTCGTTGATCTATACGAAACAAGACCACCCAACAATGAAGACATATTCACTCATTGAGAACGTATTACTTAAATGGTTTTAGGACCAATTGTAACTTAGCTGAGGCACATAAACATTTACCCAACACCCCCACACTTTAAGGTATTTATGTGTCACGCCCCGCAGGATGGGGCCTATGCGGAATAAGAATTCAACGAAAATATAATTGAGAAATATTTCATAACGACAAAGTAATGATTAACAATAGAAGAAGAAGGGTAAACTCCAGGATTTTGGACACTCTAGATACGACAAGAGTTCAATGTATGAAGACATTGAACCGTAAATATTGAAATAAATAGGATCAAAAGTTGAAAGTTTTATATTGACGGTCAACATGATAGACCATGAGTTTGGATAATGAGGGTCATCAATAAGATGAAACTGACTAGCAGCGGAATAAATAACAATATGACATTCATCTCACCAACGTAATCGACATATATGAATAAGACTCTCGATGAGGCCCACCTCGTTGCCAGCTCATCACCGTCCTCCTAAAATCTGTAAAAATATTTGAAAAAAATATTTTGGGTTGAGTACTAGTGTACTCAGTGTGAGTCGTTGCCCGACTTTTTCAGTGAAAAACAACATAAATCGTCATTTAAAGAATATTACATGCCCAACCATATGATGCATGACGTTTCAAAACAAAAGCCCACCGTACACATATGAAAACATACATTTTACCATCATATCGAGCTCGTCATCATTCTTTGCTCATTCATTGTGTTCCTCATTGCGACTAGACGGGGAAAACCGAAGTCTTCCGCGAATAATCCCCTTTCGCCAAGACCGGGGAACCTGGCCAAGTTCACCCGATCCGGACTTTCCGTGTACACTACCTTGGCCGGATCCGGCTCAAGGCACAATTGTTAACTTACATCATTGGCAGCGCCAATCAATGGGTACGGTAATACCGATCCATCACATATAGGATACACATAAGCATAATAAAACATTTGGCATATAAATTCACATTTTCATAAAAAGCAGTTCGAGCTTATTAACTCAAAATACCGTACTGTAAATAGACTCACACCTGTCACCGATGTATGGAGCTCACATTCCATTGTATATGATAGATGATATTCCTCGGTAAGACCCTACAAGATGAATCTCATGGCTAAGTACAAATTGATAGGCGCTAACATCTTCTCCAACCTTAATCACTTCTAGTGCTTCCTCAACATAATGTCTAACCATTCTAATGTTGACCTATTCATTACCAGATGATCATCATTTACGAGACTCGTCCAACCACTTAATTAATTTCAATTCGTTTTGTAGTCAATTCGAGCGTCAAGATAGAAGGAGTAAAACTTAGCTAGACTAAACGACTACTTTAAATAATCACATCGTTCGTCAACTTCGAGTAATGACTCGTTTCAACTTAATAGGATTGTGGATCTCTCATTATATTTATTCGAAATAATCATGTTCTAAGTTTCATTTAAAAGTAAAGGAATTCTTAATGACTAATGAGTTGACATATGTTTGGACTTCCAATTGTGATTCTTAGTGAAAACTTACACAAACACATTTTCGAAAGGAAATTTATCTCAACTATTAAAGATAAATTTGTGAAATTTCAATAATAACTTTCCAAAATTCCAAAGTCAATGTTTTTCAAGAGAACATATTCAAAATTCATTTTTAATACCCCTCAAAGAATAAAAATATGAGGTTATACTTTCAAGACCTTTTAAAACGTTTAAAACTTGTATTTTTGTTAGTCTATCAAACGAAATCTAATGAATGTGAAATTTTACACAAATACTAAAAACATCATAAGGAACATGCCTTAAGAACAATTTTGAGTTTCATTGAGCCAATAATCTAAAATAAAATCACATAGTTTCGAAATAATTTTTGCAAGCACACATATTCAAGTTAAATGAGCAGTTGAATTTGAAAAATCATAATAAATCGAAAATAACTCAAATTGTATCAAATCAAATTTTAAAGTGACCATAACGTCTAAAAGTTTTATATTCTGAAAACAAATCACATAAAATCATTTTACTCAATTTTTACCGAATTTTCAAAGTTAGACAAATGCCCAGATTTTTGCAGGATTTGACAGTTTGCGCAATTATTTTGAAAAATTCATAACAAATCGAAAATATAACGAAACTGAGTGATTCAAGTTGGAGATTACTCCTAACTCGTTCTAGTATTTTATCATGTTATCAAAACCAAAATTTGGATATTCATACTGTACAGAAACAACGAAACAGAAAAACGGGCAGAAGCTTCAACATAAGAATGTAAAGCAAAATTTAGTCTCCTAGTTCATCATGTTTTATCACTAACACAACATCAAATTATTAATCTTCAAATCAAATAACTATATTATCACATACTAACACAAGACAATTCATAATCCTACCATATTCCGGTCTAAATTGGTAAGGAGAAAGAACAATGACTACCTTATTGAAGAGCTAAGATAATTGAGTGAAGGTGAAGCTTTCAAGGTGGGCTTGCCAGAGTTTTCCTCTCCTCACCGGAGCTACCCTCTTCTTGCCGGAGCATGGTTGTGAAAAGGGTAGAAAGAAGGGGTGAGAGGTGAAGGATGACAATGGAGAAATTAGAAGGTAAGAAAGATCAAACTTACTACCTTGGCCAAAAGTTTTGCCTTTTATGGCTGCCTTCCAGTCATTTTCTAAAAAATCGGACCCCGGAATTGGAATCTACACGTCGAAAGGAAGCTCAGGGTGAAATTTGGGGTCATTTGGTCGCCGGAAAAATTTTCCGATGGCCGGCCGGCGGATGTCCGGCGGCTTTCCGGCAGTGAAGGTGCAGAGCACCTCTCTCTAGTCTCTCACTCTATAATTTGGGTTGAGTGAAACAAATGAGGAGGAAGGAGGAAGGAAATGTATATATATCCCTCTCGTCTTAAACTTTAAAAATTCGCCGAGCACTCAAACGATGTCCGATTTTTACGATCTTGGTGTCCACGGGTTCGTCTCGACGAGCTCTATTATTAGGTATTATAATCACATGACAAGAAAAATTATTTTTCTAATTTAATCATGTGTAGACGTTACCGTTGTAGTCAAACATTTATCTTAAATAATTAAAATTTATAATTACGCTAAAAAAAATAAAAAAAAAATCTAATATATTCAAACGAGATTTTCTTAATAATAATAATATTAAATAAAATTTCAAAGAAACGTATTGGTTTTTCTGGATTTTACATTATGCTAGGCTTGTCAATGGGTGGGTAAAACCAAGATCAAAACCGTTAAAATAGTTACGGTTCTAGAACCGAAACCGCACCGTTAAATAGCGGATCCAAACTCGGAGTCAGAACGTTAATTAAATTATAATTGGTTATGGGATGGGAGAATACTCATTGGTATTTTTGGGTCTGGGTCACCCATGGGTATTTCCGGGTAGGTGGTTTTACATGTGTACTATGTGAATTCAAAATTCAAATTTGAATAATAGATGGAATTGTAGAAAGATAAAAGTGAAAATTAATTCTATTATTTGTGATCTTATCCATTCACCTTAGAAACTCTAACCTAGCCCAAAATATCTATAAATAGAGTACAAGAGAGGGCCAAAAATTCTCTCCCTCCTACACCATATTTTCGGCCACTCCTAGAGAGATTCATCTCTCAATTTTCGAAAATTAAGAATATTCAAATGCTCTAATTTTCGTTCTTGTTCTCTTCAATACTTGATAGAATATTGCCCACACGATATTCAAGTAGTAGATCGAGAATAGGTTAGAAGTTTTCAAGGTCGGATTCGAGGAGATCAAGAGGAGATTCCTACGGTGTGGATTGCAGTTCGATATCTAACGATTCAATTCTTTTCTCCACAAGAGAAGGACTAGTGAAGGAGAAGGTATAATTATTTAATTTCTATGTGGTATTATGTGATTAAGAATTAATTATTTATGCGATTAATTAAACCTATGGATCCTGCGCATTTATGAGCCCCTCATACGGGTTCTATCAAATATTTCTACTTTGAACAATTTTGTAAGTAGAAAATGATTTTCTTTCGAAGCACACATTTCATGTATCACCCATAATTACAAACCACTCATTTGGATTTGTCTATCACATTCACCTCAATCATCATGACGATCAAATCTCCACTTTTCCAAAGTGATTCAACCATATTTTGTGTTACAACATAAATAGGTTATACTCTTAACTAAAACTTAAGAAATTATATTTCAATAAGCTAGTCTCTTTCTTAATCTCAATCTTTTGTCTACGATTAAATTATTATTGTCATCCTCAAAAGTGATTTTGACAACAAACATTTAAGAAGTCATCAACTTTAGCTTGCGCTTTAGGAAACTCTTGACTCTCTTCTAATAAAGAAGTATACCCTCAATCATTATAGTCATAATGATCGAGTTACGGAGATCAAACTCCTTAGTATGAACTTTGTGCTCAAAGAATCAAAATTTTTACACTTGTTCCAATACTATAAGAGTGTCAACCATATCATTATCAAGAAATTTTGTCACCACGAATTCTCAATATTTCAAAAGGGTATTCATTCAAGACATCTTGAACAACTTTGTCAATACGAACAAAGCTAACACCTTGTCAAGACTATGCTCATTAGGCATGGGCAAACTCGTCATCATAGTCAAACTCAAAGTTATAACTATATTCAAAGTCAAAGGTAGCCTCAAAGTCATGAACCCCACACACAACTGTTAAGTTGTTTAACCATTTTTTCCCAATAAATATTTATTTAACATCTTCTCAACCCACAAGGATGGAGCTCGTCTTGGAAGAGGTTAATATCTCCAAAGCAAAGTCAATATCTCGTCTTGCGATTGTTGGAAAATAATCGAGAAACAAGAAATACAATGCTTTGAGATTACAACAAACTGAACATAAAAGTAGAATGTTAGATTTACAACAAAACCAAAAATGAATTACATACAAACTTGAAAAATCAAGTCTAGGAAGGTCTCTTTCCTCAAGACGAGATACTCTCCGGCTAGTGCTCACGGTTCGGCTATTGTCTCCAAAGATAAAACGACTCCATCCTTTAGAGGAGTAGCACCACACACTCTAAAGGCTTCGGCGAACTTGACGACGTATGAGAACCAATGATCTTGAGTTATGGCATCCAACAATCAAATCATGTGTTTGAGCCTAACACTAGATGATCTTGAGTTATGGTGCCCAATACAATATTCTTCCAAGTCCAATACCATTTTTATAAGACTTTTGCATATCATTTCTCACTCAACGAAATCGATTTTGAGAAATATACAATGTCACATTATACTACTCATCAAGTAGAATAATCTCAAACTAATTTAATTCTCAAAGAATTAAATTTACAACTCCCAAATTAATTAAGAGTCCTACAAACTCAAAATCAATTTCCAACACTATTTATTGTTGTGAATTGTTAGTGATTCAAGTTCTTGTTGTTCACTATTGTATTGGTGTGAATTGGTTATTGGCATTACAAATTGGAAATGTTTGTGGTAACCCGAAACCACGATCTTCATATCGCGATTACCATGACGAAATCAGGATTCGAAGCTGAGAAATTTATTGAAAAATTGACTTGGGCTAAGAAATGGTTTCATCAGTTCATCCATAAGTTGCCCAATAAATTGGCATATTTCTCTAGATAAATATTCGCAGGGGAAGTTGATAACGTTATGATATTCACCAACTCTCACGAGGATATAAAATAAATATACGAGACTTTTAAGATCAATCAAAATAGTAAAATGCTATTATGGAGAAAATAATATTGGGTGGGGAAGCAAGCTAAAGATAATACAATTTCATATATTCATGGATTTAATTTAATTACTAATAACTAAGGTCAAATAATTATATATTGTATAACTAACAGTACTCTATGTTGAGCTCTTAATAAAAAAAAGGAAAAAATGCTTAAAAATAAGAATGGTCTATAAACATAAATAGGACAACTAGCAAGAGGAAAAATAAACCTTCACCATATATTAGAATCTTTCAATATTTTTTATATCAATGAAACTTTCAAATAATATGAGAAGAACAATAATTTATCATCATATCCGAAGTGTCCAAAATTATTTTATGAACAATGAAATTCTAACAAGTTAAAAAAATAAGAAAATATTTTAAAATTTTACATTTTTTTCATAAACTCTAAGTACTCCTATTTTCATTTATTTCATCTTCACCGACCATGAACAAGTAGTAGGATATCATGTTTTAGCCAGAGACAAACTTTAAATTATTAGCTCATTTTCATACCAAATTTTCTTGTCAATGCATATAAACTTAGGGGCGTTTACTTTGCATGATTAACATTACGAAGGATTGAGTATTTAAGAGATTATATGTATGATAAGATAATATTGATCTATCAATAATTTGTTTACTACCAAAAAATAGTAGTGTGATTAAAATTGGGATAAATATAATCTATTGTTTACTTTGGTTGATTAAGCAAAGATTAAATATAATTTGACCAAATTGTCCTTGTAGTTTTAAAATTTTAAAATTAATGATTTTTTAATTAAAAAAAATACACAATTTCTTCCCTTCTCCCCACAATTTTTAAAATTGAGATGACAACACATAAGACTCTTAAAGCAACCAGAGCTCAGATCACACTCTGATCAGGCCCACTTTTATGACACACACAAATTAACCATACTGAGATGACCATCACTCAAGATGGTGATAGCAACCCCTAAACATTCATACAAATACAACTAACACACTACTAGAAAAACGCTCATAGATGACATTAAATCAGGGTGATGTATGATGGTAAAAAACTGTCAAATATGCCTGTCTCATCTATTCGTCGCTCATAGATGACACTGAAAACGGGTGATGTATGCACTCATAGATGACATTATTTTATTAAACGATGACACGAAAATAATGTCATCTATTTTATAATACATGACACAATATAATGTTATCTATAATAAAAAAAATGTCATTTATAAGCGAGAAGTTGACACATTTAGGTGCAATACATGACTTTTTCATAATGTCATCTATAATTCATAAGATGACATTAATTTAATGTCATCTATAATCTGATAAATTTAACCATTTTCGTATTTTTTCATTAATTAACCTATATTTAATAATTTTGGTTTCATCAATATATTTTACAAAATAAAATAATGCCAAATAGAGAATTTATACACGCACTAAAAATATTTATATGCATTAATTGTCTAATATTCAACTTCGTACACGGAAATAAAAATAACAATGACAAAATACTAACAAGTTTGGGTTAATATTTCAATCCATGCACCTTAACTAATGTAACTTAAACTAGTACACGGACCCAAAGCAGTAGAAGTTTGAATCACCATGCCCAAAATCACTAAACTTCTTCATCGATCAAAGCAATGTCACTTCACATGTCAATCTACAAGAAAATCGAGCTAGAGTGAGACTTTTTTTTTAGTTAAATATGTGAAAAGTACTTAGAAATAAAATTGAATGAGTTATTTTACTAACCTCATTGATCACAATGGTCGCCCAATCCTCACGAACCTCGTCAATCTCATATTGAGAATATTCACTTTGATGGCACTGCAAAAAACCATTGAATATACGTAATTATTAGTATTTACAAAAAAAATGGCTGGAATTCTAAGAATAATAAAGTATGATACCAATGTGGTCATAAAATCTTTGAAGCTATCATTATCAACTGCGTTTACTATGTCTTTCATATACCGCATCACATAAAACCCACATTGCTTTGAATCGGGTTGAGTAGGACCCTACATTTAAACAATAAAGTGAAGAGTTTGTATACAAAATAGTGTAACATAGATATATAAATAATACAACCTAATTAGACTTCCGCATTTGTTAACTTATATCTCAACTCATGATTTTGTATACACACAAAAACAGCGGAATTAATACAGCCTAATTAGACTTTCGCATTTAATTTCACCAATATCAAAAGCAACAAACCATCCAAATTAAAGGCATGCTTTCACATTTAACTTAGAGTAATCTTATACTACAACTCACTTAATATAATATAATGGTTAGATTGATCAAAAGAATTTATTAGGCATACAAAGGCAGAGTTCATCCCGCTTACCATGTGGAATTTCCTTCGGTCCATTGAATCAGCCGGGATGACAATTGACATCTCTACTCATGTACAAATTCCATTAAACAAGTGTATGTTACGATGTCCCACATCGGTTCCACATGAAAATGTGGAAGGGTATATAAGTGGGAGTCAATCCTTTACCTTTGACCATGGTTTTGGGTTAAGTTAGGGCTCCCTTACTTATATTCCTAACATTTGGTCCGACCTGTCGGAATCGGGCGGCTGCGGAAAGGGGCTAACCAATGGTGGGCCCAAGGGTTGCCACCCCGAATGTGGGCCCAGAGGGGGTTGCCACCCGGGAAGTGGGCCTTCGGTGGGTTCCCACCCGACGTGTGCTGTCCGTGGACGTCCGGTTTGAAAGGGGGATGGATTGTTACGATGTCCCACATCGGTTATATAAGTGGGAGTCAATCATTTACCTTTGACCATGGTTTTGGGTTAAATTAGGGCTCCCTTACTTATATTTCTAACATTTGGTCCGACCTGCCGGTCAAAGGTAAAGGATTGACTCCCAAAAATGTTAGGAATATAAGTAAGGGAGCCCTAACTTAACCCAAAACCATGGTCAAAGCTAAAGGATTGACTCCCACTTATATACCCTTCCACATTTTCATGTGGAACCGGTGTGGGACATCGTAACAATCCATCCTTTTTTCAAACCGGACGTCTACGGACGGCACACGCCGAGTGGCAACCCACCGAAGGCCCACTTCCCGGGTGGCAACCCCCTCTGGGCCCACATCCGGGGTGGCAACCCCTGGGCCCACCATCGGGTAGCCCCTTTCCGCAGCCGCCCAATTCCGGCAGGTCGGACCAAATGTTAGGAATATAAGTAAGGGAGCCCTAACTTAACCCAAAACAATGGTCAAAGGTAAAGGATTGACTCCCACTTATATACTCTTCCACATTTTCATGTGGAACCGATGTGGGACATCGTAACAGTGTATGCAGCATGCTACATAACGTATGATGGAATGAAAGACTTGATCCCGCTTACCATGTGGAATTTCCTTCTTGCTCATCTGATCAAAAGAATTTATTAAGCATACAAAGGCAGAGTTAATCCCGCTTAACATGTGGAATTTCCTTCGGTCCATTGAATCAGCCGGGATGACAATTGACATCTCTACTCATGTACAAATTCCATTAAACAAGTGTATGCAGCATGCTACATAACATATGATGGAATGAAAGACTTGATCCATTAGGGTGGTTGAAAACTTGAAACTAATCAGCCAAGAATATGTCAGTGTCAAGCTTGCATACTATTTCAAAGTGAAAAAATTATTGCAACTCAAGAACACTTGCAAATATACCATCATCAAAGACAACCAGCAGAGTCAAAGACAACACAAACATCTCACAAACAATTTTGTTTTACTGCCTAATTATACCAACAACGTGTAGAAAGATATAAGCTTTGGGGGAGAGGGGCATTCGCAAAAATCTTTCTTTTTTTTTCAATTATGGGAAGAGAACAGCCTAAACTGGGACATGTTTTATAATGTATATCAACATTTTGATTGCTACGCAAATCATTTCGAAGGACTAACCTAATCTAACTACCAATAATATTCACATTTGCAAAATAAGCCGATTTACAATTGAACTCAATCATCCACCAAGTGAAACTCGCTCTATATATGCCAAGAAGCTCATAACGCCAGTCGTACCTTTACATACAAAAGTCCTATGGTTCTACCGTGTTAAGTTTCTCCACTTGTCCTTCAAATCAACCTGCAAATAATGATTTTTAATAATTTCAATAGAACAAACTGCAGAACTACTTGTTGTAGAGGAGGAAGATATACTTACGTCAGTTCTATCTACAAATATCTGTCTATATTCCATTAGGATCGCCTTCCAACAACCCCTTCCATGCCTACAATAAATAAGCGCTTACATTATAGGATATAATTTAGATGGTCAAATGATTTATATAGTGTTTTGTATAGGACGCTTAATGCCGAGCTTGTCCCTAAGCTTAGTTTTTCCCTTACTCATTTCCTTTTCTTCTATGATAAGAATTAAGAATATAATGTAAAACACTATATAAATCATTTGACCATCGTGAGTGTCCAATGATCGTTGATTGTCATCATATTCTAATACTATATGCGAATTATGAAGCAAAAATTAGAGGAGAGAATCATACTCTCTAAAATTTAGTTAACACTTGACGCCTGATAGTAAAAAAAGCTGCTTGCTTCATAAAGTAATACTTTTATCCAACAATTGAAAAATATTTTAACTACTGAAGCCATCAAATGCCTGATACACACAATTGAATTAGGTTTGTGTAAAAATCTACCTTTGGTGGCATTACTTCCATCAACACCAGCTCGAGCTACTCGATCTTGATTCCCAGCAACAAGATTTTTCAGAAAGCCATCATCATTCTTCACTCTCTCCGCCACCAACTCCAGAAATGAAGGGCCCATCTTCTCCCACTCTTCCCTAACATAAACTCTAATCGCTTTGTTGGCGTCCACCCCCTCGAATTTCTTAACGATGCTCTTGCAAACTACATCATCCCACACCGCCGCCTCGATGTCATCCTTCCACTCCCAAAGAAGGTCCGAACCCAGCCCCCCTCTGCCCACACCCTTCTCCATTAACCCAATTCTCCCCCGCCACAATCTCTTCACCGCCTCGAAAAATCTGAACTTTCTAGCGTCATGATCATCATCTTCGTCGTCTCTGGTTACAAGAGGCTTCAAAGTGCAGTGCACAGCCACCGCGCACTACGCGCGCTTCATCGCGTCGGAGACTGGCAAATTACCTTGGCGGGACTTAATCTCCTCCAACTGCTCCAGCAAATCAAGGGTGCTCTCGGAAACCGAATGCTGCGACAACTCAGACTCAAGCTTTTTCAGCAGGAGAGATTTCGCCAATTTGGGATTCTCCTTTGGGAGAGACACCGCGCGGAGGAGGGAATTCAATATCCGGTCCTCGAGCGGCTTCCGGAACAGGAATTCCATAATCCAATTACAGATGTCTGGGTCGATATCCATAGTTGATTCAATAGTCAATCAAAGCCCTACTTTTCTAAAGAAAGGAGGGAACTTTTTCGAATTAGGGATTTTGAAATCGATAATGAACTGAAACGATTTAAGGGCTTGTTTGGTTTGTACTGTTCGTGAAAATATTATTATTTTTTTTAAGTTTTCTATTTTACAAAAAACACTAATATACATGACATTTTTTAATAAAGTGTCATGTATATTAAATTAAAACACACACATAGATGACATTTCAATGATATTGTCATCTAAGCAATAGATAGATGACATTATACCATGACATTATTTAACAAAATGTCATCTATATTTTTCCTGACACTTCATACATCACATTTTTTTTCAAAATGTCATCTATGCAAAAAAAGCGCTCATAGTTGACATTTTTTTGAAAAAAAATGTCATCTATGATCAGTCATCTATACTCATTTTTCTAGTATTGACAACAAAGTTCTAAATGGGCAACAAACAAATAAAATGATAGATTCATCAAAGACAACAAAGTTCTAAATGGGCAACAAACAAATAAAATGATAGATTCATCAAAAAAAACTAACTTATATTTATCACAAAACATTACATCCTGCGAACATCATTAGTAGTTTACACACGGCCAACTTCATTAAAATCAAAAGCATATTTGCACCACAATCTAAATCACCTTTCCAACTACGACAACCATCAAGTAAGTTCTTAAAGATCAAAACATATATAAAATATCAAATAAAATTTTGGATGCAAAAAACACTGCAAGGCTCATATATCAGCATCTAGTAATTGAGATACCATCTCTAACTTCGCTTCATCCGGGAGACTGAAGAACAAAACAAGCTCCTTGTTGTTATTAACCAAGAGTTTCGCCACATGAACCTTTTGAGCCACAGATAGCTGTCAAATTTGTCCAAGTGCCTTGTAAATAGCTTTTATTTGAGTCTCCAAGTCATACTCAAAACCCATTCTTTTTGTCAGTTTACAGAAATCAGATTTTGTTTGTTCACATAAAGATCCCATCAACTCCACAAGTTTTTCACCAGTTGAATCTACTTGTCTTTTTCTCTTTAATTTTAATTTCTTTCCGGTTGAACTACTCGCGGGTTAACAAACAGATATGTCATTTTCCTCATTGAATAAACCATCATTTGTGTTCTCATCGAGTTCAACATCATTCATATTCAACTGATCTTTGTCGACAGTGTTGTAATCTTCAGCCTTTTCTCTTGTTGTTCTATCCTTACTGAAAATCTCACACCAATGGTGATAATGTGGCCAACTTGTGTACCTTATAGATTGTGCAGATGTATCACTCTATATTACGACATACAAAAGCAATAAAAATGGATTAGTCTATATAGAATCTACATGGATTATGTTTAGCCTCTTTATGTTAGTCTAAACTCGTATTTTCCGTATTTTTATTCATATTATTTTTTCCCTCGTTTTGTGATGTTTTGGTCCGATTTATGTTTCATTTTATGTTTCAGGATCATTGGCCTAAATGAGCATCAAGTTGGAAAAGAAACAAGGAAGAATCGAGAAACAAGGAGAAAATAAAGACTAGTGCCGAGACACTAGTCAGCGGTCGCGTGACACGCCGCGGCCGCTGATTAGGCCATGTGAGCTAGCAACCAAGCCAACTGAAGGAGCGCGCGCCACAGCAAGTCAGCGGTCGCTGACCTTGCTCAGCGGCCGCTGACCTTGTGGACATTGCAGGGGCCGTTGCAATGAACCCTAGAGTGGCACGGAGCCACCGGGTCAGCGGCCGCTGACCTCTACGCGGTCGCTCACCTACCTCTCGCCTATATATACTCGGTGAGATTCTCACTCGATGAACATCACTTTCGACACGACGTTTGACACGCAATTCGAGACTACTTTTCAGCACTACTTTTAGACATTTTCCTTTCATAGTTTTAGCTCGTCTCGACCTCGATCCAAGAGTTGAGACCTAGATAGTTCTTCGCATTGTTTTCGTTTTCAAGTTAGCCGATTGCAATATTCATAGTTTCGTATTTTGTTTCCAGAAATTCGTTGTGAATTCAAGACCGTTTCCAGTTCTTAATTCAAGTTTGTTTCGTTTTCCTTTACTTATTCTTGTTTCATTTATCACTTTCGTTCATGCTTTCGATTTCTTATTTCGATTTCTAGATTTCTTTCCGTACTTCTTTTGAATTCAAGTTCCAAGTTATTTCTTTTCCTAGAATAGATTTAAATTGTTTAATTAGATTAGATTTAATTCGCTTTCTTAGATTAGATTTAAATTGCGTTTCTTATTTACATTCTTCGCCTAGATATAAAACTTCAAATCAAATCATTTTTATTGCTTTCTGTTTATGAACAAAGAATCGAATTGCCCTGTTAAGTCTTCCTTAAGAATACGACTTGGGTTGGCTTACTATTCCTAGATGACCTCGTTCTAAATTGCGAGCGACTCGAACAATTTTAGTCGAAACAGATTATACTAATATAAAATATACAATAAAAATACCTTAAGATACTCTCTCCGTATATCTTCTTTATCAACACTGATCATTTTAGTTTCATCATTCCATTCAAAACATGAACGCTCAAGCATTTGATATAGACTACCACAAAACTTTTCCAAACATGAATTTTAGAATTTATATGAGGTTCTGCACGAAGATTAGTACCCGGAAATGATTTCTAAGTGATTTCTCAAGACAAAGTAGGTAGCCTGTTCTAAAGCCATTTCGCATTTCCATCCATTGACAATCAATTCTTTCAAAGCATTGATCAATGCATCTTCCTCTTGTATGGTCCATATATGACGTCTACTCTCACCCTTTACATTTCCAGCAGAAATTTTGCTAGAATTTGCACTCTCCATATTTTCCTATAAAAATATGGTTAGTATGTCTATTATAATTCACAAATAAATAAGATAATCAATACAAATATTTTCACTAAAAGATAACTAATACCACTCATATAGGTAACCACTATAGAAGTTGGAATTGAAAAATTTAACTAATTACATCGCGCAGACCCTCTCCATTCATCAAACATAGATAATGCTAAGTTGTCTCTCCATGAAACCCATTGTTGGCTGCTCTCTACAACATCAATGGGTCTTCTAGATGTTGATCACCAAGCTCGAAAACTTTATTTTCAAGTGGATCTATAGTTATGACATCTCTAATAAAGTTATGAACTAAACAACAAGCTAATATAATACTCCCTCTGTCCCATTAGTAATGATCCACTTTGACCAAAATTGTGAGAGCTTTTTGGTCAAATTGAGTCATTATTAATGGGATAGAGGGAGTACAATTTTGGACTTTTACGGGGTAAAACGAAGCACATCTAAGGATACCCCATCGTCCTTTCAACAACCTGAATGACCTTTCAATCACATTTCGAGCTCGAGAATGTCTCATATTGAACAATTCCTCCTTGTTTCGAGGGAGAGATGTTTCTTCACCCCAATCGTTCAAGTGATATCTCACCCCCTTTATACGGAGTCAAAAAACCTTCTCCATTAGTGTAACCATTGTCACACAAATAATTTCCTGCAAATTTTCAATGAAGGTATTAAACGGAATATCTTATGAGATATTAATATCAATAAAAATATCTATCATTACCTCTAGGGACTTGAAAGCCATTGTTTCATGTAACAACATCACGTAAAACTCTTGAATCCGCAGAACTTCATTCCCAACCACTCAACACATAGATAAATTTCATATCCGGATTACAAACAGCTAATACATTAACAATGGTTTGACCTTTTCTGTTATGGTAACGAGCTCTGTCTTGTTTAGGAACAGTGACATAAATATATGTTCCATCCAATGCTCCTAAACATCCCCACAAATAATTTAAAAATAAAAATATGAATATATTTATAAGAGATAGAAAATCTTCTCTAAAAATATATAAGAAAAACTAATGTAGCATACCTTAGAAGCATCTCCACCTATCACTTGAGCAATCTTCAATCATCGGTTTTGGTCGAGCAAGTAGTACAAGGTAAAGTCTTATCACAACATTTAGTACCGCATGAAAATTCTTACTAACTGTTCGTCCGGATCTTTTATAGTATTTTTTCACAATACAATTTTTTGTGTGGTGTCCAAGTATTGCTAGAAACATTGCTACTTGTTCATGTATGCTACTAGCATTTCAACCGGCTTGTAAGCCATCCAAATTTTCAAGGAGATAACATAAATGGAGAAATGCATCCCTATTCATCCTCAAGTTGGTAATACAAATGATATCATCTAGAGAAATAATTTTATGTAAATGCTCTATTTTTTTTTGGAATTTTATGTATCCAAGAATAAGATTGTTTTGCTCTAGAAGTTATGCGCCTACGAGTAATAAAATATTGCAACATTATTGTAGAAAGTGTTGCAGAATCATTTGTCATCTTTTGCACGACCACAAGTATAACACCTTTTTCCAATTGAACATCCATCCTTTGAACCATTTAACTTCATCAAAACTTGATGTAATGAAATATAATATGTTCACAAACCCAAAAATATAAAGAAGTAAGTTACTTGGAACTTCATCTTATATAATATAATTTGTTAACAAACCCAAAAGCATAAAGAAGTAAAGGAGCATAAGTTTTTTTCTATAGACATTATTGTGTAATATAAACATAAAATTGAAGATGAGAGCAATATAATTCACTATACTACTTCGCTTGGACCTATATCATTATAGCACACCATTATTAGTTTAATGAAAATAAATTAATTTGGGCATGCATGCAGATTTAGTAGAGTATTTTATTGCATCATGCCACTACACATTAATTAGTCAGTGCAATAGCATGCCGTGTAATTTTTCAAATACGCTTTGTTTGGAAAATCTACTGGGAAAAAGAAAGAGTTAGCTGATTTTTCCATCTACTTAATTTTTTGTTTTTAACCTATTACCTATGAATATATATGATATACATGAAACAAGAAAGAATGCAGATATACTAAATAAATGGCAAATTAGTGTAACTAGCATCTCAATTATAAGTACTACTAGTGTTGATGTTGTTTAAGTAGGTCGAAGGAGAACAAGATGCATATATGCAGAGAAACATGAATTAATGCATTTGGTGATTAATGTATATAGAATCCCACATGGGATACATTTTCCACCAATATGTTTTTATTTAATTTCTTTTTAATTTTATAAAAATATATATAAGAATTAACCAAAGTACTCATGAATTGAAGGCATGTGGAAGAGAAGATTAACGTCAAGTTATAATAATCATATTGTCTTCACCCTTTCAATATATATTACAATTACAACAAGTGGGACTCTATCAACCATTATCTCTTATCAAGATTCATCAAATGGCAACCCCATTTAGTATTTTTATAAATTGAATCTGATAAAGTTAATCAATGTGATATAATCAGGTTATTTGGAATGAGCAATAACTAATAGCCAATAGTTAATATCTATAGGAAAAAAACATATCACAGTCATACTACAACCCAACAAACATTTTTCGATCAAAATGAAGACCAAAATTAATGTTGTGAAATGAGCACATCTCTACCAAAATAATATCAAATCCATAAAAAGTTTGGTTGTATAAAAATCATATCACAACTCATATTATACATAATTATGCTATAAAATCGGGTACACCAACTGTTCGACAAAAGGATTAAAAGGAAAAAGCGTTGGAAAACATAAAGAATCCAAAACACTCACAACAATAGAGTGTAAACAAGAGCTTAAAGAAGAAAAATGAGGGTTCACCTTTTACTGGTGTGTTCTTCCCGGCGAATCGAATCCATCAAATATGTCGACACTTGCTGAAAAGGTTGAGATCCAAAATAAAAAAAAAAACTAAGAGAAATCACTATTAGCTAATCAAAGAATGGAAAAGCAACCCAACCATCTCATCTCGACGGAATTTTGGGTCTCATTTTTTTTGAGAGATTTGTTCCTAAAAAGTGAAAAGGGGAAATGAAATTAGGGCATGGAGGTGGAGGGATGAAGGGTTTATTTGTTATTTCAATACTTAATTCTTTATCTTAGTTATTATGATTTTTCTAATCACATCTATTTGGGAGGATTAAAATTAGAAGAAAATAGTCTATAGGTTAAAATTAATCAAGGGCCTTGAGTTATCCCATATTTTTTATCCTTCAAAATGAACATATGATTATGCTAGATTATTTTTATTTATCCAACCTAATCATGCAAAGTAAACAGGCCTTAAAACAATATACGTATCTCTTACGTCTTCACTAATATAAGCACCTTCAATCAACACTAATACATATTATATGGAACCTTGAATTTCATCAATTTAGGATGCTTACTATGTTCAACAATTTTAAATGTGCAAACACTAACATGGAATAAAACAAACTTATAACAAAAAAATCAATTAGAAATACCTTGTCATAGTTAACAATTATCATGTGAGGAGTAAAACTTTTGCAATATTAATCAAAGAACCCATTTCAATAAATAATCTACACGAATATAAGATCTTGAAGAAAGGTTGATCACAAATAATATATACTCATAAGTGAGGTTTATATACTTATATCAACATCAAGAAAGTTCTCAAAACAATTCTTACTATATGTAAATGTTTACTTTAAAGAAACAACCAAAACTCACCTAGAGAAAAAAAATCAATCTAAATATAATTTTTCTTCACTTGCAATCCAGACCTTCCAGTCCTAATTCAATCTGTCAAAGTAATTAGAAATTGATTTTAAAAAAGAAACATATCCAAATTAAAATTATTGAATTCTAAGCTTTGCATTGCAACTAAATTTCAATATAAACACAACGAATGAAGATAATTTCAACAATGGTCAATTACTAGAGCATGCCCAACAATAAGGTAATATTCAGGACCTCTGAACAGGGAAAGACATATGCTGAAATGATGTCGTTGACATAGTCTTTTGCTTTGTCCGAGTCTTTGAACCACTAGTCTTCCTTCATATGAAATTCAAAACAAACAATTACACCACAAATGCATTGAAAATCTTTAGAGAAGCGTAATAATCACTACCTAATAGGATTTTGGTTTCTTTTTTTTTTTTTTTTGCTTCACCTTGTCAATCAAAATTGAATTCGAGCAAAGAACAAGGCTTCAGGAAGGGGAATGAATTGGATAAAACGAAAAGGGTTTCTAGTGAATGTAACCGTTTAAAGCTTTCTCTTTTCCGTGTTCATTTTTTAATTTTATTTTGTATTTTACAATATAACTAGTTTATCCACCCGTGCGATGCACGGTAAGACTCGCAGGTTAAGAGTTAAAAATATTCAAAATAATTTTAATTTAAATCATATAATAATTAAATAGTATCCACAAAATTACAATTGAATTGTTAAATTAATAAAATCCTCTTCCACATAAGCTTCGTAAAAAGTCAAGCTAAAGAATACACACTATGTCTCAATATTGTTGGTCACCTTGTTCACAATTAGAAAAAAGAGCCAAGAATAGTGGGACGAAGCGAATAGTATTTTTCACAATTTTAATGGAACACGATTGTTAAAATAAAATATAAAAAATCTATTATGGATTAAAGTATAATCATATAAATAAAAAACATACATAAATTTATTTGATTTACTGTTAATTAATTAATAGTCTACATATAATTAATCTTATATATATATATACATAAATATGTAAATATATTGACATTTTAATTATAATCATATAAATAATAACATACAAAAATAAAATTGTTAACTGTTTAAATATATATATATATATATTAATAGGAAAAAAATGAAAAAGAAGATAGAAAATACGTGATATGAGACACATTTAAATCTTTTCATATATATATATATATATATATAAATTCTTTTTCCAATTCAATAATTATACCATAACTTTTAAATAATAAATTTATTGTTTTTATATTATATATCAAATTAAAGCTCTTGTCGAGAGCTTTAATTTAAGATACATATTGTAAATATTTTGGCGAACGAAATAATATAATTTTAGAGAGAGAAAGGTTATAGGAGAGATAAAATAAATAATTATTTAATTTAAAAAATAAATGCATTAGTCATGAATCCATGTTTATGAAGATAAATTATGATTCCACGTTTATTTAAAAATAACTAACCCCAAAAATTAGGGAAAAATTTGGCGCTAAATAAAGTTAGTTATAAACCTTGTTTTCATATAATAATAGATTTTCAATGATTGGTGGAAAATTACCGCCAATACATTAGGATATTTTATTTTTACTATTTTTCTTCAATTAATATATGAAAATCAAATATTAATCATCTATGGAAGGGAAATTTTAATCGTGATATTCACTAATCTGGGTCTTGACACATAATCGTGTCATGATTGACACGATATAACCACACTGGTCATTTTTATATCTTCATTGTCTTCAATAATTTCGTGTTGAGTTGTAGAAAAATATTTGATGTCGTTATAGAAGTATATGCCTATAAAAGTATGTTAATGTCATAAAATTGATGTAGTAATGGGAATATTTGTTGAAGTGAAACGATCAAATTTAGAATCAGAAGCCTACAGGTCATGACAAAGTGATAAGTTTAGATCATCTCGATGCTCCGATTCCATAAATATACTTTTATAGAAAACTTGAGCTTGAAGTCAAAAGTTACACAAATCTAAGATCCTGCCAACATCAATTCAAACACAAATCAAAAGGTTATAATTTTAAAAGATAGCATATTAAGGGGAAACTAGCTAGCTTATATCAGTGAACTGATTACTTTTTGTTAACATAATCTTATCCCCCTTCTTATTCTTAATTCAATAGTTGTTTTTATGCTTAAGTTGATATGAATTTTCATAATGCATATCTGCTGCATTTTCAGTAATTTGTTGTACACGTTGCAAAAGAAGAGATTTTTGAATTGTTGCATAGATTATATTTTTATATCTTTGAGAAATTGTTCTAAGCATACCCCAATTCATCACAAGATTAGAATAGATACTAGAAACCTTTACAACCTTGTAATAGCTTTATAATTTTTTGTTGTAATATGTTGGTCCCGAAAGAGCTAGATTGGTGTATGGGGGGGGG
>JAPKLX010000145.1:154761-296735 GCA_026898415.1 Leonotis leonurus
AAGGGATAAAACACTCAGAGGATTCTAGAGCTTGAAGAGTGTTTTTGAGCTTTTAATATTTGAAGATATTTGAGCAGAGTCTAAACTTTGTTATCGTGAATTCTCGTCCTCGTCCCTGGAAGAAAAGGTGGTATTTATAGAGCTTTGGCCGGAACTATCCGTTAGAGAGGGAGTGTCCTTCTTCTCCGTCGCATTAATGGAAACATTAAATGCATGGCTCTGTTGGTGAAGCACGCACTGCTTTAAGCGAGTAGTTACCACCTTTCATGTAATTTCCCAGTTTGTTGCCATACCAGGAATGATATGAAGTACAGATAAATTGATATTCTCGTACTCTCATTCCCCAAATTATCCTGTTGATGTGACAACTCACTGAGCGGTTGACTTATGACAGATTTAGGTGTGTCGGCAGTCCACCGTAACTATGATGAGGATTAAGCAGCTCGCTGTCTTGTAGCAGGTGCATATTTTTCCTACAATAGCTTAGAGTCGAGCTGTTCACTATTGATATCTTATAATACTTGATTTTAGAGCTTTGGAAGAGTTTGAGAGAACAGATCATGTAACGCCCCCATTCTTTAAACAAGGACATTACGAAAACTTTACTTTTCTTTAATCGTTTAATATTATAAATCATATTATGAATCGGTTTTAATGTAAGCGGCGGAGTGTAAGATAAAATTTTTCAAACGGACGGCATATCCCCTACAAATACTTATGTGCCAACCTGAAATATCCACCAATAGATTGACAACAACGATACCAAAATTGGGACACAACCCTTATCACACAAATATATATATATGCTCATCAAAATATCAACATCAGTTTAAAATTTCGCTTAAGTATGTTTCAACCAAACATAGTTATCATAGGGACAATACCATTCTAAAACATTTGAGCAAAACCAGGATATGTCATATTATCATACGCATATAACATAATAACATAAGTTTTAAAATTTCGCTTAAGTATGTTTCAACCAAACACAATATTAAATAGGGTGTGAGTATGCGAGCACACTCAGTGGGGAATACGCTGCAAGCAGTTATAACCAATTGTGTAATGCAACATAACGTAATGAACCCCTTTTTGTATTTACCGTTTAAATGAGACTAGCCTCAGTCCCTTGTGGACCCGACCCCTTGTGGGTAAATCATTTTCATTTCGACCCCTTGTGGGCCCCATTTATAGCTCATACGAATGAAACAAAACACAACAATGATTATAACCATATAACCACTACGCTTACAGATAAAGTAAACCCCACCTCGATAGATGCAATTCAATTGGAAATCCTCAACTTTAGTCGGTTGTCCGTCCTCAAGCCTTGGATGTTGCGTCGCCTAGCACTTTAAAACTTAACTTATTACACATTGAAAGTATAAACTTATTATAGCTTAAGCTCATACAATTAGTACTCATATATAAAACTTGATTTCTACATATATAGTTAAGCAATATTTCTCAATTCAAAATATAAAACATAGAATGTAAATTACTAAATTCCGAACTTAAACCACAAGTTTTGGGACATCAATTATGGACACTCGGTTTATCGGTTTCCAAAAATATAACCTCGGGTATAATTTCTAAGGATTGGACTATAAAACTCCTAAAGAAATGTTTTGGATTCGGCATCGATTTGAAGCCGGAAAATTATACTCAATTCGCGCAGCTCCCGCAGCGCGTGGAATTGACACCCTAACTTCATCAGGTCATAATTCCCTCACCCGAACTCCAATTTACAATCCGAAGGTACCGTTGGAAAGACGAAGAAAAGATCTTTAAAATGGTATTTAATATGATGGGTTTTGGATAAATTAAACGGACGAAAATCAACTCGCAACCTGCTTCCCTGTTCTGCCGAAAATGGAAAATTTAATTCATCGATTTTCGCCGACGTATTAACGACAACCCATGGCAGCAGCCCCGCTGCCGCCTCCGCCTCTCCTCCACCGGCGGCCCTTCCTCCATAACACAACCCTAACCCAACTCACCATAACCATGAATTCCATATCATATACATACATACTCACTTAAACACATAATTAAACACCATTAATCACTAATTAAGAACATAATTAAAGGGATTACCTCCAATTCTTGAAGAGAAGAAGAAAAATTGAAAGAGAGAAAGGGAGGGAGTGGTCGTTTGTGAGGGGTAGACAAAAGAGTGTTTGAAATGCTTCTACACACTTCTATATATATATATTATATTATATTACTTAGCCATTAAGAAAAGAAAATATCTTAGATATTTATAAAAATTCTTAGATATTTTCCTTAAATATCTTCTAATATTTATTTATAAAAATATATTTGTAAACATTTGAAATCGAATCCATTAGTTCAAACATATAATAAATTAATTTATTTTTCAAACAATTTCAAACTATATTTTAAAAATTAATAAGACTTGCCAAAATCATATAAATGAAACTAAAAATTATGGCGGGATATTACATCCTACCACCCTTAAAGAAATTTCGTCCTCGAAATTAACCTGGTAAGTCTCTAAGGTTGGGATGTCTAGCTAAAAGTTCGTCTTCCCTTTCCCATGTGGCTTCCTCTGATCCATGTCTGCTCCATTGTATTTTTACTAAAGGTATCTCTCGATTTCTTAAGATATGAACTTTTCGGTCTAGAATAGCAATCGGGGTCTCCTCGTAAGTTAGGTTGGGAGAAATCTGTAAGTTCTCACAAGAAATGACATGGCTTGGGTCAGAAATGTACTTTCTAAGCATTGATATGTGGAACACATCGTGAACTCCAGCTAAATCTGGGGGTAGAGCCAGGCGATAGGCTACGTTTCCTACTTTCTCCAGTATTTCAAACGGTCCCACATAACGAGGTTGCAACTTCCCTTTCTTACCAAATCTGATTACTCCTTTCATTGGCGCTATTTTTAAAAACACCTTATCACCAATCTCATAATGCACATCCTTCCGCCTTTGATCAGCATACGATTTCTGACGATCCTGAGCTATCTTGATCCTTTCTCTGATTTTTGAAATAACTCCGACAGTTTCTTCAATTATTTCAGGACCCAAAATTCGTCTCTCTCCAACTTCATCCCAATGAATTGGTGATCTACACCTCCTCCCATAAAGTGCTTCAAACGGCGCCATACCAATAGTAGTTTGATAACTATTGTTGTAGGCGAACTCTACTAATGGTAGGTACTTTTCCCAACTTCCGCCCATGTCCAACACACAAGCACGGAGCATATCCTCTAATACTTGGATAGTCCGCTCTGATTGTCCATCTGATTGAGGATGATAAGCCGTGCTGAAACTTAATTTGGTGCGTAAAGCTGACTGAAGACTTCTCCAGAAGTTGGAAGTGAATCTAGTATATCGATCTGACACAATTGACACCGGAACCCCATGTAGTCTTACAATTTCTTTAATATACAGTTGAGCAAACTGATCCATGTTAAAAGTCATCTTCATGGGAAGGAAGTGAGCTGATTTTGTTAATCTATCAATAATAACCCAAATAGCATGATTTCCTTTAACTGTACGAGGTAGTCCAACCACAAAATCCATAGCAATGTGCTCCCATTTCCACTCAGGAATCTCGAGAGGATTTAATAATCCAGATGGACGTTGGTGCTCAGCTTTAACTTGTTGGCATATGATGCATCTTTCTACAAATTTTGCAATGGATTTCTTCATGTTTCGCCACCAATAGATTGATTTCAGATCTTTGTACATTTTAGTTCCCCCAGGATGCACGGAATACGGAGTGCTATGTGCTTCTTCAAGTATTTCTCTCCTCAAATCTTCATTTTTCGGCACACATAACCTTCCGTTAAAGACAAGTGTACCGTCGGCTGTAACTGCAAATCCTTGAATTGTCCTTTCTAATGCTCGTGCTTTCATTTTGCACAGAAATAGATCATCCTTCTGAGCTTCTCGAATTCGATCTCGAATAATCGGGCGAACTACGAGTGCAGCGATTACTCCTGATGTAGTACTTGGTGGTGTCACCACTTCCAAATTCAACTTCTCAAATTCTCTAATTAACTCCTCTTGCTTGGTGGGTAACGCCGTCATGTAACTTTTTCGGCTTAGTGCATCAGCAACAATATTCGCCTTTCCGGGATGATAGTGAATTACGCAATCATAGTCCTTAACTAATTCCAACCATCTTCTTTGGCGAAGATTTAACTCTTTCTGCGTGAAGAAATACTTTAAACTTTTGTGATCAGTGTAAATTTCACACTTACTCCCATAAAGATAGTGTCACCAAATCTTCAATGCATGCACCACTGCTGCAAGCTCCAGATCGTGCGTTGGATAATTTTGTTCGTGTGGCTTCAATTGCCTTGAAGCGTATGCTATTACCTTCCCATGTTGCATCAGCACGCATCCGAGCCCTTGCTTTGAAGCATCACTATAGATAACAAATCCGTCGGTACAATCAGGTACGGTTAGAACAGGAGCTGATACAAGACGTTGCTTTAATTCTTGGAAACTATTCTCACACTGCTCACTCCACTGAAACTTTTCATTTTTACGTGTCAATTTCGTTAACGGACCAGCAATCATGGAAAAACCTTCTATAAATCTTCGGTAATATCCTGTCATTCCAAGAAAACTTATAACCTCATTCACATTTGTTGGCGTCTTCCAGCTACTTATTGCTTCAACCTTCGACGAATCCACTTCTATTCCTTTGGACGTAACAACGTGGCCAAGGAAAGCAACTCGTTCTAGCCAAAATTCACATTTTTGAAACTTCGCATATAATTTTTCCTTTCTTAAGGTCTCCAATACGATTCTGAGATGCTCGACATGTTGCTCTTTATTCTTCGAGTACACTAGGATGTCGTCAATAAAAACAATAACAAATTGATCAAGGTACTTATGAAAGACATGGTTCATCAAATCCATGAAGACACCTGATGCATTTGAGAGTCCAAAAGGTACGACAGTGAACTCAAAATGACCATATCTCGTTCGAAAAGCTGTCTTAGGAATATCGCTCTCCTTAATTTTAACTTGATGATAGCCTGATCTCAAGTCAATCTTCGAGAACATTCTCGCACCTTTCAACTGGTCGAATAAGTCTTCAATTCTAGGCAGCGGGTACTTATTCTTAATCGTCAATTTATTCAGTTCTCGATAGTCAACGCACATTCTCAACGTTCCGTCCTTCTTCTTCACGAATAATACCGGAGCACCCCAAGGAGAAACACTGGGTCGAATAAATCCCTTATCGAGCAATTCTTGCAACTGAACCTTAAGTTCTTGCAATTCTCTCGATGCCATTCGATATGGTGCTTTTGAAACTGGTGCAACTCCAGGTATCAAGTCTATTGCAAATTCAACTTGACGGTCTGGTGGAATTCCAGGTAACTCCTCAGGAAACACATCTTCATATTCTCTTACCATCGGCACTTCAGACACCTTGCTTCCGCTAGATTGGTTTTCACTTATGGTAACTAAGTACCCTTGGTGATCCTTTTTTCTTAGCATCCTCACTGCCTTCATCGCACTTATAATCTTTGGTGTAGCTTTTGTTCTTGCACCATAAAAGAAAAGTTTTGGCTCTCCCGGACGTTGAATCTCCACTTCTCGTTCACGACATCTGAGTGTTGCATTATTCTTGCCCATCCAATCCATTCCCAAAATTATATCAAAATCCCGCATTTCTATAACATGAGGATCGACTTCTAGGTTCTTCCCATCAATGTCTATCACTACATCCTTTACTCTCCTAGTAACCGTAATCATTCTTCCCGAAGGAATGCTAACTTCTAATACATCACAATCAATATAGCAAGATATTCCAAGCTTCGAACAAAATTTTGTAGAGATGAAAGAGTGACTAGCCCCGGAATCAAATAAAACTAAAGCTGGAATATTAGACACTTGAAGTATACCTGACATAGTGTCTGCTCCATCCTTGGAATTATTTTCTCCTTGTGTCATGGCGAAAACTCGAGGCTTCACCTTCTTTTCAGGTTCTTGAACCTTCCCAAACTCCTTTTTGTACCTTGGGCAATTAGATGATATATGTCCCGGTTCACCGCAGGAGTAGCACACGTTCTTCCCTCGCCAACATTCGCCTTTATGATATTTCTTGTATTTTGGACATTGAGGCTTATCTGTGCTTGATCCAATGGTTGTAGAACCCATTGAAGAACGTGAAGTTTGTTTCCATCTATTGTTGGATTGATCATTCTTGTTCTTTCCAATGTCTTCCCATTTCCTCTTCCCTAACGAGTCACGTTTCTGATCTTTAATTTCTAGTTGCAAGCCATTAGAAATTGCTTGAGCTCGATCAATCACCTCTCTATAAGTTTGCAACCTTAGTCCAGCCAATATCCCACGAATTTCTGGTCGTAACCCTTGCTCGAACTGACGTGCTTTCTTCTCATCCGTATCAACCAGATATGGTGCATATCGGGACAATTTATTGAATTTCCTCTCATAGTCGACCACCGTCATGTTGCCTTGCTTGAGATTGAGGAATTCAGTCTCCTTTTGCATCCTGTAGGATTAGGGAAAATAACGATCCATAATCAGATCTTTAAAATCCCTCCAAACCAGAGTTTAACGTCGTTCAACTGTCATTGTTCGAGCATGTGACTCCCACCAGTAGCTCGCTTCCTCAACTAACTGATATATCGCACATGAGACCTTTTGCTCTTCAGTACATCCCATTAGCTCAAAAATCCGTTCTAGAACTCGGATCCACTCCTCAGTATCCTCAGGCCCTTCATATCCTTTAAGCTTTGGCGAATCCATCTTTCTGAATTACTCAATAACTTCAAATGTTCTCGACTGGGTGTTCACGCCTTCAACTTGGGTTGCTTGATGTTGCATAAACCCTTGTAGTGTTTGTAGAAATTGGGTAAAATCCACACCATTGTCATTCACACATGGGGCATTTGGCCCGGTTTCTTGCCCAGGAACACGACGTGGAGGCATTATCCTATCACTCAATAAAAATTCCAAGTCATTGCATCCAAACCTATAGGTTATATTTCGAGGACTTTTTTCTCATAGCATAAAATTTTATAACTCGAAAACTTTATTTGGAGGCTAAAATTAATAAGCTTTATAAAATTTTCATCATTGAACTTCATATAAAATGTGTCGGAGAGATTAAACAAATCATCAATCGTATCAAGCATAACAATACCTCATACTTTGTCCCTTAAGGACAAACTTTAATCTTTTGCATAATGCATCAAGATACGAAAACTTTCAAACATTTTTCCGACACAATCTTTAATTTCATACTCACGCCTTAACTTTAAAACATAACAACAAAACACTTTATTAAAAATATCATACCTTAGAATCGACGTAGAGCAGCGGTCATGGCCCACAAATTCTCCCAATTCTAGTTATGAGTTTAAAATATATATAGTAACACTCCTTTTCATAAAGAAGCAAGTCTACAGGAACGTAAACCTCCTTTTCACGACCAGGTTTTATTTTCTGTAGGTAATTTCGCGACCGGGTTTTGGTAAATTTATATTTTTATGACTTCCTGATTTTAAATATATATTTCATTGTTTAGATGGATGGGTGGAGGTATATAAACGTAAAGTACAATGGTTATTGGGAAGGCGATGATTACATTGGCGGTTACGAATGGTCCACTCCTATTTCCACAAATCCAGTTCAGCTTGAAGAATTGAGATACAATATACAACAGATGCTGCGCGATTCTGGGATGTCTACAAATTTTGAGATTTACCGTATCTCAGCATATAATGGAAGTAAGCGTCGCTTGTCTAATGATGATTCTTTCAGTAGTTTGATTCGGGACGAATGGAATCCGGTGGTGTATGTGGAGATAAGCATTGACACACACGATGTGGGATTTTCGAGTACAGATTCGATGCATCGAGATCGTGGTGATGAGTTGAATTTATGGGGACGTCGACATATAGTACTCAACATGGTGATGGAGTTGATTTTATCAATCAGATGGCCGAATCAAATTGGTTCGGTGACATTCCACATAACAAAGATGATGCTCCAGCCGGTTCATGGCGGCGGTGGCCGGAATCTCCTATACAAGCTCCTAAAAATGAAGATCATGCTCCATCCGGTTCGATGCATCGAGATCGTGAGGATGATGACATTGACGATATTCACTCAGCGGAGTCAGAACCCGACGCATCAGATACAGATTCTGAAGATAATATATTGAAGTTTACGTTTGCTGATTGTGCTGCGTGGATACGACAACATGGTGGTTTTGCTAGACTGATAGAAATGGTGCATCCGACACCGAACATTCAAGGGGGTGATGAAGAAGAGGAATTGGATCCAGATGAACTGGAAAATTGGTTGGTGCCTGTGATTCCGTTGACGGATAGAGCTTCACTTGTGGCATGTGAAGAAGACCCGAACCTTATATCAGAGTTAGGGAAAGGTGCATTATATGACACAAAGGATCAACTGTTAGTAGCAGTCGGCATGTGGCACATGGAACGAGGCGTGCAATATAGAACATATAAGTCCGATAATACTCGATTAGTGCTTCGGTGTTCACTTCCTGAGAAGAGTTGCACTTTCAAGCTCCGAGCTTCTGGATCGAGTGATGATACATATGAATCTTGGAGAGTTTACAAGTTTACCGAGAAGCACACGTGCATCATGGCCTTCGACTATGTTCCTCCGACAAGAGTTCACTCCAAGGTCGTGGCTACGTACTTTGCGAAGAAGATTCGACGCAATTTTCAGATCATTAAACCAAAGGAGATGAGACAACAGTTGCATGATGAGTTCGGTATTCAAATTAAATACGATCTGGCGCTGTGAGCACGTCAAATGGCTGTTGAGATGATATATGGTGGGTACGATGAATCATTCCAGATGTTGTCAGGGTATTTGCACATGCTTCAACGAATAAATCCGGGAACAATGACTGATTTAGATGTTGGCGACGATGATAGATTCTAGCATGCATTTGTTGCTCTCGGAGCATCTCGTCTTGCCTTTCCATTATTGATGAGGCCGATCATTATCGTGGATGGGACACACTTAAAAGGCAGGAACAAGGGCATCTTGTTTGTAGCAGTGACAAAAGATGGGAACGAGGGTGTATACCCTCTAGCATATGGCGTTGGTCCAATTGAGAACGACGTGAGTTGGACTTGGTTTCTGGAACATCTTAGAATAGCATACGGGTGTCCACCACAAACTTTGATAGTATCATATGCACACAAGTCCATAGTTAATGCTGTGCAGATAGTATTTCCGGAGGCCAGTCACGGTTTGTGCTACTTTCATCTCATGGGCAAGATGAAACAGTGGGGTAAGCATATCGTATCACTATATTAGAGAGCAGCATATACATATCGCCCAGTAGAATTTCAAAAACGAATGTCCCAGATTGCTGCCACTAAGCCAGAGGCCTACGAGAAGTTGATGCGTGTAGGGCCTGAGAAGTGGACTCGTTCCCAATGTCCCGTCAGTCGTTATAGCACGCTTACGTCAAATGATGCCGAGTCATTGAACAACAGATTGTTATGGGCTCAAAGATTGCCGATATGTTCCATGCTCGAATCGATTAGGATAGCTATGGAGGAATGGTTTGAAAAACGGAAGACGGAGGCTGTGCGATTGCAAGATATATTTACTGCACAAGCATCTTTGAAGCTTGAAATACAACGGGAGAAGTCCAGGACATATACTGCCCGACATGTCAGGGATTTGGTGTACAGTGTTTATATTGTGAGCAATCCACAACCTCATATGGTCGATCTTGCAACCAGGACTTGCACATGCCGAGAATTTCAAATGGACGGTATTCCCTGTTCACATGTCATTGCTGCAATAAGGTAAGTTATGTGAATTTCTAAATAAAAGTGAAGATATGCTAAGAAAAATTGATTATTTAATTGACGTATAATGCAGGAAAAATTCTGAACCTGTATCTGAATATGTGAGTCATGTTTATACTCGAGACACATTGATTCAAACATACGCTGGCCCTATTATGACTGTGCCTCATCGAGATGCATGGATGCTTCCACCTCAAATTTTGAATGATACACGAAAACCTGGCCGAGTTTTATAAAACCCGACCACAATATATAAAACCCAGCCAGACGGATTTTAAAATTCTCTACCGGGTTTTTTAATTTACGGCCAGGTTTTTAATTTTAATCAAATATTTAGTTTTACATTTAAATAATACATTAAAGTCATTTATTTATTCAATTTATTTTCATTCAATGCTAATTTAATTTTGAATTAAACCATTATATTATGATATTAACCTATCTAAAATTCCAAAAATCTTAAAATATGACTTAAACATAGATAATCAAATTACAATTTTCAATAATATATTAAATTCATGTATGTCATGTATTCATTAAATTAAATGAAATGAAATGAAATTAAATACATACTAGAATTTAATATATTATTTAAAATTAAATTCAAATTTTGAATGATACACGAAAACCTGGCCGGGTTTTATAAAACCCGACCACAATATATAAAACCCGGCCAGACGGATTTTAAAATTCTCGACCGGGTGTTTTTATTTACGGTCAGGTTTTTAATTTTAATCAAATATTTAGTTTTACATTTAAATAATACATTAAAGTCATTTATTTATTCAATTTATTTTCATTCAATGCTAATTTAATTTTGAATTAAACCATTATATTATGATATTAACCTATCTAAAATTCCAAAAATCTTAAAATATGGCTTAAACATAGATAATCAAATTACAATTTTCAATAATATATTAAATTCATGTATGTCATGTATTCAATAAATTAAATGAAATGAAATGAAATTAAATACATACTAGAATTTAATATATTTTTAAAAATTGTAAAAACCCAAATAAAATAAATCCCTAATTATCAAGCATAAGATATTTAGTTATAAATTCCTCTCCCGGAGATTTTTATTTTTATACATTTACGTATTATTGCTTAACTTCACAATTAAAATTTTTATACGTTATTACAAGAAATATTTAATTGCATTGCATTAGCATCCATAAATTTTGATAATTTGTATGATTTTATTAAATAATTGTGTTCATAATTTTTTTATGTGCAATTATCATGTCAATTTATTCGAACTTGTAATGCTTAGAAAATTTGATTATAAATGTGAATCTTAATAATCTATCATATGTGTAAATATTTACATAGATGGCTTTCATGTATAAGTGATATATATATAGGTGTATATATATGTGTGTGTGAATGTGTGTAGTGATCATGTATTGAGGTATTACATAATATGTATATATGTAGGGGAATTATAATGTATCTATTATATGTGAAATTATCCAAGAAATAACATATAATACACTTATACAAAATATAAATAAAAGATAATACAAATCCTACATCTAGACTTCATAATTAGGATTTGAAGGAGAGATTTGTTGGGAAAGTAAAAAAATTTTCTTCTTCCAAACTCCAAATCGTCACCTTCATCTCCCCCATGCAAGAAAACCCAAAATCACACTCTTCTCCCATCTTCTTCATTTTCCAAGACACTCATTCACTCTTACAACTCTCACCCTACACCTCTCTCTCCCCACAACCTCCATTGACACTCTCAAGCTCAAGAACACATTCCTCCATTGTTGCATGCACACCAAAGCCAAGCTTCCATCCTCCACCCACACCTAAGAGCTTCACCCCCATCCAAGTTACTGAGATAGGAAGAGGAAGAGCACTCCATCATCCATTATTCCAAGCTAGAGGAGGAGAGTGATAGAACTTGAGGTATATCATGTTTACCAACTTTTATTCTTGAGTTTGAGCTATAAAACCCTTAAACCTCTTCCCCATTGACTTAGGATGGATTTTGTATGTTTTCTAAACATTTTTATATGATAAAGTTCAAATCTTTAAGGTTCTATGGGGAGAAACACGAAAAGGAAGAAGTAGAATTTTAGAATCTGCCGATGAATTTTCGATATAAATTTCTGCATGTTTCGTGTTGTTTTACTTCTCCATTTATCTTGAAAATTTTTATATAGAAACCTTGCATGTTTCGTGTTGTTTCTGCATGTTTTTGTGTTTTGCATGTGCCCTTGTTTTTAGATAAATTACTGAGCTTTCTTCGACATGATTTACTTCTCCGTTTATGATGAAAATTTACATGTAGATACCTTACTATGTGAATTATAATACTGTAAAGTTTCGTCCATTTTTATAATGTTTGTGATTTTTGAAAAATACTTGAAGTTGACTGTTTGAAGTAAAAATCCTTGTAAATGGTGACACTTTGTATCCTCGGTTCATGTGGTTTTATAAGGTATAATTTATGTTTAAAATTTTCTGGGAATATTAAGTTATATAGAGAGTAACCATACCAAGTTTTAGGGAAAAATATGTTGTTTGATATTTTTAATAAATCCTCCAAAAACGTTGCACGAATCTGAAATGCTTTCTAACATAGCTGAACTAATTGTCTCCATTCATGCATAGGATTTTATTAATCTCCTTTGATTGAAATTTTTACAGAACTTCATTTACTATGTATTTATAATATCTGTAAGTTTTCAACACCTTTAAACAAGTATAAGTATTTTTAAAGGATTTTACACAATGACAGCCCTTAAGATACCGGTTTTTGGCAGATTTTAGTATACCCTGAATAACTTCTGCCTCACTTAATATTTTTGACTCTTGTTTTTTTTAAATGATAGAAGACTTCAGTAGCTTTCTAGATTGATAAATTAGAGCTTCTAGTTATTTGTAAGGTGATAGTTATGACCTTTCAAAATCTACTGATTTACATGCACAATCTGCCCTAGACTTGTTCATGAGAGTATTGTACTTTCTTTACTTTAAATTATGTTATGTGTTTATTTTGCATCATATTGTGATATGTTAGGTGTATATGATATATGTGATATAAATTCCTTGTATAATTATTGATATACTTTTATTTTATGGATTGTATATATGGAAATTGTTAGGAGTTATCCCTTTAAGCATTTGAAATTAAGTTATACGCTCATATGTACTTAAGCTGTTAATGACCTTAAACTTGATTGTATATGTTTATATGATTTATATGTCCACGAGCATCATGCATATCACGAGCATTATTTATGAAAAATATAGTTATATAATTAATAGTATAACTTATAAATATTTCTTATCAAAAACCCGGGAGTAGGAATAAAACATAGGGACGACTTGTACGATTAGCCTCCTAAGTTGAGACTTGTATTGTATGTTCCGTTCAGGCCGATAAGTGACTCGTGCTTTTTCCCGTCCAACTGATCCACAAGATTGAGGTGGGTTTCCTATTTATAGTACGGTATTTTCGAGCTAGTGAGCTCCAAATGTTTTATTAAATGTGAATTTGCATGCCAAGTTTTTATATTGCTCATGTGTATCCTAAATGTGACGGATTGGTTTTACCGTACCCGTTGATTGGCTATGCCAATGATGAAGTTAACAACTTATGTATATGCCACCCTGGAAGTGGACCCTATGAACATTTCTCATGTTGGTTTTACCCTATAATTATGTATATGCCACCCTGAAATAATGACCACCAGCAGCAAATTACAATACCAAATAGGGACACAATCCTCATCAAAAATATACACATATCAAAATGTCATTACAAGAACAACTTTGTTTAGTTAACCAAAACTAATTTAAGTTTGTTTTCAACCAAACATTCACATATACATAAAAGCTAAGAGAATGTTCATAGGGTCCACTTCCATCTGCTCCAGCCGTCGAGCCTCTCAGCCTGCCAAATATGACAACATGTGGGGTACGTGAGTATGCAAGCACACTCAGTGGAGAATACACTGCAAGCAGTTATAACCAATTGTGCAAGTCACATAGCATAATGAACAACTTTGATTATCTTGTCGGCGAGACTAGTCTCTCCCCTCGAGGGTGCTTTATACGCCACAAAGACAATGATTCGCCACACAGGCCATAATACGCCACACAGGCAAGAATACGCCACACAGGTCACGCCACACAGGCAAGAATACGCCACACATGCAAGTTCATATGAATGCAACAGACACAACAATGATTATAAACATCAACTTACAGATAGCGTAAACCCCACCTCGTGACGATGTTTCACAAGGAATTCTCACTTGCTTGGTTGTCCTCAACTTTAGTCGGTTGTCCGTCCTCGAGCCTTGGATGTTGCGTCGCCTAGCACTTTAAAACTTAACTTATTACACATTGAAAGTACAAACTTATTATGGCTTAACTCGTACAATTAGTACTCATATATAAAACTTGATTTTACATATATAAGTTAAGCAATATTTCTCAATTCAAAATATAAAACATAGAATGCAAATTTCTAAATTCCAAACTTAAATCACAAGTTCCCGACGTCAATTATGGACACTCGGTTTATCGGTTTCCAAAAATATCACCTCGAGTATAATTTCTAAGGATTGGACTATAAAACTCCTAAAGAAATGTTTTGGATTCGGCATCGATTTGAAGCCGGAAAATCATACTCAAATCGCGCAGCACCCGCAGCGCGTAGATTTGACACCCTAACTTCGTCAGGTCATAACTCCCTCGTCCGAACTCCGATTTACAATCCGAAGGTACCGTTAGAAAGAAGATGAAAAGATCTTTAAAATGGCATCTAATATGATGGGTTTTGGATAAGTAAAACAGACGAAAATGAGCCCGCAACCTGTTGTCCTGTTTCTGCCGAAACAGAGATGACACCTCGACACTCTAACTTCAGAGGCTTATAACCCCTTCGTTCTATGTCGGAATTACAATCCGAAGATCTCGTTGGAAAGAAGATGAAAAGACCTTTAAAATTGTATCTAATATGATGGGTTTTGGATAAATAAAACTGACAGAAATCAGCTCGCAATATGCAGCCCTGTTTCTGCCGAAAATGGGAAAATTTAATTTTTCGATTTTGCCGACGTATTAACGACAAACCATGGCAGCAGCCCCGCTGCCGCCTCCGCCTCTCCTCCACCGGCGGCCCTTCCTCCATAACCCAAATCATAACCAACTTAGCCATATCTCCCTTACTATGTACAAACATATACACATATAAGAACACAATAGGACAATTAAATCAAGAAGAAGAACATAAGCTTACCTCAAGTTCTAGAAGAGAAGAAGAATTTGAAAGAGAGAGTGAGGGGAGGGGAGTGGCCGATTGAAGAGGGTAAGAAATGGGTGTTGGAAATGTTCTACACACTTATATTATATCACTTACTTAGCTATTAAGAAATAAAAAAATATCTTAGATATTTTTCTTAAATATCTTCTAATATTTTATATAAATTAATGTATATTTTGCTAGGGCACATCTCCGCTCTAAGTCGGACAACCTGTAAACATTCGAAATCAAATCCGTTAGTTTCAAAATCATCTAAAAATAATTCAATTCGTATTCATCTAATTTTTATTTTATTTATTCGTATAACTTGCCCAAAATAATATTAATAATAACTTTAAAAATATGGGGTATTACATTATTTAAGGGTAATTTAGACTTTTTGGGTAGTTTACATGTACATTTTATGTTTTGGGTACTTTTCATTTTAAGTTTACAAAAGTAGGTAGTTTTCACAATTATCCCTTTTAACATTGTGGAATTAACTATTGTATTCATTCAATAGGGCGGTGCAGTTTAACAAAAGGACTGAAAAGTTCCTTTATTTTATCAAACATTTCCCTTCTCGTAATAATAAGGTAAGTATCAAAGCCACAAAAGTCAACGTATACAAAGAGCTTCCTTTCCGAGGTTTCCTACAGTTAATAAATAATCAATCACTTGTTAAAGGACCTTGGGATTGAGGCTTCAACTACTTCATAGCCTACTTTTTTTATCCCTGATCCTTCAAGAAAAGATTAATTCTCTTCATAAAAACTAGAAGGGATAACAAATAAAGATTTTTTTTTATTTTTGATTCAGCATTGACCTCATTCAATAAATGGAAGAGAACAAATTTATATTGGTCCAATTTGATCTATCAGCAGGGAGAACTCATGAACCTAACGAAATAACACCTATTAAAGCTACTAAAAGGTTTATTAAAATGAGTTCAAAGAGAAGGAAAAAATATGTTGTCGTTTTTTGCTAGTTTTATTGATCCAGTGATATGATACATAAAGAAAGTAGCCCTATGTATGGATATGACAATACCATACCATAATCAAAATGTACAATTGTTTGATAATCACATAAAACTTTATCCAACTCAATATTTGCATTTGAAATGACATGTATGAACAAAGAAATAAATAAAATTTATCCTTAATTCGGAAATTTCAACATAAGGGAATTAATTATCGAATACTCTTCCCTAAATAAAAATAAGAACCAATTTTTTTAAAAAATATTTAGAAGCAAAATACTTTTTATCTCTAAAAATACTTAGAAAATTAGTGAAATGTTGAAATTTAGGTACACTCTCTAATGTTGTCTCATTTTATTTAGACACGTAGACCAATATACATGCTAAAATAAGTTTATTTTAATGATCAAAACTCCTTTTTTTATTAAAATTATAAATTAGACAATCTAATTAGAAAAATGAGAATATAAATAGAAGCATTAAATCATAATCCCATCTTAAGTGGATCTCCAATCTCTCCTATTATTTACTCAAGAAAGAAGAATATAATTTTCGTCATAAAAATTGTTTCCTAATCCTATTTCAAATTTGAAAAATATATTGAGGAAAAAAGTTTACGCCTTCCATTTTTATATTTTTTCTTAGCCTTATTTGGTAGGCAAGATATGATAAAATTAGATTAAATTATCTTATCAAATTATGTGTTTGGAAACAAATGTGATTAATACGTCGGTCTGCTATTAAACACTAGATCTGTGCCAAAATCATCATTTCCCCCTATATTTTAATCCTAAGAAATGGGTGAGATTAAAATAATTTTTATATATCATACAA
The DNA here is from genome assembly GCA_026898415.1 of Leonotis leonurus. NCBI lineage: Eukaryota > Viridiplantae > Streptophyta > Magnoliopsida > Lamiales > Lamiaceae > Leonotis > Leonotis leonurus. The sequence goes on from JAPKLX010000145.1 coordinate 171,670, forward strand.
ATTTAATTTATCATACTATATCTTATCTTAACTATCAAACATGCTTTATTTTTCTTTTTGGCTATTGTCTTTGATTTGATGTTAGGAGCAGAATAAAAGAAAAAAATCGAAATCGAAAAAGAAAAGAAAATTAGAGCATGACGGAATGTACACCTGGTTATTCCATCTGAAGAAACCTCTTTGATGTCCAGAGAGAGAGATAGAGGGGGAGGGAGAGAAAGAGAGAGGATAGGGTAAATGATGATATCAAACGGAATCGAAGACGAGGAGAAATGGCTCGCCGAAGGCATCGCCGGAATTCAGCACAACGCCTACTACTTGCATCGAGCTTTAGTATATCTCGATATTATTTTTTTCAGTTTTACTGTTTTAATGAAATCAGAGGAGGAATAAAGGGATGAGAGCCCTAAATTCTCAAATTGAAGCAACTGAATACTGATTCGAATTTGTGGAAATTTTGCAGGACTCGAATAATCTCCGGGAAGCACTCAAATACTCCGCGCAATTGCTATCTGAGCTTCGAACTTCGAGGCTGTCGCCTCACAAATATTATGAGCTTTGTAAAGTACTTCGTTCTATTTCTAAGTGATTCATTGGTACATGTTAACTGCTGTAATATGCAAAGCGAGGGCTGCCCTTTTTTTGTTATCCTCTTTGATCTTGTTGTATTTGCAATTCGGTTTTAGATATGCGGGCTTTTGACGAATTGAGGAGGTTGGAGATTTTCTTCAAAGAAGAAGATCGGCACGGTTGTCCAGTGGTTGACCTGTACGAACTTGTTCAGCACGCCGGGAACATCTTACCTAGATTGTAAGTTCTGTTGATTATAGCAGTAAATCTAGTTTTCTTTACATTTCTAAATTGTCATCTGTTAAGTCATGATTTGCTTAGTCAGTCATACATTTGTGCAATTGCACCTGTGGGAGGGCAGAATTCTTTATTGACACATAATTGCTCATTAAAGCCATATATTTAAACTTTTTTCATCAAAAGATTAACTTTTTCTTCATTTTTATAATGTTTTTCAGTACGTATCTTATATTACCAGATTGGAAGAGAAAACTCTAGTCTTATCTGTTAGAGCTATAAACCTGAGGATCGCAGTTGGGGTTTGGAGAAAAGAGAAAAAAACATTTAACTCTTGACTTGTTATCATATTTGTAGTATTTACTCGAAAATATTGCCGAATTGTGTAGGTCTTAAGATTGCTGAAGAACATACGGCAATAATTTCAAATCTATTATAGTGATTTTTCTCACATCTTGTGGGGAATCTGTACTGTTGATGAACCAAATCTTATAGGCTCAGTTGATGCATTTTAGTTTGTTAATTGTTATATGTGAATATGTAGGTATCTCCTATGCACAGTTGGATCTGTTTACATAAAGTCCAAGGAGGCTCCTGCCAAGGATATTCTCAAGGATCTTGTTGAAATGTGTCGTGCTGTTCAACATCCCATCCGTGGGCTTTTCCTAAGAAGTTATCTTGCTCAAGTTAGTAGAGATAAGCTACCAGATATTGGTTCAGAGTATGAAGGGTAATGCAAATAACCTCCTATCATTCAGTTTGCAACAATATAAGTATTGCATGGCTTTCAATGTACATTTCCATAGAGGGACCAACTTCTCATCCCCTTCTCAAGTGTTCAACAATCATTTTTGTTTGCATTTTCCTGTCATCGCTTACTGCTTTCATCTTTAAAGTTCCACTATCTTCTTCTTTCATGCCATATACGCGTCTGATGCTGGTGGTGCCGAGCTATCTCCTACGTTGTTGTTGGTAACTTGTGCTATGGATTTTTAGGATTTATGGAAGTAGACTTCCCTTATTTTAAGAGTAACCAAATCCATTCTACTTCATGATCTTACCCTGTAAAAATACTGAAAGCATCAGTAAAAATACTTAAAAGCAATTCAATGTTGTGAAAAGCCTAAGGAGTAGTTAAGGCGTTTTGCCTAAATGAGGCGAGGCGTAAGCCTCAAACTTAAGATAAAGAAAAATTATTAAAAAAACAAATATATAAAATAGAGAAATAACAAACAAAACATCAAATTTAATAGTCTTAGACTCTTAGGAGTTTAAAACATCACATTAAAAGCACAAGTGATTAATTTAATCTTAAATCTTAATATTGTTTTAGTTTTAATATATCAAAGTCATCACTCCCTCACTAGTACTCATCCTCCTCCTCATTGAGTTCTCAATGAAAATGATAAATTGATTACCAAATAATTTAAGTTGGCCGGCAGCCGCTGGTACAACAGTGGGAAACGCGAAGAATAGAGGTGAAGGTGTCTGACTGAGTGTTTCCCTTTTGTTTTCTACTTGATTTATTTTAATCTTTACAACTTATGATTAGAAATAAATATGGGTAGGGCTATTAACTTTAATTGAAATTTGAGTTTTTAAAATTACAAGGCCGAAAAAAATTAGCTCAAATATGAATTGATTTTTCTAATTGAGGTGTATCGCCTCAAAACGCCTTGAGGTGGTGGCGACGAGGTGTAAGCCTCACATAAATAAGGCGGTGGCGACGAGGCGTAAGCCTCACATAAATAAGGCGCCCGCCTCAATTTGAGTCACTGAGGCTTAAGCCTTGAGGCTTTTTTCTACCAAGGCGTTTTGAGGCGAGCCTCAAGGCGTAAGCCTCAAACGATTTTCACATCAGAGAAAAGCATAATTTATTCAGTAAACTTTCTGGATATTGAGCATGGGCATTTGAAGTGGGAAGGGTGAAAGATTCATCTAAACTATCTGCAGGTTGTGCATTCCTGCTTATTAGTTATTACAAACTTGCAGCATTGCTTGCGTGATGGAGATAATATATTAATCTCTAACTCTTCCGACATGATAACAGACAAGGCACAATTTAGCACCTTAGTGTGAGTTGAAAAGAAATTAAAGTTCAGTAATTTCACAGTCACCTTTTGCAGGAGTTGTTGAGAGTCCATGGCCCCATTGAGAATTTCATTGCTGTAATAAGAATTCCAATCATGCTATTGAATCTTTTCTGTGCAAAGCCTTAAAAAAGACAAATAGGATTAATACATTTGACTGTATGCTGGATCATATATTTTGGATAAAATTCCCCTCTGTGCTATAAGAGTTGCAATAATAATATCATCAGGTGTTAATTATTAGTGGAACAGACTTTTGGATTGGTTTTCCGAATTACTTAATTAGTCCCTGTTGCCATTGTCTTCTTTAATAAGTAACCCAATTACTCTTTTTTCTCCTTTCTTTCTTTGTAGTGAAGGTGATACAGTTATGGAGGCTGTGGAATTTGTGCTACAGAATTTCATAGAGATGAATAAACTATGGGTACGGATGCAGCACCAGGTTTGTGAAGATTCTTTTAGAATTTTTGTTTAGCTCTTACTTCTAGCATACATGACATCTGAGAAATTTTGCATGTGTAGACTAAGATATATCATAATGCATATTTTGGGCATGCAGTTTAAATGCTTATGATGCAAATATTTTATTTGCTGATCCTGATTTAAGGCCTTCTATTGGGGTTATGGTTTCAGGGACCTCATAGGGAGAAAGAGAAACTTGAAAAGGAACGCAACGAACTGCGTGATCTTGTAATTTCCAATTCTTCCTAGGATATATTGATCAAATCTAAATATGTCATACCACTTCTGGTTCATGAGAGTCTTCTCATTCATTGCTCTGTGTTTTAGGTGGGGAAGAATTTACATGTCCTGAGTCAGATAGAAGGTATTGACCTTGACATGTACAGAGACACTGTTCTTCCTCGCATTTTGGAGCAGGTTGGCATCTGACATGCCACATATATACTTTTGAGATCTTAAGCGTGATGCTTTCCTCTACTACATGCTTTAATAGTGTTTATTGCAGATTGTGAATTGCAAGGATGAACTTGCGCAATATTATTTGATGGACTGCATAATTCAAGTCTTTCCAGATGAGTACCACTTGCAGACTCTTGAGACATTGTTGAGTGCCTGCCCCCAACTTCAAGTGAGTTATTAAACTTTCAATGAGTTTTTTCTTTTTTTTTGGAACATGGATGTCTCATGCATTTAGCTTATTTAACATGCCTGCCAAGTATACAGCAGTAACAAACTAATTATTTTTAGATTTTCCGGATTCTGGTTCAGACTTTGAAATATTTACAATGACTCGATTTCTATTATAATCTTTATACAATGACAGTTGTATGTATTGTTATCTGATTAAATTATAAGGCAATATTGTGGACAGCTGATGCATTAGTACTTGATATCTAAGCAATGCCAGGGAAATTAGTACTTGATATCTAAGCAATGCCAGGAAAATCACTCCATATCTAGACAAATATTTGGTAGGCATTCTGGACCGGGACTTACAAATTCAATGGCAATTTGTTCTAACATAGCATGCCAAAACTTAAATCACTATTTGCCAACACAAAAACCTTTTACTTCCCAGCTTGAAATCCTGATTCCAGACTATGTTGTACTATTCTTTCACCGGAAAGGAGCATATACTGTAATAAATGTTAATGCAAGAAGGCAATTTTCTTTTGCATTTGAAGGTAAAAAATAATATATGCAAGTACATCTAGCTACCTGAATAATAATCTTGATAAACTATTCTGTTTTACTGTATAGCAGATGTCTAATGTTGCGTAGTACGTTATGGCAGGTTTTCTACATCATATAATACCTTTGAAGATGTGCGGCCTTAGATCCATATTCAGTTTTCATCCATAACAATCATTGAGAATTTCACATGCACTCCTTTTATCGTTAAAACAAAGATAACATATAAAGATGATAATTGATCTCTGTCTGTCTATCTGTCTCTCAATATATACACACACACACACACACACATACATGTGTGTGTTTGTGAGCGACTGTGTGTATAAGTCTGATATTAATAGATAAGTACCTTGTAGAATGAAAAGGAGGAAGGTAGGAATAGTATCTTTCTTAATACTTTTCTTAATACTATAGCTGCACTATACAGACTTAAATAGCATGCTGCATGCAATGCAAGAAAATAGGATGGAGAGAGTAAAATTAGAGATTTAGGGATACGAAACTGATGGCCCTTGATTAAAACTTTAGCTAACAACTGACGTATTATTTATGATAGTGTATATAAATTTGGATCCCACCATATTAATGTACCAACAAATCTTGAGATTTTTTGGATGTGTTGGATATTCTTCAATCTTCAACTGAGTTGAGCTTAAGCATGATAGCCCTATAAAGCTAGAGGTTGGGTTGTCCTTGAAGGAAGTCATTCAATATTATGCTCAATTACAATAGAAGGCTCGCAATAAATTATTTTGTTGTTTGGACCAAATTCAGGTAAATTCAATGTTGAGCTCAGGTTGTTTGCTAAACATTTTCTCTCCACCCACTTTTGGTCTTGGTGTTCAGAAACTCAATGAAAGGAAGAAGATAATACTCTAAGGACCCTTTTTATTAAAGGCAGAGAATTTACTACGACGTGTGTGTAATATATAAAGATCTATATAATCATATATGTGCTCACATGGAGGAACCGATTGAAGATCTTACAGTGGCGCAATGTGATAGCTAGGTGGTGTAGGTCTGTCGTTTATGAAGATTGATTAGGGACTACAATTGCTTACTTCGTTTGGTCAAAATTACTAGAAGGAAGGAAAAGATGTTTGGTACTATTCTATCTTAGAACAAGACTGGAAGTCAACAAAGTGAATCTGATATCTACCTTTGATACATAGAATTCTGTAATACCATTATGTTAAACATGAGTAGAATTGATGATAATGAGCTTTACTCTTTTGTTTGAGCTTGGACTCTACATGCTTTAAATCACGCATATTTCTGATGATATCTGGTTATGTCATAGGGCTCAAATGTTTTATAATTGCCAAATTGCTGTGTTGACTCTGGGGCATCTGAAGTTTGGGGGCATATGGTCTTTCTGGATGAGATGTCATATTTTAATAGTAATTGTGTTCAATTTGTTAGCTATTCAATTTTTAAAAATTTGCCATCCTTACTGATTACTATTTGATGAAGCAAGCATTTGCTGCATTTTTTATTTTTTGTTTCCTTCTGATATCTAGTGATATGTGTCATTTGACTTGCAGCCTACAGTTGACCTGAAAACAGTATTATCCCAACTGATGGAGAGGTTGTCAAACTATGCTTCTCTGAATCCTGAAGTGAGTAATTTACCCAATAATTGAACCCCAGGAATCTATCATCCACATTTTCTTGACTCTAGCCTTCTTATAGTTGTTACCAGAATTTTTACAAGTCGAAGCATTTACGAAATTGAGCAATGCAATTGGAAAGGTAAAGTTCTGCTTCTTAACTTAGATAATCTGAATTTGGGCTGAACATGCAAATGTGAGAAATTTTGTCATGTCATATACTCCATCCATCCCCAATACCCAGTAAACATGCACTCCATTTAGTTGCACGAATTTTAATAATTTTAGTTGTGTGTTTTTTACGAATGGATAAAGGATCCCACATTATCTGTAGTGTTTTGTCAATTAAATTAGATGTGTGGTATATTGTGTAAAAGAGAACTTATGTTACCACCCTACCCTCCCCTAATTCATCAAAGTTGTAATATTTCAGGAACTTTCTTCTCCTTACCTATCATCATTTTGCTTAAAATGAGTTAAGAGTTAAGCATCCATTCAAGGTTTTATAGACAAATTGTCTAAGATTTCTGTTGGTAGAATGTGCTACTTATTTGTAGCCTACAACTTTTATATTGTAGTTATCAATATGCCATTCATAATAAGAGAAAAGGATAAGCTAGCAAGCAGACACTGCTACAAGTAATCAATCTATGATACATCATCAGAAGTTCATATACTACTGGAAAATGACAATAATATATCAGATCATTCTGGAACTCTATTGACATAAATATCTTGGCAATAATGTTGAAATGATAAAAATACATATTTTGTTGATATTGTTGTAAATATCTGGGAAGAGTTTCACCAGCTCTCACTTACTATACTATGCTATATTATACCACAATTAAGCTATGTGCAACTTTTGATAGATGCATTCAACCCAAATAGAGCATCTGCAAATCATGATGTTAAATGCAGTCTAATTAGAAGCATTTGATTGGTAAAAAATTATGGTAGTAATTTCAAGTTTTCCCTTATTATTTTTTCTTTATTTGGATGAGCAATAAATTCTATTTTTTGTTACCACTTTTTTCACATTTCATATTTTACTTGAATGATTCCTTATGCAGGTCATTGAAGCACAAGTTGATATGCCTATTGTTGGAGCAATTACTTTATATGTTTCTCTTCTGACTTTTACACTTCGTGTACATCCTGATAGGCTGGATTACGTGGATCAAGTGCTGGTATACTTCAATTTGTTTGAGCTTTTGATACAGACATTTTCAAATGAGCATGTTTTTAATAGCCAAACCTATATAATCTGGGTTTTTAGTATTTCCCTGAAAATTCTATTTATCTCAAACTTAGTAAGCGAAAAAAATAAATAAATAATAGCAATTTGTCCATTCACACATTTTTTTATATATATATATATATATATATATATATTGAGTGCGTGTGAAGTTAAGTTGATAGAAATATTAGAGCATGGCTTAATGACTTCAATAACCACATGCATGATCTGAAAGCTACCACCTTGACTACTTTCTATCTTCTGATCCTTGAAAGGGTGCATGTGTCAAAATATTATCTGGAAAACCAAAGCTTGAAGATAGTAAAGCAACAAAACAAGTTGTTGCCCTTCTAAGTGCTCCACTTGATAAATATGATGATATCGTCACAGCTCTTACACTTTCTAATTATCCTCGCGTGATGGATCATCTTGATGCTGGAACAAATAAAGTCATGGCGATGGTTATCATCCGAAGCATTATGAAAAACAAAACTTATGTTTCAACTTCTGATAAGGTATAGTTCAGTTCAATCTTATCTTGCATTGGTTTCTACTTGCTGTAGATCAGACATAACACTGTGTGGCAGGTTGAGGTACTATTTGAACTGATAAAAGGGCTCATAAAGGATCTGGAAGGGATTTCTACAGATGAGGTACATCAGAAACTTGTGCCAACTTGCAGTATTTTTCAAGGACCTGATTGTCCACGACTAATGTGGTTTTTGGTTTTCATCGCCTGCTTGTGTTCATTACATTTTCCTTCAAATTTGCACTCATGCGTATGTTATCCTCATTTAATGCTTTGACCGATAGCTTGATGAAGAGGATTTCAATGAGGAGCAAAATTCTGCTGCATGCCTCATGCACATGTTGCATAATGACGACCCAGAGGAGATGTTAAAGGTAATTCATGTTGCTACTCTTGGTACTTAATGATTTTATTAGATGGTGAAGATGCAAGACATCTTTATATTGGCTGCATACTTTACATCCCAAATCATTGCATGTAAATGATGGTGGTTGCCGTTAGTCAACCTTGAACCCAATGGAATTTTTGATGGATGATTCCTTAGAAGACTGGTTTTGTTTCGTTAGACTGCCATCTAATTTCTTGAGAGTCATCTTGTTTCACGAGGATAGTAATCTTGTTTCTTGAGTAATGCTTAGGTGCTAGAGTATCACAATTAGATTATCACAAATAATAGATAAAACTAGGTAATTTGTATAGGATGGCTAAGGAGAAGGGTATTGCAACAGGAAAATAGTCTCCCATCTCAAAATTAGGTGTATGCCAGTATAACATTGAGTTGTGCTGCATATGTTTAGTTTATACGGGCTTGATGTGTTCTTGATCTTAAACTTACCTTTGCTTACAAATATCTATAGTAGCTATATTAAAATTTCTTGTTTATGCCTCTTCTATCTTTTCTACTGTCATGCTATCATTGTTCAGTTAATATACTAATGCTATTTTTTTTTCTTTCATTTAATCAGATAATATGTACTGTGTGGAAGCATGTAATGTCTGGAGGTCCAAAACGCCTACCCTTCACAGTTACACCTCTTGTTTTCTCCGCCCTCAAGGTACACTGTTTCTGGGTTGGAATTGCATGTACACTTATCTTATTCGAGAACACAATAGATTCTTGGGAAAAGCTGCAATTTATGAATTAGCTTCTTCATGTGCATATCCGGAGGCCCCTGAAGTGAAAATAACAAAAAGAACAGATGCTACATGCATATCACTTTTCTCCCAACTAATTTACCTTCAGTGTTCAAACATCGAGCTTAGCTATAACTTGCTATATTATTTTCTGACCTCCTGATTTCTTGCACTACCCTGATTATATTCTGATTGATTCCTAATACATTATCCTTGTGTTCAAATAGTATTTCGGGAAATTATCTGTCTAAAAGCTGAAAACATTAACTTCCATCACACAACTAGTTATAATTCTTAAAAATCTCAATTAATTTTCCAATATCAAATATTCATAAATAAAAGTACAATAAATCAAAATCATCCATGTATCCCTCACCATCCTCATTTCCATCTCTACATCTATCTCCTGATTGACAAAAAGACCTTTCTGCATTGGAAAAGGTGTGGAGTCGGGTGGAATGTTGCATCGGAGGAGAAAGCAGAAAAAAAGATATATAATTTGAGTAGGAAAAAGGAGACATTTAATTTGCGATATTCCGAGTGATGTGTATGTTGTATGTTTAATTTTAGTCCTAATTGGATCAATTTAGCCATAATTGGATCACTTTGGCCGTAATTGGGTTAATATAGGCTTGTCAATGGGTGAGTTTTACCCGGACCGAAACTGAACCTGTCAAAACATGCTCATTTTAAAGTTATGGTTCCGGTTCTAGACCCGTACAAACCCGCTCATGGTCCGACCCTACCTGTAAGGTACGGTTCCGGTTCTAGTCCGGTCCGGCGCGATCATTTTTTTTCCAATTTTTTTTTCATTTTTTTTCTTCAATTTTTTTATCTTAAAAAATAATATTTTATAATATCTCGTGTTACATCCTTGATCGTAACACTCTATACGTCGTAATTTAATAATAAATGTACCCAAACAATAAACACATATAAGTCGTAAAATAATTATGGTATTTAAGTGATTTTTTAATAATGGTTAAATAAAATAAGAGTGAAGTTTCATTATTAAATATTTTATATTTAATTAATTTATTTAGAATCCGGATTCGTTTTAACGAATTGGTGACTAAAATAATTATATAAATAAAACATAGCAAGACCCATGGGTAACCCATACCCAATAATACCCATGGGTATTCTCCCATACCGGAACCATTAATATTTTAATTAACGGTCCGAGTATGATATTCAACGGTCCGGTTCCGATTCTAGAACCGTAACTAATTTAACGGTTCCGGTCCGGGTTTTACCCACCCATTGACAAGCCTAGGTTAATATAAACAAAATTTAGTACTTTACTAAATTTTGCAATGCCATGATATTTTAGGCCCGAAAATGGAAAATATCAACTTTGAATCTCATTTCACAAGGCGGTAGTCTCCTACTGCCTTGATTGACATGAGGCGCAAGCGTTAGAAGATCACATGAGGCGGCGTGCCATAGGCGATTTTTTACTCGAGGCTACCCATGGCGGGCCTCACGACTGCTTTTTGAAATTATGCTTCTATGTTGTTGATTGCTCAAGTATTCTTCTAAAATGTTTTTTTCTATTGGAATATAGTTACTATAGGCATAGTTTTAAAAGGTAGTCAGTCCTGAGGTCCCCCTCGGGTAGCCTCGAGTAAAAACAGCCTCTGAGGCACCGCCTCATGTGATCTTCTGAGGCTTGCGCCTCAGATCAATTGAGGCAGTCGAGGCACCTGAGGCTGTTGCGAGGCTACCACCTCGTTAGATGCAATTCAAAATTGATATTTTCCCTTTTTCAGTCCTAAAATATCATGGCATTGCCAAAATTGAGTAAACTATTGATTGAATTTTGTTCATATTAACCAATTATGGCTAAATTGATCGAATTATGGCTGCATTGATCCAATTAGGATTAAAATTACACATATCCACACCCAACCTATCGCGAATTGCATATCTCCTTGTCTTTGCTATCTCTCCTTCAATACCACATTCCACTTCTACTCCTTTTTTGACTCAACAATGACTACTTTGAACTCTTTTTGTTAATTTGGAGATGGAGATGGATAGGAGGATGATTTGGATTTATTGTATTTATTAGTTATTACGTATGAATATTTGATATTTGGAAGTTAATTCATATTTTTAAGAATTATAATTAGTTGTGACTTTTGATTTTTTGTGTGTTTTATGATATTTGATATAATTTTGAGTTTTTATGATATTATGTATAATTTTGTTACTTTGTTATTTGCACCTCTATTCATGTCTAGGCTTACGCATCGGCTTGTCTCGAGCCTTATGCCTCGTGCCTCAATAGAAAAACGCATCGAGGTGAAAAACTCAATTCGGAACCTTGACTATAGGTCTTAGTGACCCTTTTGAGCCATTTTGTAATTCATATCTTGCATATAATCTGATCATGGATACGCTGGGTAGTCCAAGCAATAAGAATCTGCTTTGATATCTTATTTTAATCATGGATGTGCTTTCCTAGTTCAGTTGGTGAGAAGACTGCAAGGCCAAGATGGAGATGTAGGAGGAGAAGAAGTTCCAGCCACCCCAAAGAAAATATTTCAGCTCCTGAATCAGGTAGTTGATCCTGATTTCATGAGAATCCTATACAACGTTTTGCTGTAATTCTATTTCGTAAAGCATCAAAATGATTGGCAACCATCTGCAGCTTTAGCTAATTTGATAATGGATGTCTGGTCAAGATTGCCTTGGACAAAATATTCCCCTCTGACCTCATTAATTGTTTCTAATGAAGAACATCTTATCCATATTCTCCATTTTATGCGGCCATCGAATTAGTTTTATGTAACGCTTGAAGCAAGTACTATTTACAACATCCAAGTTTGATATTTCTCCGTCTGTGTACTTTACAATATCTATATGAGTATATGTAGTAGTACTACCTGTCAACTGTACAATTATTTGTGCTAAGCAGGAGTATATATGTTTTTATCTGTCAGATTATTGAGGCTCTTTCAGTTGTACCTGCACCTGAACTGGCGTTAAGGCTGTACTTGCAATGCGCAGAGGTAAACTTATTTACTCTGCTTAAAAAAACTGTGTTGGATCAGTAAAAATATCATATGCGCAAGAGTTGAAACAGAAAGAACTACATGCTTGGGTATGTTTATAGCCCTTTTGAAAAATTTAGAGTGAATATCTTATTCTCAAAACAAATGATCGGAGAATCTTATCCTATGCTCAATTGAGAATTCATTTCCAATATTTTGGAGTGGTAAAGCTGGATGTCCCAAGGAACTACATGGAAAAGTTGATTATGGGGGTACACAATAAAGAAAACACTATATATTGGTGTTCCATTGCTGAGGCAAATCTGATGGTTGGAGGACATAATGCATAAAAATTATCCCTCTCAACCAGCAAGTTTTTAATATTAGGGAGTCGAGTTTACAGTTTTGGAGGTGTATTTATATTCTGATAGACAAATTAATCTTGATTTATTACATGTATAATTAATCTTGTTCTTGTGGAGAAATTAAAAGGAGATGGAGTTATCTAGGTTTAACTTATTATTTTGTTAAAGCTCTCTTAGCTGCAATATACATTTGAAATAAAGAGATTAGAGAAAAGGAAAAAATCTCAATTTAAATGATAACAGTATTTTTCAATAAAAATATGTGTATATTGACTAATCAAAGAGATGTAAACTTTGTTTCTAATACTTTTGGTGCACAGTTTGTGATAATATAAAATGCAAGTTCATAGTGGTCAAATAACTTACCAATTTTCCGAGTTGAAGGTATATAGAGTTCATATTCTTTAATTTTCTGGAGTTATAATCAAATTATTAAAAATACTTCTCCCCTCCTTTTTTTTTTCCGTTGCATGTTCGTGTTTCTTTTCCTCTTCTCCCATTTTGTCTTAACCAAACACACACACACACACACATATATATATGCACATAAACATCTACTCTATAATATCACATCTAACAAAAGCATCTAAACTTATGTTTTTTGTTTTCTGGTTGCTTACATGCATGCATGTTCCTGCATGTGTATTACATATCATATGACTGATAGGGAGAGGGAGGAACATAAAGGTGATGAGATAATAAAACTTCGATTTTAAGGGTATCTTCTCCCCACATAATGATTTATACCCTTATAATTGTTCTTGCAAGGGTATGGATGTCACTTAACATTTCTTTTCTTTTGTTTGAGAATGAATATGTGTACTTAGCTATGAGGGCCACTAACAATTTCTCTCTGCATTCCTTTGGACATTTGTATTTTCAGGCAGCTAATGACTGCGACCTTGAGCCAGTGGCTTATGATTTTTTCACACAGGCCTTTGTTCTTTATGAGGAAGAAGTTGCGGTATATATTAAATATACCTTTTGAGCTCATGATAATTACATCATTCTTCAGCTCAAGCATTTGCAATTGTTAGCAACTTCTGTTATGATATGTTATACTTTGTAGGATTCTAAAGCCCAGGTGACAGCTATACACCTAATAATAGGGACTCTACAAAGAATGAACGTTTTTGGTGTTGAGAATAGAGATACCTTGACTCATAAAGCCACAGGGGTAACTTCTTTATCTTTCCTGAATGCCTGTTTAATAATCATTTCTGCTGGAGTCCTGGCTCATTATCAATTACTTTCAGTACTCAGCGAAACTTCTAAAGAAGCCTGATCAGTGCAGAGCAGTCTATGCATGTTCACATCTTTTCTGGGTTGATGATCAGGATGGTATCAAAGATGGAGAAAGGTAGCACATTCTTTCTTAACATAAGTGGCGGTGTCCTTTATATAGTCCTTGTTGAATATTGGATTAACACATTACTACGTGATACATGCTTATCATCTTGTTTCACAGGGTTCTTCTCTGCTTGAAGCGTTCGTTAAGGATTGCCAACGCTGCTCAGCAGATGACAAATGTTACCAGGGGTAGCAGTGGACCCGTAACTCTCTTCGTCGAGATACTTAACAAGTTAGTTGATCAAATACTTTTAATTAATCTACAGTACTAACGTTAAGTTTGGTGCTCGTTTCTCCACCCCATTGATGTTTTTGCTTATGATTATTTTGTTTATTCACCATATGCTGCAGGTACCTATATTTCTTCGAGAAGGGAAACTTGCAGATTACAACTTCTGTGATTCAAGGGCTAATAGAATTAATAAAAACTGAGATGCAGAGTGACAATTCAACTGCCAATACAGTATCAGATGCATTCTTCACAAGTACCTTGCGCTACATTCAGTTCCAGAAACAAAAAGGAGGCGCAATGGGAGAGAAGTATGATCCTATTAAATTGTGACATGTTGATGCTTCACTCGAAATGTCGTGGATTTGGGAGTTGTGAGAAGCAAGTTATAAATGATCCACTTCTCAATGACTGAACTGTGGCGTATCCTTCCATGAAGAGAAGTGGTTCTTTTTTGTTTTGGATGTTGATCACATTCCATGAACTGGGAGGTTGAGAAATGCCTGCATTTCCACTGTATTATCCTTCGTGTTAGCTGGACTTCATCACTTAAAGTGTCATGTATGCAACTTGACTCGAGTTCTCGAATAAGTGCTGAGGAGGTTATAAAAGAATCAGTTCTGAATTCTCTACTTCATCCTCAAATATTGTTGAAGGTGGTCGAGAGACATCGATTGAATCAACTCTATTGTGTATAAGATAAGATGCTAGTGTATATTGTTTTGTTTGTGTACAAAAACTTGTTTCTTGCTGAACTGTATCTGGCAAATTGTTCATTTGGGCTGCTAGGATTCATTGTTATTTATATTGTTTGGCATAACCTATTCAATTCATGGATTTTGCACACAAAACTACAACTTACAAATAATTGCTTATTTTGTGAACCACTGTGTTTCCAATTTCCAAAATTTGTGGCATGATTACCAGATTCACTCGTTCCACATTCGACTATTTGAGTTGGGATAAAAGTGAACCATCTGGTTATCTTACCAAACTATTAAGTATTTGCAAAAACCTGCAATCCATTAAATAACGTTAAATGAGCATAGCTGAGAAGAAATAAACACTCTTACAAAAAGTATCCTCTGTGGCTCTTCCTTTTCTTCTACTGCTTTGCTGGCTTTATCAAACACACCCTTCACATACTGCATTCAAGCACATAATACAAATTCCGGTAATGAGATAAACGGTTACTTGATATGTAACACATAATTTGCTGATGGAATCCGCATTCGCATGATACATGTGTATGATAAATCAAATAAAATGTACAATTTTAAAACACATATATAGCGTGTAACTTATGTACTCCTTTCGTCCCACCATTTTCGGTCCCTTTGACTAAAACTGTGAGTGTTTTTTGGTCAAAGGAGCGTAGAATAGTGGAACAAAGGGAGTATTTAATATGAAATAATATCATCTTTGCTTGTATGACAAGCAGGCCTACCACTGGCTCTACCGTTATGACAACCTTTGAAGGGTGTGCAGGGAATTGGAAATTGAATATTCCACAACAAAATAAATAAATGAGTATGAAGACTCCAAGATATTTGAAGTTCATACATTAGTTGTAAAGTCTTAAAGTTGCGAGGTAGACTTCAGACTCGTCCGAGGTCTAGCGTGTCAGATGTCTTGCAAATCAAGTCCGGAGAAAAGGTTGGAGTTCTTCAGGGAGAGACTTTGACGTTCAAGTCAGCTCAAAGTAGACTGAGTATAAGTACAAGAATGTGTGTGAAAATATATGTAGAGATAGAATGCAAGCTAATCTTAGAAATGAAAATGAATGGGGTATATATAGTTTAGTAGATAGAGGGTATAAGAGTAATACCATAGCTCCAACAACTTTGTTGTCAATAGTACCATTCTCAAACCCTCTCCAATGAGACAAAGCCACGTCAGCAGTTGTCCTCCTTGGTTGTTAAAGAATGTCGAAGTGACAAGTAATTATTCTGAGAATGTGTCAGGTATGCTCTGACATGGTCTAACGCATTAACATGCATGGTACATGTCATGCAGACCCACATGAAGACAAATTCATTCTCATAGAGCAGAGCCAAGTAGTTGCAGACCCACAGAGGGTCAACCTAGCTCTGCTTGGGCAGAGGTAGAAAGTTCAAAGGCTCTCAATCAGCACGTGTTTGAACAGGTTTGCCTAACAGCCCATCAAAGGTTATTCGATCATTAGCTTTTGTAATATTGTGCTTGTTGCACAAGTGGTGCTAATATTACTCCATATCAGAATAATCATGTTTACTAACGACCTTTTGAGTATCTTGCTCTGCCCCCCTAGAAGAGCCAATTTTGTATATTTATGGGTCTGGCGAAGGGTCTGTGAACACGTGAAGCATGTGTTTATACCAGACTCGCGCCTGACACATGCCCATAATAAAACCACCTGCCACGTGGATATTCTCTAACAACATTTGAGGACCACAATGACATGGCTCGTCCTTATTGAAGAGGATTTCTGGATGGTACTATTGTCATCAAGGTTGTTATCTCATATGGTATTACCTTCATACCATCTATGTAATAAACTATATATACCCAATTCATTTTCATTTGTTAAGGTTTGCATACATTCTCACTCTACATAATATTCTCTCGCATTCTTAAGCATTTGATTCAGTCTACTTTGAGCTGACTTGAGGGTCGGAGTCTCTCCCCGAAGAACCCCAACATTTTCTCCAAGCTTTTTTTTCATGAGATTTGACGTGTCAGACCTCGGATGAAAGCTATACTACAACCTTGTGATCCTACAACTAAGGTATGAATTCTAATCCTTTGGAGCCTTCATACGCTTTTTATTTATTTTGTTGTTGATTGATCCTCAACCCAACATTATCACAAGGAGAAGGTAAAATATGGAATATCGAGCCATAGACATACTGCTAAGGGTTCAAATTATACCTTCTTCAAGCCAAAGAATCGAATCAGAGACGATGACCGTAACTGCACCGTCTGAACTGCTAACAACAATCCGCGTTAGGATTGTTTGCAAACGTGTTCGTCAAAATTATGAATTGAGTTCAACCTTCGAAACTCCTAACCTGTATCCATCCTACAACCAGAATATCATGTGGGCGATAATCTGTCGGCTGTTATCTATAGAAGAGAAGACTGAAAAACACTGTATGTGATGAAGGGAATTTTCGAACATCAAAGTAGGGAGGGAAACTGTGATGGCGAATTTTGTAGTTGTGTTGGATAGAGTTTTCAGTTTCCTCATCTGTTTATAGGTGTGTGAGCTAGGTTAGGATTTCCAAGGAGAATGAGCATGAAACTCCAATATAAAATCTAATTCATTAATATCTCTTATAATTGCCTAATTAATGGCCTAGTCATAAATAAGGCTGCCAATTAATTGATTTAGGAATAATTACAATAATTGGATATTCTATTAATAAATTATTTCCCGTATTTAAAATTCCATATTCATTTAGTAAAACATGTTGACAACTTACAATATTAAGTAATATATTTATCCGTGAGTGATCCAATTCAGAAATTTATTATTGTATATGAAATAAATTCCAACCGTCCAAGTTTCTTATATAATTAATATACTGAATGCCTCACACGGATATAATCAACTCGAATTCGCCGAGATATGTTTCTAAGCAATAACATTCTAATACTTCTCATTAAACTAATTAACACTACCCAACCTTTTACTATATATGGTTACGAAAAACCCTCAAGTGCAAATACATGAAAACAGAATAATCATCCTGCATACTTAATGTTACAGAAATAAATTAAGAAATAAAGAATTCTCAAGACCTTGTTCTTCAGTATTAGCACATAATAACTTATCTCAATGTAAAACTACAAAGTGCAAATATGCAATACATGTACACTAACATAAATGCACTGATATCATTATGAGGGCTAAGGTCAGCTCTCAAATCGGAATGATACCGCAACCTTTCACGACTAGACTTTTCAAGTCTGTTTGGGCTGTAAACTTTATTATACAAGGAACCGACTATGATACCTTCTGTGATCATCGATCCACCACAAAGTGTACAATGTAGAAAATGACCTTGTTTGCAATAAATAGACAGAAAAATAAATCACAAACCAATGATAAAATGTATTCTCATAAAATGGAAGTGAAAAATGTTTCTTATAATAATCAAACATAAAACATGTTTTGGAGAATACAAACTCTTACAATCTCTTACTTATACTCAAATAAGATTTAGAGTATAATATCTATATTACAATGTCTAACAATTTCTCCCACTTATACTCAAAGTAGTTCCACCATACTTCTGACGCCCAGTCCTTCCACGTGCCTCTAGAACGTCTTCCCGTTCAGGCTCTTTGTGAAATGATCACCTAGATTGTGTTCTGAAGCTATCTTGGACACCACGCCTCACTATATTAAGAATGATATGGTACTTCCTCTCAATGTGTTTACTCACCTTGTGGGCCCATTAGTTCCTTCGAGTTTTCCACTACACCTGAATTATCATTATAGTATTGACATGAACTTTTACAATATGACTAACTTGTGAAATAAAACTTAATATCTATTAAATAAATTTTCAAGTGAGAGAACCAGATTAACCTAATGAAATCGACCTTGTCTCTTACATATTGGTTGTCCTGCACAACTGATTCAGTGAGTGTGTTCTATAGTGCATCAACCTGTGAAAAGACTTAGTAAAATTTCTAAGCATTGTTTCAAAAAATACCATCATCAAAACTTAAGCTTGTGAGGTTTCTAACAATTTTCCCTTTTTTGATGATATCAAAATCACACTTTACAATCCCTCCTAAACATGATAAGCAATTAACTTAATATAATATATAACAATATAAAGAAAGTTAAATTAACATGGCCTAGACAAAGAGTGATTGTCATCATGTTGTTTCAACTCAAACTACTTTGAAAAAAGTTAGCTGATACAAGGTACATAGATTGTAGATTACATAACTAAAACGAATATAGTACAAAAGAGTTTAAAATGAAAGCTACCTATGACCTGCCCTCTTCTTGGCCTCATGAATTTCTCTTATTTTCTCATCTGTTACGAGCTGGAATCCTTCATGTATACCTTCCCTAATACGGATGTATTCTGAATGTTTGTTGTTGATTGAGAATTTGAAAAAGTTGGCAATGTGGTTAACATAGTTAAGGATCTTTGTCTTATCCGCTTGAGTGCTACCTTGAAGGGTACTTCAAAAAAATTCCTTCTTTAGAGTATGAATGTGAATACCACACAAGGCAACCTGAACTTTGATCCTTTTGATTATCTCCTGGTTTTGGTAAGAGTTCAGGTAGAGGTGGAACATCTCATCAGGTATCCCAGTTTGATACTTAAGGGTCTTTAAAAAATAGTATTCCAGAATGAAACCTGATTATCTCCCATTCGGCTAGGTCATCAGAAATTACCCATGCGTCTTTTGAGATGACCTTTGGCTTGGTTGGAATCCTTTTGAAGGTGATTCCATTTTATTTTGCTTTTGTTATTCCGAGTGTATGGGTGGAGAATCCATCTTTTCTTTGTGAATTCTCTCGGCCTGCTTTCTTTTCTTCCTTAGCTTGTCCGCATAGAATTTAGCTCGAAAGGAAGGGTCTAGAGCTTTCTTGGCAGGTACACTAGCATGAGAAGTTCTTCTACCTATTCTCCTTTAGTCATCACCTTTTTGCTTTTGTCTGTGAGAGCTTCAGGTCGAGGTGGAGGAAGAGCAATAGGCTGAAGAGTAGGAGAGTTCTTCTCAGTTAAATGAATATTCATATATCAAACTAAGTTAAACGAATATTTCGATAATAAGCACCATTCACCATTGCTAGACAAGGAAATACATATTCGTATGTTATCAACACATGTGTTCATTCAAGTAAATCCACCGCCAACAATCTTTTCCAGATTTAATCAATGACTAACTCTTACTAATTGTTGGCCAAACAATACGAGCTCTTGAATGGAAAGTAACAGAAAAACAACAGAATTTAGAGCATAATATCAAATATATTTAAACAAGAGTTCATGCAAAACCCAAGCCTACAAAGTTTAACTCATGATAGCAATAAAAATGTAAAATAAAATGGTGGTGTTTTTCATTATTCTTAGCATTCAGATTACAAATAAATCAAAGGGAAGTAAAAGAAGAGAATGGTTGGAAGTTGATTTTCCAATCTTCTTCCTCCCAATCATTTCCTTCTTATCCTCCTCCAGTCATGAGTTTTTTTCACTTTCGCCCAGTTATCCTTTGCTGTAAAATGACTCCAGCTGCTACCAACTCCTTTATCTCTCTTTTTCTCCCTTTTTGTATTGAGGTTATTCTCTTAACCTCTCAGCTCCTAGGTTTCCAAAAATAAGTATCTAAATGACTATGCTGCCTTCCAACACATAAATGAAAATATAATGCACTCTAGTCTTGTCTTTTTGTAATGGCTCTCTTCTGCCACATTTTTGTCCACCTCTTACTCCAGTCAACATCCAGTCAGCTCCTTCTCTCCAACTCATTAATCTCTCTAATGTTTATGGACAAAGAAATCCTTCAGCAACAACCCCACATTCGTCACTTCATGCATCAAAACATCATGTATTATATATTTTCTCTTCTTCAAGCACAAACATAAAAACTATACTAAACACAACTCAAACGACTAAAAACACAATTAAAGAAACACAACACAATTAAAATACACAAGAAGGAGAAACAAAATAACTCTTATACAAGAGTTATCAGTATAGTATGGAAAAATTGTTTCAAGATATCCTTAATCTTCAACCAAAATATCCTCATAAATCTAGAATGATCGTCCGCCACAATAAAAATAAAACCTTGATAATTGAGGGTGCTATAAGGACCCCAAATATCACAATAAATCAAATAAAAAACAACTTAATATACACTTTGAGAAACAGGATAAGGCGCGAGTTTTTGTTTAGACAGATGACAAGTATCACAAAGACTTGAAGGAACATTAGTCACGGACACAACGTGAGACACCATTTGCAATTTTCATACTGGCAAAAGACCTAGTCTAAAAAGTAAAATATCCACAAAAACATGAAGAACTTGAGGACTAACAACAGTTTGAGGTGAAAGAACTTCCATAATGTAAAGGTTGTTAAATCTTCTACCATTCCTAAGCATAGTCCCCTGTAAAGCTCCCTAAATATAACAACAATCATGAGAGAAATTGACAATGCATTTTATAGACTAAATTAAACAACTGATGGATAATATATTATGGCAAAAGGAAGAACCAGAAGGAAAGAAGTAAGTGTGATAGATGGAGTAAGTATAAGTGTTTAACAATGCCAATATGATTGACCTTAACACTACTTCCATTTGGGAGATTAACATAAGTATTGAGTATAGGTGTGGAAGTATCAAATATAGAAGAACAATAACACACATGATGAGCAACACCAATGTTCAAACTATCAAATTTTAAGAGAACAAGAACGAAAATTAGAGTGTGGAATACTCTTAATTTTCGAAAATTTTGAGTTTAAGATACTCAAAGTGGCCGAAATCCTTGTGTAGGGGAGTGGAAATTTTTGGCCACTTCATCTGTCTATTTATAGATATTATGTGCTAGGTTAGAGTTTCTAAGGTGAATGGACAAGACCCCAAGTAAGATAATTAATTCTCACTTTTATTTCTCTACAATTCCATCTATTATTCAAATTAGAATTTTGAATAATTGAAAATTAATTTGACCAAGTCAAATACATAAATTAATTTAATTAATTTCAAAGTCATTTAAACCCAATTAAATTTAATTAATTGCTTGATCAAACTTAGTGTTGGGAACCCGACAATATTTAGTTTTGATGATGTTTTCTCGAAACACACTTAGATTTTATTCTGTTTGCTAAGTCTTAATCTGTTATAAACTGTACCAGATCACTAATGTGTAAAGTGAATCTGATAGAGAACATGATCCTAGAGAGTAACTTAAAATGTAAAAGATTACATCCTATAGAAGTTATTCTGTCTATTTCTTGTTCGAGGACCAGATCAACATAAGACTCAAGCAAGCAAATGATCTGTCCAATGGCCACTCAATCTAGTTTACATGGAATCATTTCCAGAAGAATGCAATAATGCTTTGGAACATTCTGGAGCAGACTGATAATTACTGACCAGATCGATATCAATCTGCTTCGACCAGATCGTTACTACAAAGTGAGCCATTCTGGACCAAATCATCTCCAATCAACTGACATTCGCTTGTTTGTCCAGATTGACTGATGAGAATCCCAAAATCATTGCCAAAACAACATAATCTCATGAAGATGGAAAGTATATCTATTGGAGATGGAATTTGGAAGGAGAATCAATCAACACGCGAAGAAGGAAAGAAGTATCTATCAACGATCTGCTTTCCATATTTATTGAAGATTCGGTCAATCTTTCCAAAGGCAAGAAGAGATAAATTAGGGATTCATATCTCTTGATTGGTAATCACACTTATTTCAAACCAATCAAGTCCAACGGTTAGAATTTCAAATTCTACACCTATAAAAGCTTGGAACCAAGACTGGATAAGTAACAATACTATCATCAACGATCAACAAGCTGTTACTCTGCCTAGAAATCAACTCACTCAACGAAGCATTTACTTGAGAAGATTTCTACGCACCAGATTGTGTTCTAAGCCGTTCGTGATCAAAATCACACCAACTCGATTCAAGTCTGCCTTATCGAGAAGAAGGAATGATAACTTCACTAGCTAGTAGCTTTCTAGTGGATTAATGTGAAGAGATCCAGTGACAGTAGTTTTCTGTAAGTTGTAAAGGGACACGACCCTTATTCATGCATAAGTTTCAATCAGATTGTGCTTGAAACTTGTGGCTCGTTCTCAGCGAGTATAAAGAAGAGAGTATCCTAGTAGTGGATATCTAATCCAGTTTGGATTGGATCATGGACGTAGGGGGTTTCCCGAACTACGTAAAAACAATTGTGTTATTTACATTATGCATTTTAAATTCCAGTTGTTTATCTGCTAACCAACACAATCATTCAAACTGCATTTCTTAATCAATATGATTAAACTTTTAAAAGGTTTTCTAAGCAAGAGCACAGACTAAGTCCACCATATTCCCCACACAACGTTCTGTTAGAGATCAAGATCACTCTTGATATCTCCTAAGTGTTTTTTCACCAGAGAGTATCTATCTGGATATATCGAGATCAATCTGGTTTGTCAAAGTTAAACAATCTTCATTCAGAAAGCTTAAACTCTCTAAGTAATTAGTCAACTAAACTGAAAAGTTTTCATTTGGTGTATTCCCCCCCCCCCCCCACATACACCAAACCTTGCTCTTTCGGGACCAACAAGTGGTATCAGAGCAGTGGTTCATAGGACCATTGTTTCTGTTTCACAAGGTTGAAACCTGCGTGGTCAACTTGAATAGATCTATGAAAACCTTTTTCATCCACGTGCATCCTATCTGTCATTATGGAATCTTCTGTCATTAGGGCTTGTGAAGAATTCTCCATCCAAGGATACAGAGAATGGAGTTTCAGAATCAAGATGTGTCTAAAAGCTCATCACTGTCTTATGTGGAAAGTGATAGAGGAAGGACCATTAGTGATATAAGAAGAGAAGACTCGGATTACAGAAACTGGTGCAGTCAAAGAGATCGTGCTCAAGGATCCCAGACTGTACACATCATAAGAACAACGTGAATCAAATTTAGATGATTTTGCAAAAGGGATCATCTCTAGCACTGTTAAAGGAGTCCATCTGGCCAAGATTCAAGATCAAGATACAACCAAAGAGATGTGGGAAGCACTGCGAGAACTCAGCTTAGGTTCTGAAGCTTTGATCGAGAACAAGCTGTCCCTCGCAGGCAACAAGTTTGATGAGTTCAAAATGAAACCTGGAGAAACCGTTGAGTAGATGAAGAACAGATTCATCGAAGTGTTACTTGAAGTTTCAGCTTTCAACAAAAACAAGTACACACAAAGAGAGAAGAATCTCAAAATTCTCAGAGCATTGCCACCAAGCTGGGAGATATATCCTGCAATGCAACCACTACGTGCTGATTTCAACGATCTTTCTCTTGAAGCACTATTTGATCATCTGGCTGTACACGAATGTGACATCAGAAGGATTCATGGACCAGATCACTCTTCAAGCAAGAAGAACGAAAGCAGTTCGAAAAAAGAAAAAGAAATAGCCTTCAAAGTGAAGTGTGTAGTAGATGAACCAGTTGTACCTGCTGCATCAGAAGAAGGAGGTTATGACAAGTTGCTCAAGGAATTCGCTATGATTGCCAAGAGAATGGATAAAATGGAAGTCAGATTGAGAAAATACCGCAGATTCTACAAAGACAAAAAAAGTAGATATATGAAGAATAGAGAACCAGATCGATCTGATAGCAAAGGAGAATCAAAAAGTAATGGTAAAACATCTAACTTTACTGACTATACTTGCTTTGGATGTGGCAGATCAGGTCATTCAAAACAGACTGTCCTGATTTATCAAAAAGTCAGAGAGAAGAACTAAGAGCTAAGAGAGATCAAAAGCTTAAAGCTCAACGCAAAACAATGCTGGCAGAAGAAGACTCCAGCAGCTCAAGTCACCTATCTGATAGTTCTTCAGAAAATGATGAAGCATTCTATGCACAAGACACAGAAGAAGATTGTGATGAATGCTACAAGGGATTAGATAATGGACTCAACCAAATCGAGGTAAACTCTCATGTTTTTATGTCTTCAAATAGACCTGTTTATGACTCAGGAAATTAAGATGAACCATAAGTCTCATGGGAAAAAAATCAATGAGATGTTTAAGAGCTACACAAGTATAAAGAAGTTATTCTCTGAAGTTATCAAAGAAAATGAAAAGTTGAACGAGACAGTGAATATTTTGAGTGAAGATCTACTCACTCAATTCAAAGTTGAAAAGTTATAAAAGAGAATGACAAGTTGAATGAAACAGTAAAGTTCTTGAGTGAAGCAAACACCAAGTTCTCTACTCAAATCAATGGTTTGGGAGAACATATCAAAACCAAGGATGGTGAGATCTACTCACTCAATTCAAAGTTGAAGGACATGGTCAACAGAAAGGATGTAGTTGAAGAAAAACTGAAGAAGACCATGGAGAACATGAGCAAGATCAACAAAAGTCAAGAAAGAGCTGGTATGATCATTGACATGTAAAGAAGAGGAACAACTGGACTTGGATATACTGGAAAAAGCAGTGAAACCAAGTTCATGGCTGAAAGGAAAAACATACCAGATCAAGTCAAAGATCTAAAGAATAAGAAGAATCAACCCCAGATGATGATGATGAATGAAGCAGGAGACAAGAGGTATTATCAGAAGAAGGGTCAACCTGCTCACTATGTCAAGACAGATAAAATTAGAAGCAGAATGCATCTACTAAAACATCATCAACCAAGAAGAAGAAAATAAACTGGGATAATGTTGAGAGAAACCATCCATCTGTCTACAAAGCTATATCAAGAACAGATGATGCAGGAAGAAAGATTACCTATTACATATGTGTTCCTAACACTAAGTTAATATGGGTTCCTAAAGGAACATTTGTTACTAACCAAGCACCCAGTCGTTGAAAGGGTAGCTAAACCTATCTAATTACAGGATCGAAGAACTGCAAGAAGAGGACTAGTAGCAAAAGGAACTATCTGGATCATTGATAGTGGATGTTCGAAGTATATGACATGTGACAAGAACTCTCTATCAGATTATGTGGAAAGAGAAGGACCATAAGTAACCTTTGGATGTAACTCAAAAGGTTTATCAGAGGATATGGTAATATCAAGATTGACAAGACCACCATCACAAATGTATCTTATGTTGAGGGTCTTAGTCATAATCTGTTTTGTGTTAGCTAGTTCTGTGCAAATGGAAATCAGATTGTTTTTTATGCTAACAATTGTTTTGTGAAAAATAAGGAAGGAGATGAAATTCTTCTTACCGGGAAATTACAGGACATATTGTATATTGTGCAGTGGACTAACCAGATCGAGACATGTCTAATTACCAAGAAAATCTATGAGACAAGCTGGTTGTGGCACAAGCGACTAAGTCATCTCAATTTCAAGTCAATCAACAAGATTGCAAGAGACAAGCTAGTCGAAGGATTACCAGACCAAGTGTATGACAAAGATCATATTTGTGAGGCATGCCAAGCTGGGAAGCAAACCATATCATCATTTTCCAGCAAAGCAGCTCACTCATCTACCAGAAACTTGGAGTTACTTCATTTAGACTTATTTGGCCTAGTTAAGCCCTTGGGTCATCTTTCTGTTCAATAAGAAGGAAACATTGGAGAAGCTGCCAAATTTTCTTAACAAGATCACCAAGCAAAAGGAAACCTTTGTTGTAACAATCAAAACAGATCGTGGAATAGAGTTTCTAAATCAGAAGATTGAGGAATATTGCAACCAGATGAGTATCACATACCAAACATCTGCTGTAAGAACACCTCAACAGAATGGAGTAGTTGAGAGAATGAACAAATCATTGAAAGAAGCAGCCCGCACCATGCTTAATGCAACCAGATTACCAAAGAAGTTTTGGGCAGAAGACGTTTACACGGCCTGTTATACACAGAACAGATCGGTGATAACTCTCAGACATGGGAAGAGACCATACTAGATTTGGAACAACAAAAAGCCCAGGATACAATATTTTCGTACTTTCGGTTGTACATGTTACATTCATAATAATGAGAAATCTCAATTGAAAACCTTTGATAGCAAAACTGACCCAGGAATATTCTTAGGATATTCTGATGTTAGTAAAGCTTTTAGGGTTTATAATAAGAAGACTCATGTTGTGGAAGTAACACCTCATATTGTATTTGATGAAGCTACTCTTGAATACAGTGAAGCAGGTGATGAATAGATTCATAACCAGATCAACATTAGAAGACCAGAAGGGATTCTATTGGAAGATATTTTGATCTGGAATACAACAGAAGAGGATGAGATTGATGTTCAACTTGTAGCTGAGACTAGTACACAGCAAGGGGGAACAACTCACATCGATCTGGACCAAACCAGATCAACTCCAGATAATAGTGAGCCAGTAGAAGCAGACAATTTTGAACCTTCTCAAAGTCAACCTGATGAATCAAGAGACGTTAATAGCTGGAACAACAATCCAAGTGTTGAGATCGAAGAACTAGAAGAAGAAAACCCTTTCCAAGCAACTTCAACAGCACACACTGAATTTGAGGAACCAACAGAAGAACCTGAACCTGAGATATTTGAAGAAGAGATGTCTAGTAGAAGAAGATGGATACAAGAACACCATCCTCCAGATCAGATTGTTGAGAACCCGTCAGATCATGTGAAGACTAGAAGAATGCATGGAGAGAGTGCACTTCTAAGTTGCTATCTATCTCGTATTGAACCATCAGATGCATATGAAGCACTAAAAGAAACCAAGTATGGTATCTTGTAGACAGACCAAGACACCAGGGGGTTATAGGTGTTAAATGGATATTCAAGAACAAACAAGATGAGAATGGTGAAGTTGTCAGAAACAAAGCCAGATTAGTTGTAAAATGATACAATCAACAAGAAGACATTGATTTTGATGAAACATTCGCACCGATTGCCAGATTGGAAGCCATCAGACTGTTTCTAGCATACGCAGCTTACAAGAGATTCAAAGTATACCAGATGGATGTCAAGAGTGCATTTCTAAATGGTATTCTTGAAGAAGAAGTATATGTAGAACAACCACTTGGTTTTGAAGACGGGAATCCAGACCAGAAGGTGTATAGGTTAGCCAAAGTTGTTTATGGACTGAAGCAAGCACCTAGAGCGTGGTATGAGACATTATCAACGTTCTTGCTGGAGTCAGGATTCAGAAGAGGTTCTGTTGACAAGACATTATTCATAATCAAAGCCAAAGAACATATCTTTTTAGTCTAGATATACGTTGATGATATCATATTTGGATCACAATCTGATTATCTATGTGATAAATTTGTTGAACTTATGAAAAATAAGTATCAAATGTCCATGATGGGCGAGATGAATTTCTTTCTAGGTTTGCAGGTGAAGCAGCTACCAGATGGTATATTCGTTAATCAAGCGAAGTACATCAATGATCTGATCACCAAATTTGGAGTCAAAGATAGTAAACATGTTAAGATTCCAATGTAGAAAAATAGGAAGATAGATCCAGATCCAAAAGGAAAACCAGCAAATATAACTCAATATAGGGGTATTATTGGTTCTTTACTATACTTAACTGCTAGTCGACCTGACATTACTTTTGCAGTTGGAGTATGTGCTAGATACCAGGACAACCCCAAGGAGTCTCTTATGGAAGCAGCCAAGAAGATATTAAGATATCTCAAAGGAACAACACATATTGGATTATGGTACCCGTGTGAGGACAACTTTGAGTTAACTGGCTATTCAGATTATGCTTGATGCAAGTTGGACAGAAAATCAACATCTGGAACATGCCAATTTCTTGGGAATAAGTTGATTTCTTGGTTTTCAAAGAAACAAACATCTGTTGCTACATCAACAAAAGAAGCAGAGCATATGGCCGCGGGAAGCTGTTGTGCTCAAATACTTTGGTTAAAACAGCAGCTTAAGGATTACACGATCAATGTCAATGAGATACATATATTCTGTGACAGCTCAAGTGCTATTGCTATAACGCAAAATCCAGTTCTGCACACGAGATGCAAGCATGTTGATGTGAGACATCATTTTATAAGAGATCATGTGGAGAGAAAGCATGTCCAGATCGAGAAGATACACACAAATGTCCAACGTGCTGATATATTGACAAAAGCACTTCCAGAAGAAAGATTCAAGATGCTATATGGAAATCTAGGATTACTAAAACTAGATGAAAGAAACAAATCGACATCAGATCAATAAACACCAGATCGTGTAGCAGATTGATGACACACAGCTCACTAGTTGTGGTAGTCCATCAGATTATGAAAGACAGACTTTCAACCAAATTGACATTCACCAGAATGTGGAGATTACTAGTATCAGATCACAACCTCAACATCAGATGATGTATGAAGTTAATGTGGAGATTACTAGTATTAGATCACAACCTCAACATCAGATGATGTATGAAGTTAATACCAGATGATACCAGATGGAAGTGAGAACCAGAAGACGATATTATAAGCAAGAACAGATTGCTTACAATATACACATGTCAAAATTTGATGAAGATAGACCATGCCACGTGGAAATTAATTTTCCAATAAAGATTACTTAATCAAGGAGGAATTCAAAAATTTTACAGTTTTGGGAACTGTGATCGAGAAATATCCTTACCATACGAAGAAAAAGAAAGTTGCAGTGGTTAGAAAGATTTACACTCTCTATCCTATAACCCTAGGATCCAGCGCGTGTATCTGACGTAAGGAGAGGCGGCAAAACAAAAGCTGAAGCAGGAAAATATAAAATAGGAGACTTTCATCTAAACCTTAAACTTCTTATCGCTTTCATCTTAGCCGTTGAATTATTTCCTATATATATGTGTCGTACGTGCATTTGATTATTCACCTTACACTTTCAACTCACTGTGCACTACTCGTCTCGAAGCACTTAAGCATTTCCAGTTTTCTCAAACTATTTTCAAATTCTTTCAAAAACTCAACTCCTTTGAAAATTGCACCACAATAATCCATGTTTTTGCAACACGTTGCTGAGGTTCAGAAATATCTTTCTCCTGAACCATATGCTGTCTATGAAACTCATGGATTCCGTAAACTGGAAGAAATCTTCGCCATTGTTAAGCGTTGCAAAGGTTTTACACTGTTTTTCAGTTTATTAACTGCTGCATATGTTCCAATAGAAATTTTACTGTGAGATTTGGATTCTGGAAACATGTTTTACTTTATGTTTTGATATTGTCTTGATACATATTGATTTATGGATTACTAATCTTATATTTGTGTTCTTCATATTCATTTGTATATCTGCGCTATGAGATATATGTTGCTAATATGACTGGTGATTATATGGTATTCACTACTGTATTTCTATACTCTCTAGGATTCCATATGTTAATCACGAAAGAGCAAGGTTTGGTGTATGGGGGGGGGGGGGAGAATACACCAAATACAAACTTTTCAGTTTACTTGACAAATTATCAGAGAGTTCAAGCTATTCTGTATAAGAAATTGCTCGTTAGATGACTAAAACAGATTGATACCAGTTTTAGTCCAAACAGATTGCTCTCTTAGTGAAACACACTTAGTCAATAATAAGAGTGATCTTATTACTTTCTGAGTGTTGTGTGTGCGGAATAATGGTGGATTTAATGGGTGCTCTTGTAAGAAAACCTTTAAAGATAGTCAGATCGTTAAGCAGATTGATTGATATGCAGTTTGTATGATAGTGCAAAATGTTGGAGTAATAAACAACTGAAAAGTAAAGATGCAAGAAAGTAAATGACACAGTTGTTTAACGTGGTTAGGGAAAACCCTACGTCCACGATCTGGTCAAAACTAGACCAGATTATCCACTACTAGGATATTCTGCTTGTTTATACTCGTGGAGAACGAGTCACAAGTATCAATCAGAACTAGAGAGATACTTATGCACGAAATAAGGGTCGTGTCCCTTTACAACAGATTACCTCTACGTTACCACTAGAAATCTACTAGCTAGTAGGGTGATCTCCTTTCTCTCGATAAGACAGACTTGAATCGAGGTGGGTTGGTGTGATGTAGAATCACAGTTCTTGAAGCTCTAAGTCTGGATCAACGATGATAGCTTGAAAGTATAATTCAATGTAGTGCGCGTGTGTCTTGTGTGTTTCCAGATTTTGAACTTCAATCTTATATAGGCATTGAATTGAAAATTCTAGCCGTTGTT
Organism: Leonotis leonurus; assembly: GCA_026898415.1. Classification (NCBI taxonomy): domain Eukaryota; kingdom Viridiplantae; phylum Streptophyta; class Magnoliopsida; order Lamiales; family Lamiaceae; genus Leonotis; species Leonotis leonurus. Next base: position 202,508 of record JAPKLX010000145.1, read on the forward strand.
GATTGGCGTGAGATTGATGGAATATTGCCAATCAATGATGTCCATCATATCTCTTCTTGCCATGTAGAGTGTGTTGACTCAATCTTCAAGATATGGAAGGCAGATTGCTAACGGTCTCTTTCCTTCTTTATGATCTATCGAAGATTCTCTTTCCAATCCCTGTTGGATAGGCTTCAGTTTTGACGTGGCAAGAACATATGATGTGTAGGATGATGTCAGCTGGTGGATTGATGACTTAATCGATCTGTTGCCTCGCTGTAGATATCGATCTGGTCATCGATCTGGCCACTGTCTGTTACAGCAGATCGATTCCTTTTGGCGTGAAATCTTGACCTTCATCCTATACTAAGTTGAGATTGACTTCTATAGGAATATTTCCTTTACATTTCAAGTCATCTCCTAATCTGTTCTATAACAGGATTCACTTTATATCTAGTGATCTGTTTTACACGTAGAACAGTTTAAAACCTAAAACAACTAAGTGTGTTTCGAAAGACCATCATCAAAACTAAATATATTAGGGTTTCCAACAATTTCTCCCTTTTTGATAATGTCGAAACCACACTTTACAATAATGTCCTAGCAACTCTTTAAGAGTGATCTGGTTTGATGACCAGATGGATGATTATTCGTTATTTAGGTTATAACGATTAAGACATTTTATATATGTTCTGGACAATAGGGTGTTGTCTTCAGAAACTTCAAAGAAACTTCATATATATATAAGAGTCAAGACAGATTGAAAAACATAAAGTCAAAAAATAGAAGATACAGATCATGATAATGTGAAAAGATATAGCTATCTGCTCTTCCTTTTCTCGTCTTGAAGTTTCTTCATCTTAGCTCTAGTTTCATCCGAAATGAGTTGGACATACTCATAAACCCCTTCTCTTATCCTTATATAGTCAGAGTCTTCTGCATCCACCTTAAACCCTCTATTTTTGGCCAATTGGTTTATGAAGGTGAGTAAGAAGGTTTTGTCAGGCAGATCAGTCCCTGGGATGGTTGGGCATGATCTGAATTCTTTCTCTGGAGCCGTGATCTGGATTTTGGCTTTTTCTGCAGCCTTCCTTATTTCTTCGACCAGATCCCCTGCCTCATTTAGCTCCAGATAGCGTTGGAATGCTTCATTTGGAGTGCCTTCGATGTATGCCAGCTCTTTTAGGAAGTATCTGCACATGATGAAGGCATTCTTGAGTCCTTCCCATCCATCTCTTAGGTGATCTGGGACCCAGTTGGTTTCTCCAGATGATCTGATGAGAGCAGAAGGCCAACTGGATCCAGTTCTCTTCTTTTTCTTTTGTGGTTGGCTCGATCTGCTGGAAGATTTTGACTTTAGAGTTTGTGCAGATGGAGTAGATGTTGGTGCAGATGGAGTAGATGTTGGTGCAAATGGTGGGTTGGTTGATTGTGGTGCGATCTGCTGCTCAGGTTGAGCCTTCTCCTTTTCCTTCCCCTTTGCAGCAGTAGGCTTCTTTCCCTTCACAGCTTCCCCCTTTTCGACATCATCAACAATCATTTTGATGAGTGCCCGTAGGGAAGTGATCTCTTCCTTCATTGCATTGAGCTCTTTATCTGATTCAACCTTTTGTGTAAGCAGTGATGTGATGTTGAGATTTGAGTCATCTATCTGCTTTTGTAAAGATGTCTTTGCGTTGAGCAGGTCAGCTTTATACTCCTCTTGATCTTCTTTTATAGTCCCAATCTCGTCAAAATAGACGTCAAGCATGGTTTTTGTTGGATAGCCCAGATCATACAACTTCCTTTCCACAAAATTTTTACCATCTGCTTCAAAACGCCTGAACATGCCTGTTGTGTGAGCATTCGCCTCTTTCATCACATCTGCTGCTATACCATCAGTCTGTTCCTTCACAATGGCATACACCATATCCTTCTCATGCTTTGCAAATTCAGTCACAATTTTGTATATCTCCTTGACTTTGAGTTCTGTTGTGAATAGACTTTGATCGATCTGTGCTTTCCTTTCTTCAGCAGCAACTCGATCATCATCCATCTTTTTGCTGAGCTCCTCAATCTTCAGTCTGCATATCCTTCTCAAATCAGAGTCAACCTGGTCAACGTGAGTTTTCAGGTGGTTGTTGAACTCTGTGAGAATGCTTATTGCTTCATCTTGGACTGTAGAAAGTGTCCCATACATGTACTGATCGACTTTGTGAGAGATGAGGTCTTTTACTTGTGCATTAGACAATGATTGATGCTGAGTCATCAATATGTCCTCCAAGGTGGTCATCTCCACAAAGTCATCCATCGTAGCTGCGACAGCTGGGGTATAGATATCATCAGTTTGTATGCCTCCCACCCGCTGTCCAGCTGGTTCATGTTCTGCTGGAGCTTGATCAACCACTGCGTTTTGAGTTGAGCTTTTCTTGGCTGGTTTCCCCTCAGCCTGTGCAGTGGGTGTCATGGTTTGGTCTCCATCATCAGCCATTTGTTTGTCCGGTTCTGGCTTGGTCATTGCTGCACCCGATTGGTGAGCATCAGAGGGTTCACTTTCAACCCTTTCTCTATCTCCAATCTCTTCACCTTCCTCTTCATAAGTTACGCTCTCAAAGAATTGCAGCATGCTAGCCTTTTCACACAAAGATCGCAGATCGATCTGTAACGCATTGGCTTCATGCTGGGATATTGATAGTATGTCTTGGGGAAATGAATCTCTTAGTTCTGTAATGGAAGAGACTCCGAAGATGTTTAAGAAAGTAGCTTCTTCCGCTTTGAGAGCATCTATTGATTTGACCTTGAGCAGAGCATCCAGGACGTAAAATTCCTTGTCCTTGATGAGAAGCAGTAGCTGTACTCTTTTGGCTGCATCATAGCTCTCAGGGGTGAGCTGGATGCCTGGAAATCTCTTGAGTACAGCTCGATCTGCTTCTGCCTCAAGTAGTTTGACAACAGATTCGGCCTTCTTCAGCTCTTCATCCTCATCTGTGGATTCCTCCTCTCCCTCGATCTCCTCATCGATCTGCTCTAAGTGTTTTGCAGATGAGGGACTGGCTGTGTGTGCGGGGGAGAAATCCTGGATCTGGCTGGGATCCAAGGATGAAATGGGAGCTACATCCTCTGGTGGTCCACCCACCAAGATCTCTTCCTCCTCAACCTCCTGTTGAGGGAGAATGGTTTCTGCAGCAGCAGGTTCTTCAACCTGGACTTCATGAGCTAGTTTCTGAAGTCTTCTGCGTTTTGGTTTGGGCGGCTGAGCTGCTGTGGATGTATCAGTTTCAATCGAGCTGGCTCTTCTAGTTACTCGTTTGGGAGGAGTCCTTTCAGTGGGCTTATCCTTTGTCACCCTCGATTTTGTGGACTTCTCGGTTGGGGCAGTAGGTGGGATCCAGATGGGGTTATAACTACCCATCTCTGTTAGTGCATTAGCCACCACAGGGTCAGTCACCCTTGCAAGTAAGTTAGCAGAGATGCCCATTGACATCTCGATCTGGTGCTGGTCCTTTGGGAAGTGTAGTCTGGTGTTGAACTCTACCAGTCTATCCCATTGGTGTTGTGGAAAGAAGGTTTCCAGCATGAAGCTGATTTTGGTGGAGTGCCTCAAGCTGCTCCTCTTTACTTCGATCCCGGGTGGTTTTCCTCCCTTTACAAACATAATCATCTTGGCCTCCTTAGCTAAGAGATCAAACAATATCCTGCTCCAGTTAACTGGTTGGTTAAGAACAATGGCAGCCAGGATTTTGAACTTTTCTGGAGTAACCTGGTCATAAGACCCATTGTGGTTCAGGAAGATTCGCTATATGAATTCAAAGAGGATCCTGAACTCTGGTGCGAGTAAGGCTCGGGTAAACATCCTGTTCGTATATTGGATAGGTACTATCATTACCATCTCCACTGCCTCCTGAAGTTGTTCTGCGGTCAGTTCCCCAAGGTCGAGACCTTCATCTTTCAACTTATAAACATCATCGATGATGTTTATTACGTTATATGTGGTGTTACTTATGGTGTTCCCTTTGCTAACCCTTATGGTTGCTTCGTTTCCACCTTTCTCGCCCTGCCACGAGAGGTAGAAGGCGGCGACTTCTTTAGGCAAGAAGTGGACTGGATGAGAAGTAATGATGTTGTGAAATCCTACAGAGAAATCAAAACAATATATGTGAAGTATGAGTGCCCAAAACAGTTTACAGAATCTAGCATTCTATATCATAGTACCAGTAAACATATACACGCAAAGAAGATAGTTTTCAATACGAGTTTTGAGAGATATCATAGCAAGCGTGATATAGGGCAGTTAAAGATAAATAACAACACATAAATATTAAACCTTTGCATCGTCGAACAAGATTGAATGCCTTGTCCAGTTTATGAAACCCGAAGGTATCAAGGACTGCGAAAAGGTCTTGATGAATGTATGGTTTCAGGAAGTTCGCTTGCTCAAGAAAAACAGAGGATTTGGGTGCCATTTTTGTTAAAACAGAGTGATTTTCGAAGATAGAGAGAGTTTGGAAGCGAGGAAATTTTGCTAAGTGTTTCGAGAAATATAAGAGTAAGTGATAGATGAAACACCTTATGAAATATATAAATTAAAGAGAGGATAAGTAAAGTAATAAAATATTGAGAAATCCTTCCCTTTTTCAGCTTTTCCCGCCTTTCCATGGTCTAAGTTTGCAGTCTACCGCCTCTATTGATCGTATGATGCACGCGCTTTTGATCGTGGGGTTGAGGAGTGGCGCGTGTTTGTTTTGTACTATCGAAAAACCTCCTTTTTCTTGGTTTGGTAAATATCTTCTTAATCACAGTTCCCAAACATAGTATCAATCATCACTAAAATAAAAGATTTGATACATAGTGTCAGGAACTAGATATATGATATAATTAGTCGCCGTATATAGTTGACCTTTCTCCCTTAACCAAGTAGTGGGAATTTTAATAAGGATTTAATTAATATCCACGTGGCAGGTAGTCATCTGGTTTAGATCGATCTGTTTGTTTGTGAACTGTTTTCAACTTTATCGATCTGTTCTAGTCACTTTCTAGTTTGGTCATTAATCTGGTGTGATGACCTTTTTGCTAATTTCCAGTTGGAATTTTTGCATAGCCTGGTCTTAATCAATCTGGTTTAATTCAACCTGGTTCATATTCCCTATTGGAATATTGACCTGGTTTTGTCCTAGGTTGAGCTGTCTCTTTCTTCAAGATTTAATAGTCCTAATTTTCCACAAAGCATCTTGAATCTTTCTTCTGGTAATGCTTTAGTAAGAATGTCTGCTCTCTGCACTTCAGTGTGTATTTTCTCGATCTGTACATGTTTTCTTTCAACATGATCTCTTATAAAATGATGCCTTACGTCCACATGTTTCCATCTGGTATGCAAAACATGATTCTATGTGATAGCTATAGCACTTGAGCTATCACAGAAAATAGGAATTTCCTTGACATCAATCTCATAATCTTTAAGCTGTTGTCTTAACCATAGTATTTGAGCACAACAACTTCCAGCTGCCATATATTCTGCCTCTGTGGTTGATGTGGCAACAAATGTCTGTTTCTTTGAGAACCAAGAGACCAGTTTACTTCCTAAAAACTGACATGTACCAGAAGTTGATTTTCTGTCTTGTTTGCATCCAGCATAGTCTGAATCTGTATATCCAATTAGTTCAAAATTGTCTTCACATGAGTACCATAATCCTAAATGGGCTGTTCCCTTAAGATACCTTAATATCTTCTTCGCTGCCTCCATGTGAGATTCTTTGGGGTTTGCTTGATATCTTGCACAGACACCTACTGCAAATGTGATGTCAGGTCGACTAGCAGTTAGGTAGAGTAATGATCCTATGATCCCTCTATATTGTGTGATATTAGCTGGTTTCCCTTCTGGATCAGGATTAATTTTCCCATTTGTCTGCATTGGGATTTTCACTAGGTTACTGTCTTTTAGCCCAAATTTGGTCAGCAGATCGTTGATGTACTTTGTTTGGTTTATGAAGATACCATCTGGTTCTAGCTTGACCTGTAGTCCTAAAAAGAAACTCATTTCCCCCATCATGGACATTTGATACTTATTTTTCATAAGTTTAGCAAATTTGTCACATAAATAGGTGGATTGAGATCCAAAAATTATATCATCTACATAGATCTGTACTTGGAGGATATTTTCTTTGACTTTGATGATAAATAAAGTCTTGTCAACTGATCCTCTTCTAAATCCAGAATCTAGTAGAAATGTTGATAGAGTTTCATACCAAGCTCTAGGGGTTTGTTTAAGACCATAGACTGCTTTAGTCAGTCTGTATACTTTCTGGTTTGGATCTGCTTCTTCAAATCCAGGTGGCTGTTCCACATAAACTTCTTCTTCAAGGATACCATTTAGGAAGGTACTTTTGACATCCATCTGGTATACCTTGAACCGTTTGTGAGCAGCATATGCTAGAAATAGCCTTATTGCTTCTAGTCTGGCTACGGGTGCGAATGTTTCATCAAAATCAATGCCTTCTTGTTGATTATAGCCTTTAGCTACTAATCTGGCTTTGTTTCTGACTACTTCACCATTCTCATCCCGTTTATTTTTGAACACCCATTTTACACCTATAACTCCTTGGTGTTTGGGTCTGTCTACGAGATACCAGACCTCATTCCTTTTGAACTCATTGAGTTCTTGCATTGCAGTTATCCAATCTGCATCTTGTAGAGCTTCATGAGCATTAGCTGGTTCAATGCGAGATAGATAACAACTCAGCAGAGCGCTTTCTCCATGCATTCTTCTAGTTTCACACGATCTGATGGGTTCCCAACAATCTGTTCTGGTGGATGATCTTGTATCCATCTCCTTCTCCTGGTCATCTCTTCATCTGATATCTCAGGATCAGGTTGATTTATTGGTTCCTCAAATTCGGGGTGTGATATAGAAGATGTTAGGAATGGATTCTCATTAGAATTCTCTTCTGGATTTGGACTTTCAGAATGATTATCTTCTGCAATGACTGTTTCATTGCTTGGTGATCTGTTTTCATCCAGATTGTGTAGTGATGTTCCCCCTTGCTGTAAGATCTCTTCAGCAATAGGTAGAGTACTACTTTCTTCATCATCTCTTTTTGAATTCCATATAAGAATGTCTTCTATCAGAATCTCATTTAGTTTTCTGGTAGTTATCTGGTTATCAGTCTGTTTTTCATCCTGTGACCTGTACTCAATAATAGACTCATAAAAAACAACATGCGGTGTTACCTCCACAATATGAGAATTCTTATTGTAGACTCGATATGCTTTACTAACATCAGAATATCCTAAGAATATTCCAGGATCAGTTTTGCTATCAAAAGTCTTCAATTGAGTTTTCCCATTATTGTGTATGTAACACAAACAGCCAAAAGTTCGAAAGTAAGAAATCTTAGGCTTTCTGTTGTTCCAAATCTCATATGGTGTCTTTCCATGTCTGAGTGTGACGGATGATCTGTTTTGAGTATAGCAGGCTGTGTATATGGCTTCTGCCCAGAATTTCTTTGGCAGATTGGTTGCATTAAGCATTGTACGAGCTGCCTCTTTTAGTGATCTGTTTCTCTTCTCAACAACTCCATTCTGTTGAGGATTTCGGGCAGCAGATGTTTGATGAGTGATTCCCATCATGTTGCAGTATGCTTCAATCTTCTGATTGAGAAACTCTGTTCCTCGATCTGTTCTGATAGTGGTTACACTCAACTCCTTTTGTTTGGTGATCTTGTGTAGAAAATCAGGGAGTTTGTCAAGAGTCTCTTTCTTCTTTAACAGAAAGATGACCCAAGTGAATCTTGAGTAATCATCTATGATTACTAAGGTGTATTTTCTCCCATTTATACTTAGAGGTTTGAATGGTCCAAATAGATCCAGATGCAGGAGCTCTAGTATTCTTGATGTTGAGTGAGCTGTTTTGCTTGAAAAAGATCTGGTATGTTTTCCAGCTTGACAGGCTTCACATATATGATCTTTATCATATATTTGTTCTGGTAGCCCTTCCACTAATCTTTCTTTAGCAATCTTGTTGATTGAATTGAAGTTTAGGTGGCTTAATCTCCTATGCCATAACCAGTTGTTTTCTGATACAGTCTTGGTGACTAAACAGGTTTCGATCTGGTTTGTCCACTGGACAATGTATAATCTATCCTGCAGTTTACCGGTAAGGAGTATCTCATCTCATTCCTTATTCTTCACCAGACAGTTGTTAGTATCAAAAACAATCTGATTACCGTTAGCACATAACTGACTTATAGAAAACAGATTGTGACTAAGACCCTCAACATATGATACATTAGTGATAGTGGTCTTGCCAACTTTGATGTTTCCATACCCTCTGGTATATCCTTTTGAATTGCATCCAAAAGTGACCTGTGGTCCTGGTTTCTCTATGTAATCTAATAGTAGGTTCTTGTCACACGTCATGTGTTTTGAACAACCACTATCTATTATCCAGATTGTTCCTCTTGCTACCTTATTCCTTCTTGCAGTCCTTTGATCCTGCAGTTAATCAAACTTAGCTACCCTTCAACGTTTGGGTGGTTGATTATTAGCAAATATTCCTTTTCGAATCCAGAACATTTTAGGGTTAGGAACAGAAATATAGCAGGTAATGATGTTCCCATCATTGTCAACTTTAGATAGAGAGTGAATTTCAGATGGATGAAATCATTCTGTTTCACCAATCTTCAAGTTCTTCTTATCGTGGAGTGTCCTGTTGACATTTGCTTTGTGAAGATGATCTGTTTCTGTATAATGAGCTGGTTGTCCCTTTGTTTGATGATACTGCCTGTTCTTCGCATATTTTATTATCATCTTTTGAGGATAACCTTTCTTGTTTTTCAAGTCTTTTACTTGATCTGGTATTTGCTTCCTTTCTGGTACAAAGTTTATGGTTCCCGAAGACTTTTCTGAGTGACTTGGATACCCTAATCCAGATGTGCCCTTTTGCTGCATATTGATTAGCAGTTTAGCACGTTCGTCACTTTTGTAGATCATCTCTTTGCCTTTCTTGATCTTCTCCTCATCAACGTTGTTTCTTATAACCAGATCCTTCACTTTTGAATTAAGTGAGTGGATCTCACTGTCTTTTCTCTTGATCTGTTCTTCCAGATCGTTAATTTTAGCAACAAATTGTGTATTAGCTGTGCTCAAAATCTGCTCAGATTTCTTTAGTCTATCATTCTCTTCAACAACTTCTCTAAACAGTCTCTTGATGCTTGAGTAGCTTTTGAACATTTCATTGACTTCATCCCATGAGTACTCAGCCTGATCTTCATTTTCCTGTTCCAGATCATTATTATTAGAGGAATTTGAATAGCAAGAGTTTACCTCAACTTCATCTAAGCCGTTGTCTAGTCCCACATAGCATTCATTCCAACATTCTTCGTCATTAGCAACGACAGCTTCATCATTTTTTGATGAGCTATCTGAAAAATGACTCGAGCTGCTTGAGTTCTGTTCAGCTATCATGGCCTTGCGCTCATATTTGAGCTTTCGATCTCTTTTAGCTCTTATATCTTCTCTTTGACTTCTGGACAGATCAGGACAGTCTGTTTTGAAGTGACCTGTTCTGCCACATCCAAAGCAAGTGTAATCTGTAGAGCTAGAGGTCTTTGTTGTTTTTGCAGTCTGCTGCTTGGATTCATTCTTGTCATCAGATCGATCATTATCATGCTTCTTATAGAAGTTTTTCTTGTTATCTTTGTAGAAACATCTGTATTTCTTCGATCTTATCTCCATCTTGTCCATTCTTTTGGTGATCATTGCAAACTCTTTTAAAAGTTTGTCGTAGCCTTTCTCTTCATCTGGTGAACAAGGTTCATATGGATCATCTATTTTGCTCTTTGCTTTGAAGGCAACTTCTTTATTCTTCTTAGAGCTGCTTTCTGCCTTTTTGGACAGATGATCTGGTCCTCGAATTCTTTGAATGTCACATTCATGACCTTCAAGATGATCAAACAATGCTTCTGTGGACAGATCATTGAAATCTGCACGGAGAGGTTGCATTGCAACATAGATCTCCCAGCTTGGTGGAAGAGCTCTAAGTACTTTCATGTTCTTCTCCCTTTGAGTATACTTATTCTTTTTGAACGCAGATATCTCAAGAAGAATACTAGTGAATCTCAACTTCATTTGTTCTATTGTCTCGCCTGGTTTCATCTTGAATTCATCATATTTGTTGCAGGCAAGAGACAGTTTGTTTTCAATCATTACTTCGGATCCTAGACACAGGTCTCTTAGGGCTTCCCACATCTCATTGGCAGTATCCAGATCTTGGATTTTCGCCAGATGTACCCCATTGACTGTGCTAGAGATGATTCCTTTTGCAAAGTCATCCAGATTGGCTTCGCGTCTTTCTTCTGTAGTGTACTTTCTTGGATCATTGGGAACTATCTGTGTAGTTTCGCCGGTTGCGTTGGTTACTGTCACTTCTTCAGTGATCTGCAGTGGACCTTCCTCAATGACTTTCCACATCAGATAGTGATGGGCTTTGAGTGCCATCTTGATCCTGAAGCTCCATTCTCTATATCCTTGGATAGAGAATTCTTCGCAAGCCCTGACAACAGATGACTCCATAGTAGATAGTATGCACGTGAATGAAAATAGGTTTTCCTAGATCTATTCAAGTTGACCACGCAGGTATTAACCTTGTGAAACAAAAACAATGGTCGTATGAACCACAACTCTGATACCACTTGTTGGTCCCGAAAGAGCAAGGTTTGGTGTATGGGGGGGGGGGAATACACCAAATACAAACTTTTCAGTTTACTTGACAAATTATCAGAGAGTTCAAGCTATTCTGTATAAGAAATTGCTCGTTAGATGACTAAAACAGATTGATACACAGATCGATACCAGTTTTAGTCCAAACAGATTGCTCTCTTAGTGAAACACACTTAGTCAATAATAAGAGTGATCTTATTACTTTCTGAGTGTTGTGTGTGCGGAATAATGGTGGATTTAATAGGTGCTCTTGTAAGAAAACCTTTAAAGATAGTCAGATCGTTAAGCAGATTGATTGATATGCAGTTTATATGATAGTGCAAAATGTTGGAGTAATAAACAACTGAAAAGTAAAGATGCAAGAAAGTAAATGACACAGTTGTTTAACGTGGTTAGGGAAAACCCTACGTCCACGATCTGGTCAAAACTAGACCAGATTATCCACTACTAGGATATTCTGCTTGTTTATACTCATGGAGAACGAGTCACAAGTATCAATCAGAACTAGAGAGATACTTATGCACGAAATAAGGGTCGTGTCCCTTTACAACAGATTACCTCTACGTTACCACTAGAAATCTACTAGCTAGTAGGGTGATCTCCTTTCTCTCGATAAGACAGACTTGAATCGAGGTGGGTTGGTGTGATGTAGAATCACAGTTCTTGAAGCTCTAAGTCTGGATCAACGATGATAGCTTGAAAGTATAATTCAATGTAGTGCGCGTGTGTCTTGTGTGTTTCCAGATTTTGAACTTCAATCTTATATAGGCATTGAATTGAAAATTCTAGCCGTTGTTGATTGGCATGAGATTGATGGAATATTGCCAATCAATGATGTCCATCATATCTCTTCTTGCCATGTAGAGTGTGTTGACTCAATCTTCAAGATATGGAAGGCAGATTGCTAACGGTCTCTTTCCTTCTTTATGATCTATCGAAGATTCTCTTTCCAATCCCTGTTGGATAGGCTTCAGTTTTGACGTGGCAAGAACATATGATGTGTAGGATGATGTCAGCTGGTGGATTGATGACTTAATCGATCTGTTGCCTCGCTGTAGATATCGATCTGGTCATCGATCTGGCCACTGTCTGTTACAGCAGATCGATTCCTTTTGGCGTGAAATCTTGACCTTCATCCTATACTAAGTTGAGATTGACTTCTATAGGAATATTTCCTTTACATTTCAAGTCATCTCCTAATCTGTTCTATAACAGGATTCACTTTATATCTAGTGATCTGTTTTACACGTAGAACAGTTTAAAACCTAAAACAACTAAGTGTGTTTCGAAAGACCATCATCAAAACTAAATATATTAGGGTTCCCAACACCATAACATAGTCACATCTCATCCAAATATGTATTTGGCCAAATAAGCTGCTACCTTCTATCTCACGTGGAATGACGAGAAGGATGACCATGAGGCAAATGTACTAATGTCTATTGGTGATAGGACCAACAAGACTACTTATGATGTTATAGCCATGATCAACTAGGCATACCGCCTAAAGGATGAGGGGATGACACTGGATGAGATAACCACAGAACAACTTCAAGAAGCAGTGGAGAAAGTAATGGTGATACCAATATCGTACACTGGGAGAATGTTTCAGAGGGCACTGCTCCAACCAGGCTACAAGCTAGTTTTTGAGTTTTTCCAACGTATTTTTATGACTCACAGCGGGTCATAAGATCAGGTAACCCCGGAGAAATTCAGAATCTTGATCGCCGTAGTCTTAAACTTGAAGGTCAACTGGAGCAGAATCCTTTTTGACCTCCTGGCAAAGGAAGCAAGACTCGTGAAAGGGATCAAAGACAACAAAGGGCACACTGTATCTATGGAAGTTAGAAGGAATCTGAGGCATTCCACCAAGATCAGCTTTATGGTGCAAAAGTTTTTCAAACAACAGGTATGGGAACATGCTGTGGAGTTCAACTCCAGGTTCACCATCACTAAGGATCAACATCAGATCGAGATGTCCTTGGGAATTACTCCATCCCTATTCAACAAAGTTAATGATGAAGTGCACCATGCTGCACTGCTAGAGATGGGTAGCTCAAATCCTATCTAGGTGCCACCTACCAGAGCAACTGAGAAACAGAAAGAGAAGGCACCAAAGGAGAAGGTGCAGAAAGAAAAAGCCCAGCGCAAGCAACCTGCCAAGAGGACAAGTTCTATAGATACTGACACATCTATCAAAACTCACCAACCCAAACATAAGAGGAGAAGGTTGAGGAAGGTACACGAGTCACCACCACCTACTGAAGAAGCACAACTAGAGACTGCCACACACCAACCAGAACAAGACATACAACAACAAGCAGAGGAAGCTCATCAACCATAAAGCTCCATTCCTCAACAACCAGAGGAACCACAATTTGTGGAACCAGAATCAAGTTTTGACCATACCAAGGCAAAGACTTCTCTCCAGCCAAAACTGTAACACCCTCTCTAGATCGTATACAGAGGATTATTGAGGAGGATGAGGACGAAGATGAGGAAGTTGACGAGGAGGAAGAGAAAATGAAACAAGCAGAAGGAGTCATCCACTTGTTGGAAAATGAAGCAGATCATTCTATTCTTTAGAATTTTATAGGGACCCATCTGCTCCCAGAAAGCTATGGATCAACGAAGAGGGTCAAATTTTACTTACTAGTCAAGACAGTGAGTACTACATTTTTGATGCCCTGCTTCAAACCAGATCGATGGAGGAGCTCAAGAAAGAAGAAGCCACTTTGCTGAGTTTACTCCAAGCCAGTTCTGTTAATGAAGTAAGAACAAAATACCATCAACTCATATTGGCCATTATGAAACATGAGGCCAGACTGTTGAAAATTGACCTAAAATCCTTCTATGCTGATAGAATGGATTTTTACTCAAGTATCAAACGATCAGATGATGAGGCTGATCCAGATGTAGATATGGGAGGTCAAGGAGGTGACCAAATGGAGAAGCCCACCATATCTGGTGCAGAGAGCCAACCAGAGAAAGAAGTCACAGAACAACCTACTCAAGAGGCAGAGAAGTCCAAGAGGAGGAAAAAGAAGACTCCCATTATCCATCTGGATCCAGTAGATGAAGAACCAGTGGGACAATCAATTACTCGAGAACCCACCAATGAGATTTATACTCATGGGGTTGCTCAAAAATTGAAGAAGGATGTCAGATTCTACGAGCTGGAAGAATTGCTGGAGAAGGAGACCAAATCGTTCAATAACTATCAGATCGACAACTTGATCACCCTATGTGTTCAAGACCAGCTAACAGACATCTGTAATGACATCCAAGCAAAGGCCACTCAAGTCCTTGTTGATTTTAATCAACATCAGAAGGAATATGTCAATGACATGGAACTCGATTTGCGCCATAAATTGAGAGATCAGAATAAAGATCTTAGCAAGAAGATGGACGATGATCGAGAGGCCGCTGAAGTAGCACAAGAGAAGTTTGACCTGAGAGTAGAATCAGTGGAGAAACAAACCCAGAACGTTCAAACTCTGGTCATAGATATGATCGCCAAAGAGAAAGAGCGCATTGATGAAGCTATGAAGAGTCAAACTGCTGCTATCACTGTTGATGTGAAGGAGGCCACTACCATCGATATCCATGCCAAACTTGCTGCCCTTGAGAAGGAGAAGTTTGTGGAAATTATGAAGGTAAATCAAGTTAGTGTGCTGGATGATCTGCTCTACCCAAATCCTACAGAGTATGAACACCAGAACAATAGACTGACAAAGGTGGAAGACCTCCAGAACACATATGATGCCACTCTCTCCACGATGAATTGTAGACTAGAAAAGAATCTTGATGCCATGGACCAGACTGTTACCTTATTACTAAGCTTCAAGGCTGATGCTGAACAAAAGATGGAGGAGATGAAGGCTGAGATTGACTCCCTTCGTACACTCATCAAGTCTATATTTGATGATGCCAAAAAGGGGGAAAGGTCGAAGTCTAACAAAGAAGAAGATGGTAAAGGAAAAGGAAAGATGCAACAGATCAAGTACCAGATCAAGGTCCACCAGAAGGATCACAAAGAGAAGCACTTATTCAACAAACCAAGAAAAAGCCCACAACACCACCAATGGCTGATCCTACTATTGAACCAGATCAAAGTCAACAACAACAACAACAACAAGCAGTACGTGACAAAGGTAAGAAGCCTATTGATGAGGGAGAACAGATTGCTGAGCTATTCCTGTTTGGAGTTAGTAGTGAACAAGCTTGTGACCCAATTTTTCGGGCACAATTTTACACGGAGCAAGCTGATCGTGAGAGGAAGCTGGCAGCACAGGAGGCTAGAGAAAAATCATACTAGAGACCCTTCTCACCACCCTCATCAGAACGATCACAACAACAATCATCTCAGTCTACCACTCAATCCAGAAAGAAGAAGAAGAAACCATTCACTGCCTGGAGCCTCTCTATACTGAAGAAAACGCCCAAAGATATTTGGGTACCAGAGGCATACCAGAAGGATTGGGAGCTAATCAAGCAAGGATTTATAATGAATATATATTTTCTAAAGGAACCTATCTACTCAGAGTCCACACAAGATGAAGACTTCACCAAATACATGGACAATTTTGCGGAGAAGGAACTGATACAGAGGATCAGGTTGGCAGCCAAGGATGCTAAAATTCAAATCAAGGCACCCGAGAGGGAGTACATGGTCTGTCCAACAATCCCAGGAAGCAGCATACCGGATAAGACTTATATTCTCAACTACATCAATTAATTGGCCAAGATCAAGGGCTACAAGATTGATAATCACGACCCAAATTATGCTAGAGTAAGGGACGAGATTTATGAGAGTATCCAGCTTACCTCTGACGCTCAACGCGAGAAAATGAAGAAGGGAGGTGCTGGCAGATGGTTTTCATAGATTTCTTTATTCTTCATCCATCTGTTGTCTTACTATCTTTCTGTTTTGTTCTCTCATGTAATCCACCAGTTTTTAATTGATATTTATATACATGTGGGTTTTCTGAAGACAAAGTCTCATTGTCCAAAACCATCTTATTGTCCTTGATTGTTATAAATTAATAACAATCTCTTAAAAACCTTATGGTTATTTAAAACTAGATCACGCTTAAATGCTTTACTTAAGGTTAATTTGTAAAGTGTGTTTTCGACATCATCAAAAAGGGGGAAATTGTTGGGAACCCCACAATATTTAGTTTTGATGATGTTCTCTCGAAACACACTTAGATTTTATTCTGTTTGCTAAGTCTTAATCTATTCTAAATTGTACCAGATCACTAATGTGTAAAGTGAATCTGATCAACATCAGACTCAAGCAAGCAGATGATTTGTCCAATGGCTACTCAATCTTGTTTACATGGAATCATTTCCAGAAGACTGCAATCTTGCTTTGGAACATTCTGGAGCAGACTGATAATTACTGACCAGATCGACATCAATCTGCTTCGACCAAATCGTTACTACAAAGTGAGCCAGTCTGGACCAGATCATCTCCAATCAACTGATATTCGCTTGTTTGTCCAGATTGACTGATGAGAATCCCAAAATCATTTACAAAACAACATAATCTCACGAAGATGGAAAGTATATCTCTTGGAGATGGAATTTGGTAGGAGAATCAATCAACACGCGAAAAAGGAAAGAAGTATCTATTAACGATCTGCTTTCCATATTTATTGAAGATTCGGTCAATCTTTCCAAAGGCAAGAAGAGATAAATCAGGGATTCATATCTCTTGATTGGTAATGACATTTATTTCAAACCAATCAAGACCAACGGTTAGAATTTCAAATTTACACCTATAAAAGCTTGGAACCAAGACTGGATAAGTAACAATACTATCATCAACGATCAACAAGCTGTTACTCTGCCCAGAAATCAACTCACTCAACGAAGCATTTACTTGAGAAGATTTCTACGCACCAGATCGTGTTCTAAGCCGTTCGTGATCAAAATCACACCAACTCGATTCAAGTATGTCTT
Organism: Leonotis leonurus; assembly: GCA_026898415.1. Classification (NCBI taxonomy): domain Eukaryota; kingdom Viridiplantae; phylum Streptophyta; class Magnoliopsida; order Lamiales; family Lamiaceae; genus Leonotis; species Leonotis leonurus. Next base: position 219,146 of record JAPKLX010000145.1, read on the forward strand.
ATCGAGAAGAAGGAAGGATAACTTCACCTGCTTTCTAGTGGATTGATGTGAAGAGATCCAGTGACAGTAGTTTTCTGTAAGTTGTAAAGGGATACGACCCTTATTCATGCATAAGTTTCAATCAGATTGTGCTTGAAACTTGTGGCTCGTTCTCAGCGAGTATAAAGAAGAGAGTATCCTAGCAGTGGATATCTAATCCAGTTTGGATTGGATTGTGGACGTAGGGGGTTTCTCGAACCACGTAAAAACAACTGTGTTATTAACATTCTACATTTTAAATTCTAGTTGTTTATCTGCTAACTAACACAATCATTCAAACTGCATTTCTTAATCAATCTGTTAATCAATCTAATTAAACTTTTAAAAGGTTTTCTAAGCAAGAGCACAGACTAAGTCCACCATATTCCGCACACAACGCTCTGTTAGAGATCAAGATCACTCTTGAGATATCCTAAGTGTTTTTTCACCATAAAGTATCTATCTGGATAGATCGAGATCGATCCGGTCCCATACACCAAACCTTGCTCTTTCGGGATCAACACTTAGACATAAATTAATTAATATATTAAGTTAATTTAACTCTCAATTAATTACTCTATGAAAATGTAATAAAGTGTAATTCCATTATAAATATTTATCGACTCCATTATAGGATAAATATTGAACTCATCTTAATCCATCCAAATTACGGATGTAACCCTTTTATCATTAATTATTTCCCGCATTTAAGATTTACTAAATCCATTAATTAATTGAGTTCGCTGACAACTCATAATTAATATATTTATTCGTGAGTGATCTGGTTCAGATCATAATTATTACATACAGAATAAATTTTAACCGGCCGCGTTTCTTTTGCAATAAACCTTTCTGGACACCTCTCGCTGATTTAATCAACTCCTGTTATCGAAACGCGATTCTATGCGATTGACAATCGAGTAATTCTAGCTAAACCAATTACTATTGCTCAAGAAATCACTATCTAGGTTTATGAAAAAAATTCGTAAATGAATATGAATCAAAATAACGTCTAATCAGCCGCATATATTAATGTCATCGACACACATATTAAGAAATAACTAATTTCTGAGACCTCGTTTTAAGCAACAACACGTATAAATTTTCTCACTGTGAAACCTCTCAATATGTATACGCAAAGCATGTATATCAGCTTATACATACCAATATGACCAGGCTAAGGTCAGCTCTCACATCAAAGAATACCGCAGCCTTTTCCGACTAGACTGTCCAAGTTTGTCTAGACTGTGAGCTTTATACTACAAATGATCCGACTGTGTTACCTTTTGTGATCATCGATCCACCACATAGTCTACAATTGTAGTAAACAGACTTGTTTGTAATTCAATATATAAAATAATAAATAACAAACCAATGATAGAAATATTATTCTCATTGAAATGAAACTGGAAACAAGTCTAATACATCGTCTAAGCATAAAGCATGCTTTGAGATATACAAACCCTAACAATTTCCCACTTATACTCAAACATGCTTTAGAGTATACAATCGGTGTCACGTGACATATAACTCTCTCACTTATACCTAAAGCATTTCTATAACACGTCATATACCCAGTCCCTCTACATGCCTCTCAAACGTCATCCCGTTCAGGCTTTTTGTCAAGGGATCTGCCAAGTTGTCCTCTGACGACAACTTCGTCACCACTATGGTATCTCTTCTTACTATATCAAGAATGATGTGATATTTCCTCTCGATGTGTTTATTCGCCTTGTGGGCCCGTGGTTCCTTTGAGTTTGGCACTGCACCAGAGTTATCACAATAAATCGTGATACTCACCGGCATACTCGGAATCAGATTTTGGTCCATCAAGAAGTTCCTGAGCCAAACTGCTTCCTTTGTGGCCTCAGTTGCGGCCACATATTCAGCTTCCATGGTGGATCCCGCAATGCATTTTTGCTTCACACTCCTCCATGTTACGGCTCCGCCTCCCAGAGTAAACACATACCTGGAGGTAGATTTCCTCGAGTCCCGTTCCGTCTGAAAGTCAGAGTCGGTGTAACCTAAAGGACAGAATGAATCAGCCTTGTAAAGTAAACAGTACTCCTTAGTCCGTTTAAGGTACTTGAGTATATTGTTTACGGCTGTCCAATGGTCATTTCCAGGGTTAGACTGATATCGTGCTACCATGCCTACAACAAAGCAGATATCCAGTCTATTTCACATCATAGCATACATGAGACTATCTATTGTAGAAGTATAAGGTACTTGTCTCATTTCCTCTATCTCAGCAGGTCTCTTAGGACACATGTCCTGAGACAGGATGATTCCATGTCTGAAGGGTAGGAAACCCTTCTTGGAGTCCTGCATATGAAAACGTCTAAGGATCATCTCGATATAAGATTATTGAGATAATCACAACATTCTTTTATCTCGGTCATGGATGACCTTGATCCCTAGAATGTGTCATGCTTCTCCCATATCTTTCATATCGAATTGGCTGGATAGGTATGCTCTAACGTCCGATAACACGTTCTTAATACTTCTGATCAAGAGAATATCATTTACGTATAACACCAAGAAAACAATTGTCTTACCCTCACACTTTTTGTACACACAACTTTCTTTAGGGCACTGATCTAATCTATAGGACTTGATAACCTGATCAAAACAAAGGTTTCATGACCATGAGGTTTGCTTAAGCCCATAGGTGGAATTCTTAAGCTTCCACACCATGTGTTCTTTTCTTTGAACTGCATAGCACTCGGGTTGTTGCATATGAATATTTTATTCTGGACTTCCGTTTAGGAAAGCTGTCTTGACATCCATTTACCATACTTCTCAATCCATATGTGCGGCAATCGACAAGAGTACCAAATAGACTTGAGCGTGGCTACTGGTGAGAAGGTCTCATCGTAATCGAAACCTTCTTTTAAGTATAGCCCTTTGCTACTAGTCTATACTTAAAGACTACGATGTTTTCGTCAGGTCCTCATTTCTTCTTGAAGATCCATTTACTCTCTATGGCTTCGCAGCCTTCGGGTAGATCAACTAGCTCGTATACTTCCTTGTCTACCAGGAATTATAGTTCGGACTCCATTGTCTCTTTCTAGTGGTGACAATTGACGAGCCCATTTTTTGTGCTTTTTGTATCTTGTTTTAGGTCTAGATCGAGTCATTTTCCTTTATTTGTGTCGTTTTTTGTGTCTGGGAGGACACAAGTCTGGGTTGGCAAGATACAGGTCAAGGTTATAGGTCATCTCAAGAAAGAGGCAAGATTAAGCACGGAGCATCTTGGGCAATCTAAAGTCCAAGGAAAGGTACCGTAAAGATCACGTTGCAACCGCTGGGGGCAAGAGGAGCACGTCGGCCAAGACAAGGAGACAGACTAAGGAGTCGGGAGTGCAGACGATAATGGGAAAGATACGGGGATGCGCGACGGATTTCTTTCCTTCTGCGGAAAATGAAACATATCTCTTTTTCCTTCCACCAACAATTTGGGGAGGATTGGGAATATTTCCTTCTACGTGGAAGATCTGACCGGGAAGGAAAGATCGACGCAACCCTAGCCACCACCATCACGAAAGCCCAAGCCCACAGAAGAGCTATAAAAACCCCACGCTATGAATCAAAGACACACGAATTCTAGTAGAGGGATGACGCCCGACTACTCTATTCCTTAGTCTATGCTTTATTTTAATGAGTGTTGGGGAGGAAGAAACAAGTCCTACGAGCAAACACTTTATGTAATTTTTGTTTAATGCTTTCGGCTTTGCCAATGGTTTGTCCTGGCAAGAGGATCTTTTGGTAACAACTCTATTTCCGTATTTTAATATAAGTATGTTTTCTTTTATCTCATCCTTGTTCTTTACTTTTCGTATGAGTAGCTAGGTTTATAAACTTGGCTTGAGAACGATGAATTGTGTCCAAACTTATAACGTCTTGAGAGGTCTAACTATGCATATAGTTGTATTGGCGTGTTCCTAAAGTGTTGGATCTGAATCCTATACAACTTGATCAAGTCCTCGGTGTTGTTTAACCAGTAGCAGTCTTGGGCAAGATCAGGTTACAACTGTGAGCTGGAAACTCCAAGTGTTTGCGACTCCCTGCTTGCCAGCCAAATGGATCGATACGGTGATGTAGGTTGGGACATCATGGGACGGGCGTGTGAGATGGTGTGCCCATGGTCGCTGTGTTCCCCGTGAATGCCTATTTGGGTATGTTGGAGTAAGCTTGGTCCAGGAGCAATCTTGGGCAAGGGGGATAAGGAGATGAGTAACCCTTACCTTCTGGGCTGAAAAGGTATGTTGGACGAGGCTTTGGTGGCTAAGAGTGATGCGTTTGGGTGGTAGGAGTAAAACCCCATTCTTACGCTCGCCTTTAACTAATGACATACCAATACAACGAACAAATTTGCACCGATGACCAAGACATAAGTCTCAAGGATAATAACCCAAGTCAAGTTGCTTTCCTATTTAACTCTCTTACTGTTTTCTTTTGAGTTATTTACTCTTACACCATTTCACTTCCTGCTTGATTACACTTCTCACACCCAAGGTAAGACCCGACTCAAAACTCCAATTTGTGACATCGAGAGAGAAATTCACCAAGTCCCTGTAAGATTGACCCTGTACTTGCCACTAGCGGAACCTAGTGAAGAGTGTAGGTTTATAAAATTATCTTGACCGGAGTGATAATGACTGAGCTCCATCAACAGTCCTTGTCGTGGACCGCATCTTTGTAATTCCATGGGTCCGATTCATCCAGGCCTGGGACTAAGTCAGATGCCTCTCCCACTCCAATGAATTGATCGGATTGGCGAACAACCCTCCCACTACGACGAGGCTCCACTGCAGTTGGTACAAGTGTTTGGGTTGGTGTTGGTGGTCGTTGTGTTTCTTGTGAATTTGGAGAAACTGTAGTTCTCATTTCCTCGAGAACTATCTCGCTTCTGGACTTGTGGTTGTTAACATAGTCTTCTTCTAGAAATCGAGCGTGGGTGTTAATCATGATCTTTCTATCTCTGAGACTATAAAACTCCCACCCTTTCATCTCTCTAGGATAACCTATGAGCAGACACAAGTCAGTACAAGGCGCCCACTTGCTCGCGTCCTTTTCTAGCACGTGTGTTGGACAACCCACACCTTGAGATGTCTTAGACTGGGCTGGCGCCCGATTTACAATTAAATTGGTGTCTTAGGGACCTACTTGGATGATACCAAGTTCAATGTGTAAGTTGCCGTTTCTAGGGCATATCCCCAAAATGAAATGGACAACTCTGCATAACTCATCAGAGATCTTACCATCTCCATGAGTATTCTGTTCCATCTTTCTGCTACACCATTTTTCTGGGGTGTAGCTTGTGCAGTTTACTGGGATTGAATCCCTCCTCCGATTAATGATCCAAAAAGTCAGCACTGAGGTACTCGCTTCCATGATCACAACGTTGACACTTGATAGTCTTTACATGACGATTCTCCACAAGTGCCCTGAATTCCTTAAATTTCTGAAAGGATTCTGACTTGTGGTCCATCAAGAAGACATATCCATATTTGGAGTAATCATCAATGAAAGTGATGAAATACTACTTGCCACATCTGTCTTGGGTCGACATTGGACCACAAACGTCAGAATGAATGATTTCCAACACATCTTGATCTCTATTTCCTTTGACCTTGAAAGGTCTCTTAGTCATTTTACCTTCCAAGCAGGATTCACAAGTCGGGTATGGCTCAACTTGGAGTTTATCCAAAGGCCCGTGTTACACTAACTTTTGAATCATCTTAAGATTAATATGTCCAAGTCTTAAGTGCTATAGATATGTATCATTCGACGAAAGACAAGAAGCTTTTCTCTTCTTGGAGTTAGTAGACAAGTTAAAAGTTGAAGTAAGGCGTTGCTTGGGTTTTGCAGAGATGGTATACAAATTGTTAACTAAAGTACCCGATCAGATAAATAAGTCTCTTTTCTTGATAATAACAGAGTCATCAAAAGAAACAAAATATCCATCCAAAACAAGCTTAGAAACTGAAACAAAGTTCTTTTTAAAATTAAGTACTAATAAAACATCATACAAAACTAGAATTGAAGAAACAAACTACAACTCTACGTCTCTCACTGCAACGGCCGCCACTCTCGCAGCGTCGCCCAACGAGATGGAAATTTCCCCTTAGAGGCCTAGATCGCAGGAGGGCCTGAGAATCATAAAAGACTGCCATAGAGACGTTCATCATATTGCTAATGACCAATTGCTTGGCCAATTGCTCTGTGTCCTGAACTTCTCATGCAGGCTACACATGATATCTGCAGAAATCTAAATATTTTCATGTTGATACTACAAGGCGTTATTTATGGAGGTCATAACGTAACACCTCATCATCTTGTTAGCACAAACACATTTATCATATTTAGCCCTCTCATTGGCAGATGCGTTATCAGGTGGAACTGACGAACATGAATCGTTAAGGACGAACTTAATGTCGTCAACAGTGAGGATAATTTCCAAATTCCTCTTCATGATAATTTTAATAATTATCAGTCTTCTTAAGGCAATTCTTTTCAAGAATCAAGGCAAGTAGATTGAAAGTCATGCTTAACATAAACTGAGAAGAAATAAGACAAACTATCATAAATAAAATGTTCAAACACAGATAATCAAAACCTTTAAAGAAAACATACTTTTGAACATACTGTTTAAAATAAATCATGCAAGCCAAGCAGTGTGATCGATTACACAATCAATTTTAAAACGGTTTTTCTAGTTATATAACTCAATAGTCAGAGGTCGGACAATGCTGCTATAATTGCTAAATTATATCTAAGACAATACCATGAGCCCTAACATCAAAGAACATTAATTGATTTCAATAAGCCCACAACAGATGGATTATATTGCCACCAATTAATATATTACAACCATCATAGAGGAATCTTATCACGTGAACTCGTAAAATGTGATCCCACATGGAATCAAAACAAGTTACTTCATGAAAAGACTGTCTCATGGATACCATATGTAATCTTAGCAAATTAAATTAATAAAATGCAATCACAATTATCGGTTAGTTATTTTTTTTAAAGGTTTTAACATGAATAATCAAATATTATGGCATATCAAAATAGATAAAATCTCCATAAATTATGGCATATCAAAATAGATAAGATCTCAATAATAATAGCAAATAAAAGCCAAATTAAAAAAATAAAGCACATAATAAGGCACATAATTACAACCGATTACCTAAAATTAGGGACAAAAACTAACTAATTCCTAAAAATAAAGAATTTAAAATTTGAATCCTCCATCTTCTTGCATCTCCATCTCCAATTTGAATTTTGAATTTAAATCGAACTTAAAAAATCCCAAAATTCAGAAAACAAAGTCGGATCGTGTTCGGACCTATCCCGGACATGCCCCATCCGCAGCCTAGGGTTGCTGAGGCGTGGCCGAGGCTGCCGAGAGGGCCAGAGTTCGTTTGGGCCGCACTAGCGCCTGCTGGCGCATGCACCGCGCACTGCACGCGCGGTGCTGCTGCCCAACGCTCCTGCCCCACGTGCCAAACCGTTTGCTCAGCAAGCACTGAGACTGGGCCAACAGCCGCTGGCGCACTCGCCTGCGCCCCGCACACTGTTTGAATTTGGAATAATTCAATAATTTGACCAAGTCATACCCATAACTTAATTTAATTAATTTTCAAGTCATTTTATTAATTAATTGATTGGTCAAACTTAGTTTTTTCCCACTTTTCTTTCTATTTTTGGCTACCCCTTCTCCACTTACTACACTTTAATTTGAGTCTAATTATCCACTCACAATACATTAATTTGACCAAGTCATATCTGTCCACCAAGTTTCTTCCCACTTTGCCATTTTAGTCCGTCCACTAAGTTTTTTTCCACTTTTGTTTCTATTTTTGTCAACCTTTTATCCACTCACTACACTTTAATGTGGGTCCCATTATCCACTCACAATACATTACACATCATCTAACTTTTTGTGGGTCACATTCTCCATTCACTACACTTTACCCTCACTTCACCCTTTACCAACCAAAGTCAATTCATTTTATTAAAACTCGTGCCGGGTCAAAATGAGAAGAACATTGGTGGACGGAGGGAGTATATTAAGTTAATTTAACTCTCAATTAATTACTCTATGGAAATGTAATAACTTGTAATTCTATTATAAATATTTACCGACTCCACTATATATAAATATTGAACTAATCTTGATCCATCCAAATTACAGATGTAACCCATTTGTTATTAATTATTTCTTGCATTTAAGATTTACTGAATCCATTAATTAATTGAGTTCGTTGACAACTCATAATTAATTAATATATTTATTCGTGAGTGATCTGGTTAAGACCTTAATTATTACATACGAAATAAATTTCAACTTGCCAGGTTTCTTATGCAATAAACCTTTCTAAACACCTAATGCAGATTTAATCTACTCGTGTTATCGAAACGCGATTCTATGCGACTGACAATCGAGTACTTCTAGCTAAACCAATCACTACTGCTCAAGAGATCACTATCTAGGGTTACAAAAAACACGTAAGAGAAGATGAATCAAAACAACATCCAATCAGCCGCATATACTAATGTCATTGATACACAGATTAAGAAATAACTAATTTTCGAGACCTCGTTCTGAGCAACAACACGTATAACTTATCTCATTGTGAAACCTCTCAATATGTATACGCAAAACATGTTTATCATCTTATACATACCAATATCATTTTGCAGGTTATGGTCAACTCTCGCATCAAATGACACATCAATCTTTACCGACTAGACTATCCAAGTCTGTCTAGAGTGTGAGCTTTATACAACAAATAATCCGATTGTGTTATCTTATGTGATCATCTATCCACCACACAGTCTACAATTACAGTAAACGGACTTATTTGCAATTCAATATATAAAATAATAAATAACAATTAAACTAATGATAGAAATATTTATTCTCATTAAAATGAAACTGAAAACAAGTCTAATATATCGTCTAAACATAAAGTATGCTTTGAAATAAACAAACCCTAACAAGCAGAAAGAAGATAGCAAGGAAGACCTTAGATGTAATACCCCGTACTTTAATTCGAAAGAATTATCAAGTTTTAATATTAAATAGGGTATCATATCCGTAGAAAATTAAAATTTCGTTTTAGTGTTTCAAATGCGTTAATTACTCAACGAGTTAACGTTAATTGTGTTATGATTAAATTTTAAATTTAATAATTGTGATTTTAGTATTATTATTCTTCTTATTATAAGGCATCCTTTATTAATACATTGGGCAAAGTCCAATTACACAAAAATAAGTCGAATAAAATTCTACAAATTAATTCAAGAACATTGAGTTCCATAATACACATTATATCCTTTAAGTAAGATGGCAATACAAAATATCTTAAAACTACAATAATATTTCAAAAACTCATATATGAAGTGTCTACTTAATTTGTGGTAGTTTTCCCATCCACACAACCCTTCTGCATACCCTACCAACCCCTATCTAATCAAAACATAACCACCACACATCTATATTCACCAATCTCACCCTTATCACTATATCACTGCAATACATTTCTCTTCATTTACCTGCAAATAAAGAAGGAGTCAGGAGGGACGCAAGTAAGAAAAAGAAGAATGCAGTAGCAAACTAGCAAGAGTCATTTTCTCACTTTTTATTTCTCAAACCAAGAAGGTAATTCTCGGTAAAGAATATATTCTTTCCAATTTAGTTTGTGTATGTCTTGAATCACAACAAAATAACATGTTTCACAATTAGATACTCCATTCTTCCCCATTACTGAACCTAGAACAACAAGAGGAAACAACAGAGCAATCAAATACCATCCATCCTCCACTTTCTACATTCATCTTCAAGTAGGTTTTTAACTCTTAAATTCAGCTTTATCTTCAAGTATTTTCTCTAGTAATTTATTTCAGTTTTCTTTAACCTAAACTCAACTTAGAATACCCATCTGTTGAAGCATAGATTGTAGCATGCTTTACCTATGAATAATGAGATTTGATAGTATAAATCAGATTACTACTCCCTCCCAAAATCATATATATGGCCTATCTAATTTCAGTTTTCCATACAGACAGGCTTTCATAATCAACAACATAATCTTATACTTTAAGCAAACTATCCTTGATAAAAGACTCCTAAAACCAAACTGATTTCAAATAAGTATACAAAAAAGGGGGGAAGAAAATTTGGGGCTTTTGCCTAAAATAAACTCTTTCATTGAATTAGAGACTTGACCGAATAAAATAATAATAATAATAATAATAATAATAATAATAATAATAATAATAATAATAATAATAATAATAATAATAATAAAAGGGTCTTACCGAATTGAAGAAAAAAGAGGTTACGACGGCCGACGTATCTCCGGGCGACGACGAGCTTCACCGAGATGGTGAAGAGAGGCCATTTCCATGGCTCTCTATATGTGCGCATGTGTGTGTTGGTGTCAGCAAAAAAAAAAAAAAAAGAAGAGGAAGGGGAAAACTTGTCGTAATGGGTGGGGAAGAATTAGAGTTAATTTAATTATTTTTATTTCTATTCTTATTTTCTTTTAGGATTTAGATATTTATTTGGTTTTTGTTGAATTCTAATTTACAGAACGTTACAAGGCTTATGGGTTTGGGCATTTCTATACTTAATTAATTAAGTTAGACTATTATGTTGGGGCCTTATTAATTTTAGTTGGGCTGATGAAATTATTGGACTATCTATAGTATATGCCAATTAAATTTTTATTTGGGTTGGGTTAATTAAATTGTTCCATTGGGCCGAGCCCACTACAAAAAAATAGTTGGGCTAAATCTAATGAAGTATTAATGGATTAATACTATTGATTAATCATGTCTTTGGGCCAAATATATTTTAACCTTGATTAATAATTAAATAATTGTGTTACTTAATTAATTTAGTGAAACTAAATTAATTCAAATCGAGACATGAACTTTTTATAAGGGTCCCCAATTACGCGAACTTATCTAAAAATTTCGATTCTTATGTCGGATTTAATTGTCTCGATTATATTAATTGCAAGCAAGCAATTAATTATTTATCGAATTAGTAAATGTTTATTTTCTTTTAACGAAACTAAGGTTTTCGGAGAAAACCTTAAAGCTTCGTTGTGTTTTAGTAGAATGGATATGAAACCCTAAAGCCTATAAAATCATTATGTCTCGAGTCAATGGAGATATTCTAAGAACTCAAATGATTCTAAATGTAACTCGTTACCTGAAGGTCCATCGAGGGGGTGACAACTAAGGAACGAGAAGGAGAACCAGACTGGTCAGCTAATACTGGTATCTCAGGTGGGTTTACTATACAAACTATATTTTTGCTTTATTAAAGCATGTTGCGAAAATGTGAAATGATTGACATGCATAAAATTCTTTGTGTTTTGTGTGTGATTCCTATCTGTGTTGAGCCATGTTTGCGAACTGGTCAACTTATGAATAACGATCGGATCTTGAGCCATGTGTTGGTCAAGGTTAGTGTACACATGGGGAGTGTGATCGTGAGTTATTACGGACCGGTCCACATAGGACTGTGTGTCAGTATTGACCGATCCGGTGGCACCCATTGGTCAACGTCTGGGGGAGTGTAACCATTGCTCACCAGGGTTGTTACCATTTTTAACGTCTGGGGAAGCAGTAACTTTGCTCACAGCGTTGCTATCATTGATTATGTCTGGGGGAGCGGGAACATTGCTCACCAGCATTGGTTACAGATATGGATGAGACACATGGAAAAGTGAGTGCGCGCTCCAACTTTTGGTAAAATCAAATGATGTTTTGTGTTCACAGGTTATTTCAAGATACTTGTGTTACACTGTGATAATGCATGATCAATAACTATTTGTTTTCGGCATAACCCACGGAGTACATCAAGTACTCAGCCCTGCTTGTTTTTCCAAACACTTGCAGGTTGAGCGATGGGGTGGTGGCGGTGGTGCTGAGTGGAGATTTCTTATATGATAAGTATTCAGAGATAATACATATCTTCATATATGTGTTAAGTTTTCACTATTCCGCTGCATTTCTTTGTCCTTTGTTGATTTTGGCTATCTGGTTTGTCTTCCAAAAATCAGAACCCTCGAATCGTACCTCAGTATTTTATTCCAGTTCTTTATCATTTCGAACATTTGATGAATGTCATTACTCCTCAGTTACCATTGTTGTTCCTTTTATTTCCATTTCTTTTCCGATTCTTTCTTCAATTCACAGTTACGCTCCGATTGATCTGTCCTTTGGAAATTGGGGCTTTGACATTAGATGAGCAAATGAAGCATCTAAACCAATTAAGAACTACAATACTCAATCTCGTTTATGTAAATCATTCCAAAACCTCGCACTATTACCATCCACAAGTACATTAATTTAACGGCTGAAAATCCTTAAACTCATCCTAGACCACACGATTATTAGTATAATATGTGCTAATATCCAAGCTACCTTTAGTCAAGGACTTTAACCGTTGCTTCAATTGATAGATGCTACTTTTATAATCTTATTTGATTATTTTTTTACATTCTAAAAAAATATTCACATTACATAATAACATAATAAATTTCTTCATATGCTCATTTAATTCAAATTATTTTGTGAAATGAAATATACAAGTACATGATCAATTTTCTTCATATGCTCATTTAATTCAAATTATTTTGTGAAATAAAATATACAAGTGAATGATCAATTTTCTCACTTGATCATGTAAGTGAGTATTTTTTATTTTTTACTTATTAAAAAGAATATTTTAACCTTTATCCAAATACATTATGGGAACGTTTGGGCATCGGTCTCTTAAAACGAAATAAGAACGACTATCAAAATTACTTGGATTTAATAATTAGCAATAACTAAAATGTATGCCCAAACTCGACTTTAGAATATAATCCAAGACTAACTAAAAATGCATGAATACTATACAAGCATCCAATCTTAAAGTGATCGTCACTGAAGTAGATTAGTCTAATTTATTACTTTCAACGGTTCAAATATTAATTCATTAAGGTTTATTAATGTTTGACTCTCATGATAAACGCTATTTCGAGTTAGTCAACAAGCACGTCACATCAATTTTATTTAGGTACCATTTGACTATTCATTATTTTATTATTGTACGATAATTTTTGTGTTTGTTGGTAGAGGAGGAAAATATAAAGTATCTAGTTTGACATACATACAATGCTAACGATAGATTAATCACTTCATGACATAGCTTATGTATCTAATATTCATTCATTCCCTCGACATTATGTTAATTAAGAGGGAAATAAAGGGAAATAAAAAGAATTAAAGACTTGATTTTAAATTATTTGTTTTGTTTGGCGAATGAACAATATACATCATCCATATTCCATAGTACAGAACACCTATCACAAAGATAACGCAATTTATTCCCATGTATGTGTGCTTATCATGCCATATAAAATTACGATGATTAAATTATGTGTAAATCACACATTTGAATCGTTGTGTTTTTCAAAAAAATTGGTATTTAGTCGGTACCATTAAAATTGATTAATTTTCTTTATTGACTCGTCCTATATAAAGTGATCATTTTCTTAAAAAGGAAAATTTTTTATTTTTAAAATATATTACTCTTATCTTTTAAAAACACAAAACTTTACATTTTTAGACTTTTTACCGGATCCCTTGTGGCATCATGTCCGAAGGAGTATAACTTTTTGGTTATTTAATTAATAGATCACTCATTAAAACTAAGCTCAATTTTTATTATATGACATTACATTGACTTTTAATTAGTTTAGTTTGAGGAACACGTATTAGATAACGTATCAAGCTAAACATTTTAAGATTATCCTTGCAGCCTCTTGACATGTTTGGATGAAAATCTATGTATTAATTAAGAGTGATTATACGAATAGCCAAAAAAGAATCCATGATGGAGGAATTACGAGAACTTAAGATATGGAGGAAATCATTACCAAGCTCCTCCCGAGGCTCAACATCAAATTCAGCCAAGAGGCCCATATCTCTCCGAGACAGTTCCAAACTTGACCAAGGAGCACCATAAGTTCAGCGACGACTTTGAGAAGTTCATGACAGAAAGTCGAGGAGCCCTATAGTCACAAGCCAACCAAATCTTCAACTTGACCCAGACTATTGTCAAGATGGACAACAAGCAAGGATGACTGTCATCCCAAGTCCAGGTGAATACCAAGCCACAGGTCAATGCGGTGATGTTCAGGAACGACAAATTCTTACCTGAACGAGTAGTGGAACATGTCTGGGAGATAGTAGAACTAGAGGAGCTAAAAGCTAAGGAGGAGCCAGTCAAGAAGCTTGAACCAAAGGCTGAGTAGAAGCCGGAGCCCAAACCTAGAGCCAAGTCACCCAAGAAGGCTCTGGAGGAGAACGTCTACAACAAACCACCATTCCCCAGGAAGCTGGCTAAGACAAAAGAAGCTGAAGAGATGAAGGAACTACTCAAGATGTTCCATAAGGTGGAGGTCAACATTCCACTTGTGACCACACTGGAGACTATGCCAAGATACGCAAGATTCCTGAAGGAGTTGTGTACCAAGAAGGTACAATACCCTGATAATACAAGTTTCCTAGTTGGAGAAAATGTCTCCCCAGTGATAAAGATAGATCTACCAATCAAGTGCGAGGATCAAGGGATGTTCTATATCCCTTGTGTGATTGGGAACACCAGTATAGATCAAGCCATGCTAGATTGGGGGCTTCGATCAACGTCATGCACCAATCTATGTACGAGGAACTGAAGATAGGCCCACTAACGCCATCCAGGGCCGTGATCGAGCTAGCTGACAAGTCATGCATTTATCCTGAGGGCATGGTGGAGGATGTCTTGATCAAGGTACAAGACTTAATTTTTCCTGCTGATTTTTATGTACTTTACATGGAAACTCTACTTCCAAGAAACAACTTATGCTTTTAGGATGACCATTCCTCAAGACAGCCAGGACCCTGATTGATTGTGACACGGAGAAGCTGACTTGCCAATATGCTGGAGAGACGATGACTTTTTGATGGAACCCGTATGAGGGGTTCACTAAACCCCATGATCCACAAGTTTAATAAATTATAAAAATAATAATTCTTAAAACACATAGGAGAATATAATGCGGAATATAATAAATTATACCTTCTTCTACGCAAATCCTCCGCTTGTGGAGAAGCGATTTGAATCACTAGCAACGATCTGCAATCCACACCGTACGAATATCCTTCTTGAATCTCCACCAAATCCAACCCTAGAAACTTCTATCCTATTCCCGGTCTACTTACTAGAATATCGTGTGGGCGAATCTATCTAGTAATTAGAGAAAAAGAAGATAAAAAATTGGAGCAAAGAACACTGCAATATTTTTGAAAATCTTAAGAGAGAATCTCAAGGGGAGTGCTGATTTAATGACTCAGGAGAGCAAAATTGGCTCCTTCTTATTCTCCTTTTATAGACATAGTGAGCTATGATAGGGCTTATAAGGAGAAGGAATTAGATCCCAAATAATAGAACCATAATCCCCACTTTATCTCTTGCAGTTACAACTATAATTCAAATTCAAATTTGAATTATATTAAAAATTAATATGGGCTTGGACAAATCCATAATTAGATTAAATTAGTTTCAAAGTCTCCTTTTGGGCCGAATTGAATTTAATTAATTGGCTGACCCACTTTTAGACTTAAATTAATTTGTACTCCAATTAATTACTCCATGTAAATGCAATAAAGAGCAGTTCTATTATAAATATTTATCGACTCCACTATAGGATAAATATTGAACTCATCTTGGTTCATTAGAATTACAGACATAACCCTTTGTCATAAATTATTTCCCGTGTTTAAAATTTTCTAAATCCATTAATTAATTAAGTTTGCTGACAACTCACAATTAATTAATATATTTATTCGTGAGTGATCCGGTTTAGATCTTTAATATTACATATGGAATAAATTCTCAACCGACTGAATTTCTTATGCAATAAACCTTTTTGAACGCCTCATGCGGATTTATCAACTCGTGTCATCGAGACGCGATTTTGTACAACTGACAGTCGAGAACTTCTGGCTAAGTCAATCACTACCGCCCAAGACATCATTATTTAGAGTTACGAAAAACCTGGAAGCGTAGATGAATCAAAATAGCGTATAATCAACCGCCTATACTAATGTGTTGGTCCCGAAAGAGCAAGGTTTGGTGTATGGGGGGGGGGGGGGGGGCATAAACCAAATAAAAAATTTTAAGTTTACTTGACAAAATATTAGAGAGTTCAAGCTATTCTGTATAAGAAATTGCTCGTTAGATGACTAAAACAGATTGATACGCAGATCGATACCAGTTTTAGTCCAAACAGATTGCTCTCTTAGTGAAATACACTTAGTCAATAATAAGAGTGATCTTATTACTTTCTGAGTGTTGTGTGTGCGGAATAATGGTGGAATTTGTGAGTGCTCTTATATAGAAAACCTTAGAAGATAGTCGGATCGTTTAAGCAGATTGATTGATATGCAGTTTGTATGATAGTGTAGAAAGTTAGAATAATAAACAACTGAAAAGTACAGATGCAAGAAAGTAAGTGACACAGTTGTTTAACGTGGTTCGGGAATTCCCTACGTCCACGATCTGGTCCAAACTAGACCAGATTATCCACTACTAGGATACTCTGCTTCTTTATACTCGTGGAGAACGAGTCACAAGTATCAATCAAACTAGAGAGATACTTATGCACGAAGTAAGGGTCGTGTCCCTTTACAACAGATTACCTCTACGTTACCACTAGAAACCTACTAGCTAGCAAGGTGATCTGCTTCCTCTCGACAAGACAGACTTCAATCGAGGTGGGTTGGTGTGATGTAGAATCACAGTTCTTGAAGCTCTAAGTCTGGATTAACGATGATAGTTTGAAAGTATAATTCAATGTAGCGCGCGTGTGTCTTGTGTATTTCCAGATTTTGAACTCCAATTTTATATAGGCATTGAATTGAAAATTCTAGCCGTTGTTGATTGGCGTGAGATTGATGGAATATTGCCAATCAATGATGTCCATCATATCTCTTCTTGCCATGTAGAGTGTGTTGACTCAATCTTCAAGATATGGAAAACATATTGCTAACGATCTCATTCCTTCTTTATGATCTATCGAAGATTCTCTTTCCAATCCCTGTTGGATAGGCTTCAGTCTTCAGTCTTGGCGTGGCAAGAGTATATGATGTGTAGGATGATGTCAGCTGGTGATTTGATGACTTAATCGATCTGATGCCTTGCTGTAGATGTTGATCTGGTCACTGTCTGTTACAGCAGGTCGATTCTTTTTGGCGTGAAATCTTGACCTTCATCCTATACTAAGTTGAGATTGACTTCTATAGGAATATTTCCTTTACATATCAAGTCATCTCCTAATCTGTTCTATAACAGGATTCACTTTATATCTAGTGATCTGTTTTACACGTAGAACAGTTTAAAACTCTAAAACAGCTAAGTGTGTTTCGAAAGACCATCATCAAAACTAAATATATTAGGGTTCCCAACATAATGTCATCGTCACATATTAAGAAATGAATTGATTTCTGAGACCTCGTTCTAAGTATTAGCATGTTAGAACTTATCTCACTGTGAAACCTCTCAATATGTATACGCAAAGCATGTGTATCCGCTTATACATACCAACATCATTCTGCGGGCTAAGGTTAGCTCTCGCATCGAAATGATATCACAACCTTTACCGACATCATTCTGTCTAGACTGTGACTTTATATTACAAAGGAGCCGGTTGTGTTACCTTCCGTGATCATTAATCAACCACACAGTTTACAATTGTAATAAATTGAAAATAAGTCTGATACATCGTCTAAGCATAAAACATGCTTTGAGGTATACAAACCTTAACAATCTCCCACTTATACTCAAACATGCTTTAGAATATACAAATATCTGTGTCGCATGATATATAACTCTCCCATTTATACCTAAAGCAGGTGTATAACACGTCATACTCCTAATCCCTCTACATACCTCTCAAACATCTTCCGACGCAATCTTCGTCATCACTATGTCCCCCCTCCTGACAATATAACGATTGATGTGATATTTTCTCTCAATGTGTTTACTCGCCTTATGGGCCCGTGGTTCCCTTGAGTTTGCCACTGCACCAAAATTATAACAATAAACCGTGATACTCCTTTGTATTCTCAGAATCACATCTAGGTTCATTAAGAAGCTCCTGAGCCGAACTACTTCCTTTGCGGCCTCAGATGCGGCCACATATTCAACTTCCATGGTCGAGTCCGCGATGCATTTCTGCTTCACACTCCTCCATGTCACGGCTCCGCCTCCCAAAGTAAACACATACCCGGAGGTAGATTTCGTTGAGTACCGATCTGTCTGAAAGTCAGAATCTGTATAACCCAAAGAACATAATGAATCAGCCTGGTAAACTAAACAATACTCCTTAGTCTGTTTAAGGTACTTGAGTATGTTCTTTACTACTGACCAATGTCCCTTTTCAGAGTTAGACTGATATCGTGCTACCATGCCTACGGCAAAGCAGATATCTGGCCTAGTACACATCATAGCATACCTAAGTCTACCTACCCCAGAAGCCTAAGGTATCTGTCTCATCTCATCTTTCTCCACAGGTGTCTTAGGACACATGTCTTGAGAAATAACGATTCCATGCCTAAAGGGTAAAAAATCCTTCTTGGAATGCTGCATGCTAAAACGTCTAAGTATAGTTTCGATATAGGATTCCTAAGATAAGCACAACATTCGCTTTGATCTGTCACGAAAAACCTACAAGCGTATACACAAAGCATGTGCATCCGCTTTGATTCCTGAGTTACGAAAAACCCATAAGCGTAGATGAATCAAAGCAGCGTATAATCAACCGCCTATACTAATGTCATCGTCACATAGTAAGAAATGAATCGATTTTTGAGACCTCGTTCTAAGTATCAACATGCTAGAACTTATCTTATTCTGAAACCTCTCAATATGTATACGCAAAACATGTGTATCGACTTATACATACCGACATCATTATGCGGGCTAAGGTCAGCTCTCACATCAAAATAATATCGCATCCTTTACTGACTACACTGTGCAAGTCTGTCTGGACTATGACTTTACAAAGGAGCCGACTGTGTTACCTTCCGTGATCATCGATCCACCACATAGTCTACAATTGTAATAAATTAACTTGTTTGCAATTTAATATATAACAATAATAAATAACAAACCAATGATAGAAACCTTTATTCTCATTGAAGTGCAATTGAAAACAAGTCTGATACATCGTCTAAGCATAAAGCATGCTTTGATATATATAAGCCCTAACACTTTTGACATCTACAAGGCAGAGCAACGTGCTCCAAATGAAGAAATAGTGGATTTGTGGAATCCATTGAGAAAGACATTTAAGGAAGCCTTGCTCCAGATTTTGAACAAGACGGAGGACGAACCAGGCAATGAAGAGGGCAAGGAGAAAGAAGTAACCACTGAGACATCTGTCCAAGCAGTAGAGAACTGAGTCCCTAAATCACTCTCGATTATAGGGAACCAGATGGAATCATCCATAATCAAGCCACCAAAGTTGGAGCTGAAGACCTTTCCCATGCATCTCAAGTATATTTACTTGGGTAAGGAGGAGACATTGCCAGTGATCATTAGCTCAGAGTTACACGAAGAAGAAGAAATGATCCGATATCTGCTATAGAAGTACAAGGAGGCTATAATATGGACTTTAGCCGACATCAAGGGAATAAGCCTTATGGTATGCCAACATCACATTTTGCTTGAGCAAGATACAATACCCGTTAGAGATCTATAAAGAAAGCTTAATCCAGTCATGATGGAGGTAGTGAGGAAGGAGATTGCCATACTCTTTGACATGGGGATGATATATCTCATTTCAGACAACCGATGGGGTTGTGCCAAAGAAGTCTGGCGCGCAAGTGATCGAGAACGACAACAAGGAGCTGATCTCGACAAGATTGCAGACAGGCTGGATAGTCTGCATTGACTATAGGAATCTGAATAAAGTGACCAGGAAGGACCACTTTCCATTGCCATTCATTGAACAGATGCTCGAGCGGCTGGCAGGAAACAAACCCAGCTGGCCACAGAAGCTCCACAATTTGTGGAACGAGAATCCAGCTTTGATCCTAACCAGGGCAAAGATTTCTCCCCTGCGAGAACAACTACTCCCTCACCAGATTGTATGCAACGAATCAGTGTGGAGAAGGAATAAGAAGAGGAGGTTGATGAAGAGGAAGTGAAGAGGAAGCAGGCAGAAGAAGTACTTCACCTATTGGAAAATGAACCAGATCATTTTTTGCTTCAAGATTTTCCAGGAATCAACCTACTGCCAGAGAGTTATGGAGCAGGCAGAAGAGTGAAACTATACTTGCTGATAAAGGACATCGAGTACTACATTTTTGATGCCCTGCTCCAAACCAGATCGATAGAGGAGCTCAAGAAGGAAGAGGCTACTCTACTGAGTGTACTCCAAGCTACCACAGTTGGAGAAATTCGAGCAGAGTATCACCAGATGATATTGGCAATAATGAAACATGAAGCAAGGTTACTGCAGATCGACCTGAAATCCTTCTTTGCTGATAGAATGGATTTCTATGCAAGTGTTGTGGGATCAGATGAAGAAGCTGATCCAGATGTGGACATGGGAGGTCAAGGAGATGACCAGGCTATGCAGCCCAACACATCTGGCACGGTAGATGAACCCCAGTCAACAACAACAACACAACCAACAGGAACAACTCCACCACCAACAACAGAACAAAAAGAGAAGCAGGCTGAGAAGCCTAAGAAGCTCAAAAAGAAGACCCCCATCATCAATCTGGATCCTGTTGTTGAAGAACAAGTAGGCCAAGTCATTGGAGGTGAACCCACTGATGAAATCTATACTCCAGGGGTTGCTGAAAAATTGAAGAAACATATAGCCTTCTATGGCTTGGAAGAGCTTTTGGAGAGAGAGAACAAGTCATTCAACAATCTGCAAGTTGATGACTTGATTGCAATTCGTGTACAAGAACAACTAAAATCTACGTGCAATGCAATCCAGGAGAAAGCTACCCAAGTCCTTGCTGATTTCAACCAACATCAGAAGGACTACGTCAACGATATGGACAAAGATCTGCACCGGAAATTGAGAGACCAGAACAAGGAACTCAACAAAAAGATGGACGATGACAGGGAAGCAGCTGAAGCAGCGAGAGAAAAGGCAGACCAGAAACTAAAGTCTGTGGAAAAGCAGGTCCAGAGTGTTAACACTCTGGTCACTGACATGTTGGCCAAGGAGAAGGCTAGAATTGTTGCCGCTGTCCAAGCTCAATTTGCTTCCATCACTACAGAAATCAAAGAGGCCAACATACTAGAGATTCATGCTCAAATGGCCAACTTTGAAGAAGAAAAGTTCATGGCACTTATGAAGAAGAATCAAGTGAAGATTCTAGATGATCTGCTCTATCCTACTTCCGCTGAACTTGATCATCAGAACACCAGAATCAGCACACTGGAAGAGCTACAAGATACTTATGATGGGACTCTTTCAACAATGAACAATAATTTGGAGAAGAAGCTTGATGCCACTGACCAGAACGTCACATTCCTGATGAACTTCAAGGCAGATGCAGAGCAAAAGCTAGAAGAAATGAAGGCAGAGATCGATTCCCTCCGAACGCTCATCAAGTCAATCTTTGATAATGTCAAAAAGGGGGAAAGATCTGACAAGGCTGGCAAAGGTGATAAAGGAGGAAAAGAAGCTGAAGAGGAGGGAGGACCAGATCCGACTTGAGGCCTATGATAATGTTGCCTTGTACAAGAAGAAGCTGAATACCAAGTGGAGAGGACTATACATGGTCTGTGAGCATTAACCCAATGACTCTGCAGACATTCAAGATCTCAAGACCAAGACTATATTCAAAGTCAATGGAAATAAGCTCAAGGCCTATTATGGATATTACCCTTTAAAGGAAGTCACAGACCTTACCCCAGAAGGTTCCACTGAAGAAGTTTGATCAAGAAGTAGTACTACGTCGATTCCAACGACGTTAAATCAAGACACTGGCTAGGAGGCAACCTGATATTTTTATCGCTTTTCATTTTTTTTCTTTTGGTTTTTATTTCATTTTATTTTTGGTGTGTTTTATTTGCTTTTATCCAAGGAGCCCAATTGACTTATCTAGCACTTTGCTTCAAGCAAAATGTGTGAGTGGAGGCCAAGAAGGTTCCTGACTTGAGACTCCTCTTGACCAACTCAGGGAAAGAAATTTTCCCACCCAAGGAAACCCTAGTTTTGTCTTGTGTAGGAAAAACGCTGAGGAGGGAGAATGCGAAGCGGCGTGGAACTGTTTCTCTACAAAAGGTAACTGACACCACGTCTTCCTTTCAGGTAGGCAATCAAGTACCTGCCACCTGCAAGCCTACCCCTATAACCGCCATATCCCCCCTCTCTCCCAGACGTTACATTCAACCTCTAACCCTCACCTCTACAAATTCCAACACCACTTTTCCCCTTAACCTCTATCCTTCCCATTCTTCCCTCACTTACCTTCACCGCAACAACCACCAAAAAACTCTCTCCAATTCATAGAACTCCACCATCATCCTCAACCACTTTTCACCAAATCCCCACTTCCTCACTCTCTCCATAACCACCACCTCAAACACCATCACTTAACCTTTCCAAAGATCATAGTGTCCAAGAAGCTTCCAAGAAAGAAGAAAGGCGGAGCCAACAACCACCCGTCCTCCACTGCAACATAAACACAATACCCGCCGGAAAATATTACCCCTGAAGCACCAACCATGATTACACCAAAGACCCCAGTGGTGGAGGCAACCTAGATACCTACCCCTAAAACAAAACAAAGAAACCTACCACCCAAAGAGAAAGAAGAGGATACAGAGGAAGATGCGAAGGACGAGGAAGAGGAGGAAGAAGAGGAGGAAGCGCCAGAGAAGGAAAAGACAGACGACATGGAGGTGGACCAGCCCAAGGAAGCAAGTCAGAAGGGAAGTTCCAGAAAAAGCCAAGAAGAAGAGATCGAGGAAATTTTATCCGAGGAGAAGACACCACCCAAACGCAGATTCAAGATGGTGGTAAAGAAAGAGAAGGTGACACCCTTGAGGAGAACAAGGGCCAGGAGTACTGAGGTCAAGACAAAAACTTGGAGTAAAGGAGCAAGTATGGGAACGATTCAGAGCCATTGGCTGGGAGAAGTTCTTTGACTGGGAAACCAACACATACTGTGACCTGGTTAAGAAATTCTTTGGCATTGTCTAGGTAGACATGGTGACAGGAGGAATCCCCAGTTTGAAGGAGTTTTCGCTATTCGGCAAGTAGCAGAAGGTGGCGATAGAAGACCTGGATGTAGTTCTGGACATGATCGACTTCAAGGATAAGTTCAACCTAGAATACAAGACGACAGTCAAAGTGGTACCCATTGTTACGAAGGAGGAGTTGTTGGGAACCCTTCACAAAATTTAGTTTTGATGATGTTCTTTCGAAACACACTTAGAATTATTTTATGTTCTGTTTGCTAGACTTAGTCTGCTCAACATGTAACAGATCGCTATGATATTTAGTTGATCTGATAATGAGCAAGTCTATTCTTATTTAGACCAGGTTAGCTGATAACTTAAAGTGTAAAGGATTTTGTCCTATATGAGTCATCTAGTTAGATAGTCTTCTGTTGGAGGAAGCAGATCAACATACGAGGAAGCAAGCACACGATCAGTTCATAGGTCAATAATCTGATTATAAGAAACTTCATACAGCTATTATCAACACATTCCTTGGAGCAAGTTCTATATCAGACCACTGTGGACCAGATTGGACTCAATCTGGTTGACCAGATTATCTCTTTAAGAGTGAACCTGTTCTGGAGTAGATGCACTTAGAACGAATCCCACCTCATCTGCCATGTCATCAAATCTCATGGAGAAGGAAAGTCTATCAATTAGAGATCAAGATGGAAGGAGAATCAATTGGAGCATGAAGAAAGGAAAGAGATCAATTAGCCATCTACTTTCCATATCATCAGAGATTCGGTCAACCATTTCTACAAGGCAACAG
Organism: Leonotis leonurus; assembly: GCA_026898415.1. NCBI lineage: Eukaryota > Viridiplantae > Streptophyta > Magnoliopsida > Lamiales > Lamiaceae > Leonotis > Leonotis leonurus. The sequence goes on from JAPKLX010000145.1 coordinate 243,256, forward strand.
GTGATATTCTGGGATTCATGTCTCTTGATTGGCAATCAACACTTATTACACGCCAATGCAAGTTGCAAAGGGACACGACCCTTATTTGTGCATAAGTTTCACTCTAGTTGTGATTGGAACTTGTGGCTCGTTCTCAACGAGTATAAAGCAGAGAGTATCCTAGTAGTGGATAACCAATCTAATATTTATTGGACCGTGGACGTAGGAGGTTTCTCTAACCATGTAAAAATAACTGTGTGCTTTACTTTACGCATTTACATTTCTAGTTGTTCATTCACTAACCATGCAGTCGCATACAACTTGCATATCTTTAATCAATTTGTTAGTCGATCTGGTTAATATTTTCAAAGGTTTTCTAATAAGAGCAACTAACTAAGTCCACCATATTCCGTACACTACACTCTGCTAGATAACAAGATCACTCTTGCTATCTGGGTAGCGTAATTCACAGGAGAGACTCTGTCTGGACAGATCATCAGTCGATCTGGTTATCGATTTGGTCTGTCTAACCTGAGCAATCTCCTTTGAGAAAGCTTAATCTCTCTAAGTTAAATAGTCAAGTAAACTGAAAAGTTTGTATTTGGTGTATTCCCCTTCCCCCCCCCCCACCCCATACACCAGACCTTACTCTTTCGAGACCAACAACAGTGAAACCGCATGTTGGAGGGCCTTGCCAGGACAAAGAACTTCAAGGGAAGTGAATCAAAGGCATCAGCCTTGGTGGACCTAGCGGTCAAGATGTGTCATCGTATCTTGGCCATAAATCTCTTTGACAAGAAAAAAAATTGTAACATTGTGTCCCAGAGTGAGTTTTTCATACTCATGGTAATGGAGAAAAATCAACGGCTCAACTTTTCCTCCTTTGTAGCAACCCATCCGCAATATCCTGTCCAAGCCCTAGCAGAGACTATCTCTATCCCACCTGTCGACGATGATAGGAGAACAGGTTGGCTTGATCAAGCCAGACTATGATGGAGCCCAGGAGCGAGAGGACCACTTCGATATGACCACATGTTCACGATCGAGGAGAATGTAGAAGGAGAGTACGACATTGTTGACGACCCCATTGAGAAGCCACTAGTATACCCTACCAAGAGCGCAGTCAAGCCCGCAATATCCACCTCGCTTGAGCCACCAACCGAGGAATTGGCCATATATCTAATCCGCATTGACAAAGCTGTGAGGAAAATGTAGGAAGCCCAACAGGCCTATTTCAAGCACGTGGGATTCAGGTATCCCCCGCTCACCCTTAACTCAGTCCTCCCAATTTTTTAGTTAGTTTTTATTTTCTTTTTCTTTTATTTTCTGTTTTTGTTTTTAATGAGAGTCCTTTTAGGGAATCTCGACCGCTCTAATACATCGCCGAAGCAAAGTGTGTGAGTGAGAGGGGTTCCCACGACTGTCTTTATTATTTTCTTGTCTAGAGTCATGTCTTGCCAGCATGCTATATGTGTATATGTCTCGAGCATGATAGGTTGTAGGGAATTATTATGTGTGATTCAAGCATGTTCTAGGATAGTCAGGGATGACGGAAATGCAGTCATGTGAGCATGTATACCTTGTGATATTTTGAATCTTTACTGCTATATACATCTGCTTAGCATGTTTCTTTTATGTGTATGTATACAACTACTTGACTTGATTAGTTCTAGAACTTGTCTGTCTTCTTCGTCAAACCAAACAGCCCTGGTCAAAAACTCTAGATGATTTAGGAAATTTTTTTTTATAAGCTCAGAGCCTAAAAATTCCTACCATCATTCATATACCCTTGCTAGCCCATATTGAGTCTTTATAATTCTTTTTGCCTCACACACATATATAAAAACTCCAACAAGGCCTACCCATGGTCGGGATGAAACTAGGACAATAAGAACATCCACGGAGCAAGGAGAAGGGCAAGACACACCCTCCCGAATGGTTGCCATGTCTTCCAGCGGGGCAGTCTGAAAAACAAAAAATCCAAAAATATATAAACACGTGGGGAGTTTACAAAAAAGGGATAAGGGGTAGAAAATCAGAAAAAATCAAAAAATATATACCCCAATAAATAAGTGTGCTAGGGCTCGGGAAAAGTTAAGTGTGCTCTTTAGTTAATGAACTGCCCAAGACTTTAGTTCATACCGACCTTAGCCTAGTTCCCAAAAATTTTCCAGCTTATGCAAAAACCACGTTACAACCCTAGAAGACCTAAGGATAGATGCCTTAACCAGGCTAATAGGGTGGAGGCATGTAGAAGGCAGACAAGCCTATGGGACTATCTTGATCAAACAATTGCTAAGCGTAAACACTAAAACCTAAACACAGAGTGCTGAGTGGGTGAGAAAACATCTCTTATGCTCACTTGACTGTTATCTTGACCGCTTGAGAACAATGCTTGAATTATGCTCTAACTCCCTACCTGCCTTGACTGATTTTGATATATATATGTTGGTGTGTTGGCATTTGAGTCTTTATTTTACAATCATGCTTAAAGTGTGTGAGTGTGATGAGCCCATTTTTCGTGCTCTTTTTTATGTCGTGTCTTAGGAAAAGATAGAGTCTTTTTCCTTGTTTTGTGTATTGTTATGTGTCTGGGAGGACACCAGATTGGATGGGCAGGATGCAGGTTGAGGCTGGAGGTCATCTCGAGAAAGAGGCAAGTTTGCACACAAAGCACCTTGGGCAGTCTGAAGCTCAAGACAATGTACCGCTCGAGATCAGACTTCAGCCGCTGGAGTCAAGGAGAAAACCATGGCCAAGATGAGGAGGAAGACAGACGAAGATGAAAACGCAGAAGATGAAGGGAAAGGAGTTAGGATTCGTGGCGGATTTATTTCCTTATGCGGAAAAAGAAAAAGATCTCCCTTTCCTTCCAGCGAATATTTGGAGGATTGAGAGTATCTCCTTTATACGGAGAATCACACCGGGGAAGGAAAATCCAGCTGTGAACCCTAGTCGCTTCTTCCACCAAGCCCAGGTCCACAAGACCCTATATAAAGCCATGATTTGAAGCAGAGACACACGCATAGAGGGATATTTTGGTAATCGCACTTTTTCTCTTTAATATAAATATGCTTTTCTTTATTTCATTTGTGTTATTTAATTTCCGTATGAGTAGCTAGGTTTATTTACTTGGTTTGGGAAATATTAATTGAGTCTAAAAACTTATAACGTCTTGAGAGGTCTAAATGTCATATAGTTATATTTGCATGTTCTTAAAGCACTTAATCTGATTCTTATACAACTTGATTGAATCCTTGGTGTTGTTCGACCGATAACAATCTTGGGCGATGATCAGGTTACCACTGCGAACTGGAAACTCCAAGTGTTAGCGACTTCCTGCTTGTCAGTCAGAGGGATCAGCATGATGATGTTGGGGGGGGGGGGGGAACCATGGTTGGGGTGTCTGAGATGGAGTGCCCATGGTTGCGCAACCCCGCTAATGCCTATTATGGTATGCTGGAGTAAGCTTGTCTTGAGCGCAAGCTTGGGCAAGGGGGATAAGGGAGTGAGTAACCCTTACCTTCTATGTTGAAAAGGTATGCTGGGTGAGGCGTAGGTGCCTACGTGACGAGTAAAAAGGGGATTGTCTAAGTGATGCGTTTGGTGTTAGGAGTAAAACTTCATTCTTACGCTCGCCTTTAACAAATGACATGCGAATACAACGAATATCTTTGTACCTATGGTCAAGACATAAGTTAAGACTCAAGGATTCTAACCCAAGTCAAGTTGCTTTCTTATTTAACTATCTTTGTTGTTTCTTTTTCAGTATTTACTTTCTGCTTGGTTACGACATCGAAAGAGGAATCCACCAACTCCATGTGGGATCGACCTTGTGCTTGCCACTAGCGGAACCTAGTGAGAGTGTAGGTATTTATAAATTTATCTTGACCTGAGTGATAACGACTGAGCTCCGTCATACATGTATTGGATATTTGCACTATGTGAGTTATTCTGTGCTAATACTGAAGAACAAGGTCTTGGGAAATCTTTATTTCTTAATTTATGTCTGTAACATTAAGAATACACGAATGATTATTCTGTTTTGATGTTTTTGCAATTGCGGGTTTTTCGTAACCCTATACAGTAACAGGTTGGATAGTGGTAATTAGTTTAGAGAAGTATTGTAATGTTATTGCTTAGAATCACATCTCGGCGAATCCGAGTTGATTATATCTGCGTGAGACGTTCGGTAGATTTATTATATAAGAAACTTGGACGGTTGAAATTTATTCCATATAAAATAATAAAGGTCTGAACTGAATCACTTATTGATAAATTGTGCCAGGTGCTGTGCTGCTCGTGCCAGTGCCGCACCTCGTGCCGGGCGCTATAGCGCGCGCGCCAGTGTTACGCCGTGTGTCGGGCGCTGTGCCGCGTGCCAGAAATTGCGTCGGGCCTGTCCCGCGCACATCGGGCGCTGCGCCATGTGCTAGTGCCTTCGCCAGGCCTATGTTGAGCGCACCGACGCCTACTGCCGGGATGCCCCGCGACTCGCGTCGCGGCTCAGTTCCAACTTCCGTTCTCTACCTCGTTTTTTGTGCATATTTATCTGCCACTCAAATTACATGAAATAATATGAAATTATAGGGTAATAATTTAATCTACCTAATCTAACACGCTCAACCCCTGTGTGATTACAATCAAGCCTCAAACCATGAATCGAAAAACGAATCAAACGAATAATGCGGTATTAAATCTATCAATCCAAATATCAATTACAATCACAAGAAAATCAAACAATGATTTAAATCAATTTATACAATAAATTAAAATCTTGTGACCGGCTCTGATACCAACTGATAGAACCTGTATGAAGGCTCGTAATTCTGCATGATCCAAAAATTTAATAAATTATATAAACAATTAATTCTTAACACATAATACCACATATGAGAATTAATTGTGGAATATACCTTCTCCTTAGCTAGTCCCTCGCTTGCGGAGAGACGTATTGAGTCATCAACAACGAACCACAATCCACTCCAATTGAATCTCCTTGATCTCCTCTTGATATCCTTCGATCCAACCTTGGAAACTTATAACATATTTTTGATATATGGTTTGATTATTGTGTGGAAAATAATCTATCAAACCTTTACTAGAGAAGAAGAACGAAAAAGAGAGTGTGGAATACTCTAAATTTTCAAAAATTGAGAGTTAAAAATCTCAATATGGCCGAACATACTTAGATGTGGAAGAGAGAATTTTCGGCCATCTTATCTCCCATATTTATTGATATAATGGGCTAGGTTAGAGTTTCAAATGTGAATGAATTAGATCCCCTACTAATAGAACTAATCCCACTTTTATCTATTTACAATTCCCTCTATTATTCAAATTTGAATAATTCAAATTTAATTTGACCAAGTCAAATCCATAACTTACTTTAATTAATTTTCAAGTCATTTTGACCCAATTAAATTTACTTAATTGCTTGGTCAAACTTAGACTTAAATTAATTATTATATTAAGTTAATTTAAATCTCAAATTAATTACTCTATGGAAATAAAATAAAGTGTAAATCTATTATAAATATTTATCGACTCCACTATAGTATAAATATTGAACTAATCTTGATCCATCCAAATTACGGATGTAACCCTTTTGTTATTAATTAATTCCTGCGTTTAAGATTGACTAAATCCATTAATTAATTGAGTTAACTGACAACTCATAATTAATTAATATATTTATTCGTGAGTGATCTGATTCAGACCTTAATTATTACATACGGAATAAATTCAAACCGGCTGGGTTTCTTATGCAATAAACCTTTCTGAACGCCTCACGCGGATTTAATCAACTCGTGTTATCGAGACGCGATTCTGTGTGACTGACAATCAAACACTTCTAGCTAAGCCAATCACTACTGCCCATGAGATCACTATCTAGGTTACGAAAAACCCGCAAGTAAAAATGAATCAAAGCAGCGTCTAATCAGCCGCATATACTACTGTCATTGACACACATATTAAGAAATAACCAATTTTCGAGACCTCGTTGTAAGGAACAACACGTCGAACTTATCTCACTGTGAAACATCTCAATATGTATATGCAAAGCATGTTTATCATCTTATACATACCGATATCATCTTTATCCATAAAAAATTACGGATGTAACCCTTTTTGTCATTAATTATTTTCCGCGTTTAAGATTTACTAAATCCATTAATCAATTGAGTTTGCTGACAACTCATAATTAATTAATAAATTTATTCGTGAGTAATCCGGTTAAGACTTTAATTATTACATATGGAATAAATTCCAACCGGCCGAGTTTCTTATAAAATAAACCTTTTTGAACGCCTCACGGTGATTTAATCAACTCGTGTCACCGAGACACGATTCTATGCGATTGACAATCGAGTACTTATAGCTAAACCAATCACTACTGCTCAAGACATCACTTTATGAGGTTACGAAAAACCCATAAGCAAAGTTGAATCAAAACAAATTAAGAAATAACTAATTTCTTAGACCTCATTCTCAGCAACGACACGTAGAACTTATCTCACTGTGAAACCTCAAAATATGTATACGCAAAGCATGTGTATCAGCTTGTACATACCATATCATTTTATGGGCTAAAGTCAGCTCTCGCATCAAATGATACCGCAACCTTTATCGAATAGACTATCCAATTATGTCTAGACTATGAGCTTTATACTACCAAGGATCCGACTGTATTACCTTTCGTGATAATCGATCCACCACACAATCTACAATTTTAGTAACCGGACTCGTTTGCAATTCAATATATAAATATAATAAATAACAATTCAATGATTGAAACTTTCATTCTCATTTAAATGGAATTAAAAACAAGTTTTGTGGGGGTCCCGGTTAGAGCAGATATGGTGTATGGGTGGGGGGAGGAATACACCACACTACAAATTTTGCGTGCGTTCTGCTTAAAGCAGCTGGTCGAGACAGCTTCTGTACTAGACAGAGGGCTGTGATTGGTGAAAGATCTATCCACTAAGTATGAGAAAGGGAATCTGTCCAAGTATGATTCTCAACACAGATCCTGAGCAGTTTGTATCATAGACATAACAACTGGTGGCTTTCTCAAGCTTACCAGAATGTCTGTTCTTGACACAGATTGTGTGTGCGGAAGTTGTGACTGTTTTGTTCTGCTATATACTTAGAAACACATTTTGTTATTAAAGTCGAGTGTTCTTCAAGCGATTGATTCAAGTGCACAACTCGCAGATTGTGATCTATTCGCTAGTGAAGTGTGAGAACATAATCAATACGTGCAATGCAGAAAGTAAAGAACACACATTTTTTAATGTGGTTCGGTAATTACCTACGTCCATGGTCGATCAAGCTAGATCGATGAATGCCTTAACCATGGATTCCTCAATTCTTTATCCTCATTGAGTATGAGCACGCTCTTCTTGTTTATACTCATTAAGGACGAGTTTACAACTCGCTGACAACGAGATCTAGGTGGGGGCTTGCGTTTAGACCTCCTTCACAATTTTGGTACTGTGAAGGATATTAGAACTATGGTTTTTGAAGTGCTAAGCTATAGTAAGTTCTAGGAGAGGAGATTCTTAGAAATATGATTGTGATTCTCTACAAAGTTACAACATTTGAAGGGTATTTAAAGGCGAATTGGTGTTGATTGAACTCTTGAATATGAGAGAGAATCTTGCAGACTTGAAGCTTAATTTTTGGGAATCTCTGCCTACCCCGACTACATTACCCACTCACCTTCCACTATTTTAATTCACTCACGTGAATCCACTATTCCGTGTAGTGAGTTTTCTTTTCACACTCTCTCACTCTTTTTCTTTTTCTCCACGCTGGTTCTTTGGAAGGCGTGGTGTATTTATAAGGCTGTAATAAATTATAGCCATTGTTATCGTGCAACTTTAATAGCTAGCATTAATAGTTCTTTTAACCATAGATTGTTGACTGTAAATCTATCTGTTGGAGTGTGTCCTAAGTGTCATCCGACGTGTCATCTGACGTGGCATGGACATGTCAGTTGTGATCCATTTAGGTAGATCTATAACTTTCTCCAATCTGTGTTGAGCAGCTACTGATGGTTCTGTGTGAAGACTATTTCTTTGATAATTCTTGAGCTGTCTTCTTTTGTGGATCAATCTGTTAGACACAGATTGATACTCTTATTTAGCTTCTTGATAGATAGACTATCTGGATAGAACGTTTCCTACATTCTGTGTTGTATAAAGAATGACTCATTTATTCTATCTTGAAAGTCCTCTAGTCCTAGTTAATGTATGATGCTCTTTGGATAAAGAACATAACTTACGTTCTGCTTCTTTACAATTCAGCATCTAAAAAATTCTAAGTTTAGTACATATTCTGATAGGACCAGAACATGACTCATGTTTTGTTCCTTTACATTGTGATCTGTATAGTAACTAAAACTTAAAGCATAAGTTGATCTCTTATCGATAGATCTTGTTGTAGATCTTCATATCTTTATAATATAGATCAACTTCGCACGTTCTGTCCTCAGGTCTTCTGTGGAGTGGCCTTGTTTTCTGGGTAGTGAGGTATATTGCATCACCACGTTCCTTGTTTATCATATTTTCTTCATTCATGCTTCTATTCTGTGATGTTCTTAAATCTAATCAAAGACGCATCATAGATTAAGTCCTATAGACAGATTGTTACTTACATTCTGTCTTTACATTTTGACTTTAACCTTATAGTAATAGCATGATCTTATGACACAGGTCTTGACTCACGATCTGTTCTTACAGATTGATCATGTGCTCTAGTACATGAATTAAGTAAGATCAAGCTCTCTAAACTAGGTTATTGTTGGTCCCGAAAGAGCAAGGTTTGGTGTATGGGGGGGGGGGGTGGAATACACCAAATACAAAATTTTCAGTTTACTTGACTAATTAACTTAGAGAGATTAAGCTTTCTCGAAGGAGATTGCTTAAGATTGATAAACCAGATCGATAGGTGATCTATCCAATCAGAGTCTCTCTGGTGAGTTACGTTGAGCAGATAGAAAGAGTGATCTTGTTGTCAAGCAGAACATAGTGTACGGAATATTGTGGACTTAGTCTGTTGCTCTTTATTAGAAAACCTTACAAAATATTAACCAGATTGATTAAAGGCAATGCAGTTTGAATGCTCGTGCTGGTTAGTGAATAAAACAACTGAAAGTAAAGATGCGTAAAGTAAATAACATATTTGTTTTTACGTGGTTCGGGAAACACCCTACGTCCATGGTCTAATAAAAACTAGATTGATTATCCACTACTAGGATACTCTCTTCTTTATACTCGCTGAGAACGAGCCACAAGTTTCAATCACAACTAGATTGAGACTTATGCACGAAGAAGGGTGTCATGTCCCTTTACAACTGACAGATAAAACTGCTACAAGGTACCTTCATGTTAATCCACTAGAAAACTATTAGCTAGTGAAGATAACTTCCTCCTTCTCTTGCTAAGATAGACTTAAATCGAGTGGTGTGATTTCCATCACGAACGGCTTATAGCTCAGTCTGGAATGTCGAAATCTCCTCATTGAATGCTTTATAAATTGAGTTGATTTTTGTGCAGAGTAATAACTTGTAAAAACTTGCGCTTGATCGTCAGTTGTGCATCGTACTCTTCTAGACTTGATTCCAAGCTTTTATAAGTGTAGAATTTTGAAATTCTAACCATTGAATCTTGATTGGCGTGTGATAAATGTTGATTGTCAATCAAGAGATATGAATCCCAAAATATCTCCTCTTTCCTTGTATGAAAGGTTGACCGAATCCTCCTGATATGGAAAACAGATGGCTAATTGATCTCTTTCCTTTCTTCGCGCTCCAATTGATTATCCTTCCATTCCCGATCTCTGATAGATTTGACTTTCCTTCTGCTAGAGCTCTGATCACGTGGAAAGTGTTGTGGGATTCATTCAAAGTACATCGGGTAATCCGAAGATATACCAGATGACTTAGTTCATCTGCTCCAGGTTAGATCCCCTCTTCAAATGGTGATTTGGTCAACCAGATTAAGGTTAATCTGGTTTTGATGATCTGATACAAAACATACCTCCAAAGACTGTTAACAAGAATTGGGTCAATATGCTCATAGCCATATTGAGTGACCTTCGAACATATCATCTGTTTGCTATAGGTGTGCAGGTCTGCTTCCTCGAACATAAGATTAATCAGATGACTTTTCTATAGAAATCATATAGTACTGGAAAGTGTTTAAGTCCTTTAAAACTCAAGTCATAAGCTAACCTGATCTAACACTTGTTCTTTATCAAATTTTTTGGGAACCCTTCACAATAATTTAGTTTTGATGATGTTCTTTCGAAAACATACTTAGATTTATTTCTGTTGGTTAGGCTTAACCTGTTCTACATGTAACAGATCACTATCTTATAAAGTGTATCTAATAGAGAACAAGTCCATAGACCAGGTTAGATGATGACTTAGAATATAAAGGATTGTCCTATAGAAGTCATTTAGTTAGTTGTTCGAACGATCATATCAGCAAGAGCCTACAAGCAACAAATGATCTGTCCTATGGGCCACTCAATCTGGTTGTGAAGAAATCATTCCCAGAGATTGCAGTCATGTTTTGGAACAGTTTGGAACAGATTGTTGTCAACCAGATTGATGTTAATCTGTTGACCAGATCGTGCACTATGAAGTGAGCCAGCCCAGGACCAGATCAACTAGTCATCTGGCATTCAATTAATTGTCTAGATGTACTTAGAAGAATCCCACTCAGATTGCCACATCAGCAGATCTCTCGAAGATAGAAAGTATATAAATTAGAGATCAAGAATGGAAGGAGGATCAATCACAACGTGGAAATAGAATCAACCATTATCTGCTTTCCATATATGAAGGATTTGGTCACTTTCCACACAAGGAAATAGAGATATTTTGGGATTCATATCTCTTTATTGACAATCATTATCTGATTTCTAGCCAATCAAGCCCAACGGTTAGAATTTTAAATTCTACACCTATAAAAGCTTGGAACAAAGACTGGAGGAGTACAACAAGAATAAATTACGATCAAGCAAGCTGTTACTCTGCCTAGAAATCAACTCACTCATCGAAGCATACATTTGAGGAGATTTCTATATACCAGATCGAAGTTCTGAGCCGTTCGTGTTCGAAATTATACCACTCGATTTAAGTCTGTCTTGTCGAGAAGAAGAAGGAGGATTAATGTAAAGGTATTCTGTAGTAGTTATTACTACAAGTTGTAAAGGGACACGACCCTTATTCGTGCATAAGTTTCAACTAGATTATGTTTGGAACTTGTGGCTCGTTCTCAACGAGTATAAAGAAGAGTGTATCCTAGTAGTGGATATCTAATGCGGTTTCGATTGGACCGTGGACGTAGGGGGTTTCCCGAACCACGTAAAACAACTGTGTTATTTACTTTACGCATCTTTAATTTCAGTTGTTTATTCACTAACCAGCATGATCATTTAATCTGCATTCTTAATCAATCTGTTAATCTATTTGGTTAAGTTTTCTAAAGGTTTTCTAATAAAGAGCACAGACTAAGTACACCATTTTCCGTACACAACACTCTGTTAGATAATATGATCATTCTTGCTATCTACTAAGTGTTTATCACAAGAGAGATATTATCTGGACAGTCCAACTATCGATCTGGTTAATCACAATTTAGCAATCTCTTAACGAGAAAGCTTGATCTCTCTAAGTAAATAGTCAAGTAAACTGAAAAGTTTGCATTTGGTGTATCCCCCCCCCCATACACCAAACGTTGCTCTTTTGGGACCAACAAGTGGTATTAGAGCAGTGGTTCAAAAGACCATTGTTTCAGTTTCACGGGATTGAAACCTGCATGGTGAACTTGAATAGATCTATGAAAACCTTTTACATTCATGTGTATACTATCTACTATCATGGAATCCTCTGTAATTAGAGCATGCGAGGAATTCTCTATCCAAGGATACAAAGAATTGAGCTTCAGAATCAAGATGTGCCTAAAAGCTCATCACTGTCTGATGTGGAAAGTGATAGAGGAAGGACCATTAGCTATCTATGAAGAGAAGACTCGTGTCACAAAAACTGGTCTAGTCAAAGAGAACGTACTAAATGATCCCAGACAATACACCTCAGAAGAACGACGTGAAGGAAATCTGGATGACTTTGCCAAGGAAGTTATTTCCAACACACTCAAAGGAGTCTATCTGGCCAAGATTCAAGATCTGGATACAGCCAAAGAGATGTAGGAAGCACTGCATGAACTCAGTTTAGGTTCGGAGGCCATGATCGAGAACAAGCTATCATTAGCCTGCAACAAGTTCGATGAATACAAGATGAGACCTGAAGAAACCATTGAACAGATGAAGAACAGGTTCATTGAAGTCTTGCTTGAAGTATCTGTGTTCAACAAGAACAAATACACCTAGAGAGAGAAAAACTCAAGATACTCAAAGCACTGCCACCAAGCTGGAAGATATACTCTGCAATGCAACCACTACATGCTGATTTCAACGACCTTTCAGTTGAAGCACTGTTTGATCATCTAGCTGTACATGAATGTGATATCAGAAGAATTCATGGACCAGATCATGCATCTAGCAAGAAGAACGAGAGCAGTTCCAAGAAGGAAAAGTAGTAGCCTTCAAAGCAAAGAGTGTAACAGATGAACCAGTAGCACCTGCTGTACAAGAAGAAGGAGGTTAAGACAAGCTGCTCAAGGAGTTTGTTGTGATTGCCAAAATAATGGACAAGATGGAAGTCAGATCAAGATAATATCGTAGATTTTACAAAGACAACAAAAGTAGATATTAGAAAAACAGAGATCAAGATCGATCTGATAACAAAGGCGAGGTAAAAAGTAATGGTAAAACATCTAACTCTGTTGATTATACTTGTTATGGCTGTGGCAGAACATGACATTTCTAGACAGTCTGTCCTGACCTATCCAAAAGTCAGAGAGAAGAGTTAAGAGCCAAAAGATATCGAAAGCTTAAAGCTCAATGCAAAGCTATGCTGGCTGAAGAAGACTCAAGTAGTTCGAGTCACCTATCAGATAGTTCATCAGATAATGACGAAACATTCTATGTGCATGACACAGAATAAGATTGTGATGAATGCTACATGGGATTAGACAACGGTCTTGACCAGATCGAGGTAAATTCTCATATTTCTATGTCATCAAATAATCATATCTATGACTCTGGTAATGAAGATCAAGCTGAAGTTTCATGGGAAGAGATCAATGAGATGTTCAAAAGCTACACGAGCATAAAGAAATTATTCTCTGAAGTCATTAAGGAGATTGACAAGCTGAATGAAATAGTAAAGATTTTGAGTGAGGCAAATTTTTCTGCTTAAGTGAACGATCTGGAAGGACAGATCAAGACCAAAGATGCAGAGATCTACTCACTCCACTCAAAGGTGAAGGATATGATAAACAGGAAAGAAATAGTTGAAGAAAAGTTGAAGAAGACCATGGAGAACATGAGTAAGATCAACAAAAGTCAAGAACAAGCTGGTATGATAATTGATATGCAGAGAAGAGGAACAACTGGATTAGGTTACACTGGACAAGCAAGTGTAACCAAATTCGTGACTGAAAGGAAGAACATACCAGATCAAGTTAAAAACTTGAAGAACAAGAAGAATAATCCCCAGAAAATGATGATGAAAGAAGCAAGAGACAAGAAATATTATTAGATGAAAGGTCAACTTGGTCATTATTATAAAGTTGATGGAAATCAGAAACAGAAGAAGACCAACTGATCATCAACTAAGAAGAAGATCAACTGGGATAATATTGAAAGGAATCGTCCTTCTGTTTACAAAGCAATCTCAAGAACATATGATGCAGGAAGATAGATGACCTATTATATTTGTGTTCCTAACACTAAGTTAATATGGGTTCTTAAGGGAACATTTGCTACTAACCAAGCACCCACTCGTTGAAAGAGTAGCTAAGTCTATATAATTGCAGGATCGAAGAGCTGCAAGAAGAGGACAAGTAGCAAAGGGAACCATCTAGATTGTTGATAGTGGATGTTCGAAGCATATGACTTGTGACAAAAACTCTCTATCAGATTATGTGGAAAGACAAGGTCCACAGGTAACCTTTGGTTGTAACTCAAAAGGTTATACCAGAGGATATGGTAATATCAAGATTGGCAAGACCACCATCACTAATGTATCTTATGTGGAGGGTCTTAGTCATAATTTGTTTTCTGTTAGCCAATTTTGTGCTAGTGGTAATCAGATTGTTTTTTATGCTAACAACTGTTTTGTGAAGAACATGGAAGGAGATGAAATTCTTCTTACCGGGAAACTGCACGACAGATTGTATATTTTGCAGTGGACAAACCAAATCGAGACATGTCTATTTACTAAGACAATCTCTGAGACAAGCTGGTTATGACACAAAAGACTTAACCATCTGAATTTCAAGTCCATCAACAAGATTGTAAGAGAAAAGCTAGTCGAAGGGTTACCAGATCAAGTGTATGACAAAGATTATATTTGTGAAGCATGCCAAGCTGGGAAGCAGACCAAGCCATCTTTTACCAGCAAGCAGCTCACTCATCTTCCAGGATCTTGGAGTTACTACATTTAGATTTATTTGGCCCAGTCAAACCATTAAGTATCATTGGAAGAAAGTATACTCTAGTCATCATTGATGATTACTCAAGATTCACTTGGGTCATCTTTCTGTTCAAGAAGAAAGAGACGTTGGAAAAACTACAAAATTTTCTCAACAAGATCACTAAGCAAAAGGAGACTACTGTCATGACAATTAGATCAGATCGAGGGACAGAGTTTCTAAATCAGAAGATTGAGTCATATTACAACCAGATGGGTATCACACACCAGACATCTGCTGCAAGAACATCTCAATAGAATGGAGTAATTGAGAGACGAAACAAATCATTAAAAGAAGCAGCTCGCATCATGCTCAATGCAACCAGATTACCAAAGAAGTTTTGGGCAGAAGCCATCTACACGGTCTGTTACACACAGAACAGATCGGTGATAACTCTCAGACATGGGAAAACACCATACGAGATCTGGAACAACAGAAAGCCCATGATACAGTATTTTTCATACTTTTGGTTGTACATGTTACATTCATAACAATGGGAAATCTCAATTGAAAACCTTTGATTGCAAGGCTAAACCCGAAATATTTTTAGGATATTATGATGTTAGCAAAGCTTATAAGATTTACAATAGGAAAACTCATGTTGTGGATGTAACACCTCATATTGTATTTGATGAAACTATTCTTGAATACAGGGAAACAGGTGACGAAAAAGTTCACAACCAGATCAACAATAGAAGACCAAGAGGGATTTTACTTGAAGATATTCTGATCTGGAATTCAACAGAAGGGGACGATATCGATGCTCAAACTGGAGATGAGACCAGCACACAGCAAGGGGGAACAAATCACATCGATCTGGATCAAAACAGATCAATCCCAGAAGACAGTGAACTTATAATAACAGATTAGAGAGAATCTGCTCAGAGTCAACTGAAGAATCCAGAGAAGTGAACAACAACCAGGATGTCAGAAAACCCTTTCCAAGCAACTTCAACAGCACACCCTGAGTTTGAGGAACCAACAAAAGAACCAGAACCTGAGATATCAGAAGAAGAGGTGTCTAGTCCAAGGAAGTGGATACAAGATCATCATCCACCAGAACAGATTGTTGGGAACCCATCAGATCGTATGAAGACCAGAAGAATGCATGGAGAGAGCGCACTTCTAAGTTGTTACATATCTCATGTTGAACCATCTGATGCATACAAAGCATTACGAGATGCAGATTGGGTTATTTCTATGCAAGAAGAACTTAATGAGTTTAATAGAAATTAAGTTTGGTATCTTGTAGATCGACCAAGACATCATGGAGTTATATGTGTCAAATGGGTATTCAAGCACAAACGAGATGAGAATGGTGAAGTTGTCAGAAAAAAAAGACAGATTAGTTGCTACAGGATACAGTCAACAAGAAGGCACTAATTTTGATGAGACATTCGCACCAGTTGCCAGATTGGAAGCAATCAGATTATTCTTAGCATATGCAGCGTACAAGAAATTCAAAGTGTACCAGATTGATGTCAAGAGTGCCTTCTTAAATGGTATTCTTGAAAAAGAAGTGTATGTCGAACAACCACCTGGATTTGAAGAAGGCAACCCAGACCAGAAGGTTTACAGATTAGCCAAAGCAGTTTATGGATTGAAACAAGCTCCTAGAGCTTGGTATGAGACATTATCAACATTTCTGTTGGAATCAGGATTCAGAAGAGGATCTGATGACAAGACATTGTTCATAATCAAAGTCAAAGAACATATCCTTTTAGTGCAGATATACGTTGATGATATCATTTTTGGATCTCAATCTAGTTATTTATGTGATAAATTTGCTGAGCTTATGAAAAATAAGTATCAAATGTCCATGATGGGCGAAATAAATTTCTTTCTATGATTGCAGGTGAAACAACTACCAGATGGAATATTCATTAATCAAGCGAAGTACATTCATGATCTGATCACCAAATTTGGAGTCAAAGATAGTAAACCTGTCAAGATTCCAATGCAGACCAATGGGAAGATAGATCCTGACCAAGAAGGGAAACCAACAAACATTACTCAATATAGGGGTATCATTGGTTCACTACTATACTTAATTGCTAGTCGACCTGACATTACTTTTGCAGTTGGAATATGTGTTAGATACTAGGCCAACCCCAAAGAGTCACATATGGAAGCAACCAAGAAGATACTAAGATATCTTAAAGGAACAACACACAGAGGAATATGATATCCATGTGATGACAACTTTGAGTTAACAGGTTACTCAGATTCAGATTATGCAGGATGTAAGCTGGAAAGAAAGTCAACATCTGGAACTTGTCAATTTCTTGGAAACAAATTGATCTCATGGTTTTCAAAGAAACAAACAACTGTTGCTACATCAACTACAGAAACAGAATATATGGCCGCTGGAAGTTGTTGTGCATAGATACTCTGGTTAAAACAGCAGCTCAAAGATTACGAGATCGATGTAAAGGAGATACCTATATTCTGTGATAGTTCAAGTGCTATTGATATAATGCAGAATCCTGTCCTACATACGAGATGCAAGCATGTAGATGTGATACATCATTTTATATGAGATCATGTGGAAAGAAAGCATGTACAAATCGAGAAGATACACACAGATGTTCAACGAGCTGATATATTGACAAAAGTACTACCAGAAGAGAGATTCAAGATGCTATGTGGAAAGCTAGGATTGCTGAACCCAAATGAAATGATCAGATCGACACCAGATCATTAAATCAGATCATAGAAGATTGATGAAGTACAGATCATAAACCATAAACCATGGAAATTCATGATGCTATGTGGAAAGCTAGGATTGCTGAACCCAGATGAAATGATCAGATCAACACCAGATCATTAAATCATATCATTGCAGATTGATGAAGTACATATCATAAACCATGGAAATTCATGAAGTACGGAATGTGTGATAACAGATCAACAAACAGATCAAGAAAATCAGATTGACAATCAACAACATATGGAAGTTATGAAAAACAGATCACTATTTGAGGCCCAGATAGTCAACAAATGAAGAAGAAGTGATGACCAGATCATCTGTTGATTAACACTTATCAGAATTCTGGATTAGACTAGATTATGCCACGTGGAAATTAATTTTCCAAAATAGATTACTTAGTCAAGGGGGAACTCAGAAATTAGAATCGTTTTCTGACCTAATCACCGCCCTAATCCTAGTCCATAAATTTATTTTTTGACATGGATTTGCTAAATCTTCCATAATTGTGATGATTAGTACATGCTTTGGTAACTGTGATCGAGGAATATCATTACCAAAATAAAAGAAGGAAAGTTGCAGTGGTTAGAAGGAATCACACACCCCATCCTACAAACTTAGGATCTAGCGCGTGTATCAAACACATAGAGAGGCGGAAAAAGGAAAAGCTGAAGCGGGAAAATCTAAAGAGGGAGACTTTCATCCTAAACTTTAAATTATTATCGCTTTCATCTCAGCCGTTCATTTATTTCTTATATATATGTGTAGTACGTGCTCGTAACTGTTCACCTTACACTTTATTTCACCGAGCACTCTCTATCTTCTAAGCACTTAGGCGATTTCCAGTTTTCAGACCTCTTTCAATCGCTCTTTCAACTCTCAAAACTCTTTCAAGAATTGCACCACAATCATCCCTGTTTCTTGAACATGTTGCTGAGGTTCAGAAATATCTGTCACCTGAACCTTTTGTTGTTTATGAAACTCATGGTTTCAAAAAGCTAGAAGAAGTATTTGTTGTTGTCAAATAATGCAAAGGTTTATTATTATTTACATTGCATTTTCTGCTAAGCATGTTTAAGTTAGGAGTTTCTGATTTACTGTGGTTATATTTTGTAATTTCTGAGATATGCTTACGTTTTGGAGTTTATGCTATAATATTATTCTTGTTTTTGCTGTCTTGGATTTATGGAGATTTTCTCTCAGTGTTTGTCATGTTCTTATATAACATCTGAGATATGGTACATGTTTTGATATTAAGCATTATAATTATATGTTATTCACTGTTGGAATTTGTTGGGAATCCCACAAATAACTCAAGTTTTAATGATGTTCTCTCGAAAACACACTTATGTGCATTCATGTTCTGTGTTACTTCTGTCTGTTCCATATGTGACAGAAACATTAACATATAAAGTGTTTATGTTAGGAGAACCTATTATTATTTTGTCTTGCTATGTCTTATCTTGTTTAGGATTCCATTCTATAAAATCATTTTATTTTAGTCAGTCAGAAGGACCAGAACGTTAAACAGACAGAAGCAGGCAGAAAAGATTCAACAGAGCTATCCTTTGTTCTCAACTAGAAAGTTGAATCAGATCAACTCAGACAGAAAGTTGAACCAGAGAGTCTCAACCAGAAAGTTGAATCAGATCAACTCAGACAGAAAGTTGAACTAGAGAGCCTTAACCAGAAAGTTGAACCAGAACCAGAAATTTGAACCAGAGAGTCTCAACCATAAAGTTGAATTAGATCAACTCAGACAGAAAGTTGAACCAGAGAGCCTTAACCAGAAAGTTGAACCAGAGAGTCTCAACCAGAAAGTTGAATCAGATCAACTCAGACAGAAAGTTGAACCAGAGAGCCTTAACCAGAAAGTTGAACCAGAAACTCTCAACCAGAAAGTTGAACCAGGGAGTCTCAACCAGAAAGTGTTAAACCAGATCAACTCTCAAACAGAAAGTTGAACCAGAGAGTCTCAACCAGAAAGTTGAACCAGATCGTGCAAGAACAGATTAATATTAACCTGAGTTCAACCAGATCAACTATGACCAGATCGATATCAATTTGTACTCGACCAGATCGACCTTGACCAGATCGACTTCGACCAGAACGACTACAACCAGATCAACACTCAAATGCTGAAATTAGATGATATCGACTAAGTGTCTGTGAATCTCCAAACCTAAACTACGCCTTTCATACCATAGAAGGAAGAGAATCAATCAAGACAGGAAAAAGGAAAGCAATATCTATCAAACGATCTGCTTACCATTTTTAGAAGATTCTATCAATCTCATTAGAAGGCTATAGGAGATAAATTAGGGATTCACTATCCTTGATTGGTGAAACCATTTACTCCAAACCAATCAAGCTCAACGGTTAGAATTTCAAAATTCTACACCTATAAAAGCTTGGAACAAAGACTGGCAACATAGAAATGCGTGCAATACTCATAAGATCATCTATCATCTCTAAGCTACTCTGCTCAGAAATCATCTCAACCATCGAAGTATCTACTGAGAGAAGATTTCTACCAGATCGTGTTCCGAACAGTTCATGATCGTAATCACACCTCGATTCAAGTCTGTCTTATCGAGAAAGAAAGAAGGAGATCTTCGCTAGCTAGTAGTTTTCTAGTGGATTAACGTGAAGAGATCCAGTTAACAGTAGTTTTCTGTAAGTTGTAAAGGGACACGACCCTTATTCGTGCATAAGTTTCAACCAGGTTGTGTTTGAAACTTGTGGCTCGTTCTCTGCGAGTATAAATAAGAAGAGTGTCCTAGTAGTGGATATCTAATCCAGTTTGGATTAGAACGTGGACGTAGGGGGTTTCCCGAACCACGTAAAATAACTGTGTCTTTTACTTTCTGCATTTTATATTCCAGTTGTTTTATTCACTAACTATCATACTCATTCAAATTGCATTCTTAATCAATCTGCTAAAATATTTGGTTAAGTTTTCAAAAGGTTTTCTAAACAAGAGCACCGACTAAGTCCACCATTATTCCGCACACAACACACTGTTAGAGAATAAGATTACTCTTGCTCTATGCTTTGTGTTACTCACTTGAGAGATTCAGTTTGGACAGAACAAGATCGATCAGATAGTCAATTTGGTCTGGCACTTCGAGCAATCTGTAATACAGAAAGCTTAAATCTCTCCTATTCAAATGAGTCAAGTAAACTGAAAAGTTTATGTTTAGTGTATCCCCCCCCCCCATACACCAAACCTTACTCTTTCAGGACCAACATAATCTTATCTTTTGGTTTCCACAACAGTCACTGCTCACTCGACTATGTTTTTGGCGAAACAAGTTGCCACCTTCTACCTCACATGGCATGATGAGAAGGATGGTTATGAGGCAAATGTATTGATGCCCATAGGTGATAGAACCAACAAGACCACCTATGATGTGATAGCTATGATCAACCAGGCATATAGGTTGAAGGATGAGGGGATAGAGTTGTCTGAAATCACTGCTGAACAGCTGCAAGAAGTTGTGGAAAAAGTGATGGTAATTCCCATTTCATATTCTGGAAGGATGTTTTAGAGAGCACTGCTTCAACCTGGGTACAAGCTTATCTTTGAATTCGTGCAACGTATATTTATGACTCACAGCGGGTCCTACGACCAGGTCACCCCAGAAAAGTTTAAGATCTTGACAGCTGTGGTTCTCAACCTCAAAGTCAATTGGTGTAGGATTTTATTTGATTTGTTGAGGAAGTGGTTCATAAGACCATTATTTCTGTTTTCACAAGGGTGAAACATGCGTGGTCAACTTGAATAGATCTAGAAAAACCTCTTTTCATTCTTCTGCATCCTATCTGTCATTATGGAATCATCTGTTATTAGGGCATGTGAAGAATTCTCCATCCAAGGTTACAGAGAGTGGAGTTTCAAAATCAAGATGTGCCTCAAAGCTCATCACTGCTTGATGTGGAAAGTGATAGAAGAAGGGCCACTAGTAATTTCTGAAGAATCAACTCGTATCACTGAAATTGGAGTAGTCAAGGAGAATGTACTAAAGGATCCCAGAAAGTACACATCTGAAGAAAGAAGAGAAGCAAATCTTGATGATTTTGCCAACGGAGTCATTTCCAGTACTGTAAAAGGAGTTCATCTGGCTAAGATCCAAGATCTTGATACAGCCAAAGAGATGTGGGAAGCCTTGAAAGAACTATGTCTAGGTTCTGAAGCAATGATCGAGAACAAGTTGTCTCTGGCATGCAACAAGTTTGATGAATTCAAGATGAAACCTGGAGAAACCATCGAGCAAATGAAAAACAGGTTCATTGATGTGTTACTTGAAGGTTCTGCCTTCAATAAGAACAAGTATACACAGAGAGAGAAGAATCTCAAGATTCTTAGAGCACTACCACCAAGCTGAGAGATTTATTCAGCAATGCAACCACTACGTGCTGACTTCAACGATCTGTCCGTGGAAGCTCTATTTGATCATCTGGCTGTTCATGAATGTGACATCAGAAGGATCCATGGACCAGATTATTCCTCCAGCAAGAAGAACGAGAACAACTCAAAGAAAGAGTAAGAGATTGCCTTCAAAGCGAAGTGTAAAACAGAAGAATCAGAACCATTTGCCACATCAGAAGAAGGAGTGTATGACAAACTACTCAAAGAATTTTCCATGATTTCCAAGAGAATGGACAAGATGGAAATCAGATCGAGAAAGTATCGAAGATTCTACAAAGATAACAAAAGTAGATACCAGAAAAACAAAGATGCAGAACGATCTGATGACAAAGCAAAAAGTAGAAGTAATGATAAAACTACTAACCCTAATGACTACACTTGTTATGGTTGTGGGAGAACAGGTCACTTCAAAATAGATTGCCCAGACTTATCTAAAAGTTAAAGAGAAGAGCTACGAGCTAAAAGAGATCGTAAAATCAGAGCCCAACGCAAGGCCATGATAGCAGAAGAAGACTCTAGCAGCTCAAGTCATCTGACAGACAGTTCATCAGAAGATGATGAAGCATTCTATGCAGAAGAAACAGATGAAGAATTGGATGAATGCTACATGGGTCTAGATAATGGACTAGACCAGAATGAGGTAAATTCTCATGTTTCCTTATCTTCAAATAAACCTATGTATGACTCAGGAAATGAAGATGAACCAGAAGTAACATGGGATGAAATAAATGAAATGTTCAAAAGCTACACCAGCATAAAGAAGCTGTTTTCTGAAGTCATAAAGGAAAATGACAAGCTGAATGACACTGTGAAGTTCTTAAGTGAAGCAAACACCAAGTTTTTTGCACAAATAAATGGTCTTGGAGAGCAGATCAAGACAAAAGATGCAGAGATATATTCACTCAACTCCAAGGTGAAAGATGTGATTCACAGTAAAGATGTAGTAGAAGAGAAATTGAAGAAAAACATGAAGAATATGAGCATAATCAACAAGAGTCAAGAACGAGCTGAAATGATTATAGATATGCAACAGAAAGGGAGAGTCGGTCTAGGAAACAATGGAAGTTACAGCAAGACTCAGTTTGTTGCTGAAAGGAAGAGTGTACCAGATCAAATTAAGGATCTCAAGAACAAGAGAGATCAACCTCAGAAGCTGATGGTGAAGTAGACAGGAAACAACAGATACTATCAGAAGGAAGGTCAATCTGCTCAATATGAGAAAACGAATAAAAACCCGAAGCAGAAGACACCTCTCAAGATCTCCTCAACCAACAAGAAAAAGATAGATTGGGACAACATTGAGAGAAATCATCCATATATATACAAAGCCATAACCAGAACAGATGATACTAGAAGAAGGATTACATGCTATATATGTGTTCCTGATACTAGATTTATCTGGATTCCCAAGGGAACATTTGCTACTAACCAAGCACCCACTTGTTGAAAGGTTAGCTAAAATCTATTAATTGCAGGATCGAAGAACTGCAAGAAGGAGTAAGGTAGAAAAGGGAACAATCTAGATTATTGATAGTGGATGTTCAAAACACATGACGTGTGATAAGAACGCTCTATCAGACTATGTGGAAAGAGAAGGACCACAGGTAACCTTTGGATGTAATTCAAAAGGCTACACCAGGGGTTATGGTAATATAACTATTGGCAAGACTACTATTTCTAATGTATCATATGTCGAGGGTCTTAGTCATAATCTGTTCTCAGTTAGCCAATTCTATGCTAATGGAAATCAGATTATTTTTAATGCTAACAACTGTTTTGTGAAAAGCAAGGAAGGAGATGAGACTCTTCGTCCAGTCAAGCCATTAAGTATAAATGGTAGGAAATACACTCTGGTCATCATTGATGATTATTCAAGATTCACATGGGTAATCTTCTTACATAAGAAGAAAGAGACATTGGAAAAGCTACCAAACTTCATCAACAAAATCACCAAGAAAAAGGAAGCTTCTGTTACAACCATCAGAACAGATCGTGGAACAGAATTCCTAAACCAGAAGATTGAGGACTACTGCAACCAGATGGGAATCACACATCAGACATCTGCAACAAGAACACCTCAACAGAATGGAGTAGTTGAAAGAAGGAACAAATCATTAAAAGAAGCAGCTCGTACCATGCTCAATGCAACCAGATTACCAAAGAAGTTCTGGGCAGAAGCCATCTATACGGCCTGCTATACACAGAACAGATCGGTGGTTACCCTTAGACATGGGAAGACACCATATGAAGTCTGGAACAATAGAAAGCCCAGGATCCAATACTTCCGTACTTTTGGTTGTTTGTGTTACATTCATAATAATGAGAAATCTCAGTTGAAAACCTTTTATAGTAAAACTGACCCTGGAATATTCTTAGGATATTCTGATGTTAATAAAGCTTATAGGGTTTACAACAAGATGACTTATATTGTGGAAGTAACACCTCATATTATTTTTGATGAATCTTTTATCAATTATAGAGAGACAGGTGATGAACATACTCAAAGCCAGAATGAGGACAAGAGAACAGAAGGAATACTGCTAGAAGATATTCTAATCTGGAATACAGCAGAAGAGAATGAGATTGATGTTCCACTTAATGCTGATACAACAAGCTCACAGCAAGGGGGAACATAACTTATTGTTTTGGATCTAAATAGATCGATGACTTCACCAGAAGATAACCAACCAGAAGAAGGAGACAATATTGAACAATCTTAAGATCAAGCAGAAGAGTCCAGAGATACAAATGGTTGGAACAATAATCAAGAAATTGAAGAACCAGAAGTTGAAAATCCTTTTCAATCATCTTCAACATCACACCTAGAATTTGAGGACCCAACAAATGAGCCTGAACCTGAGATATCAGAAGAAGAGATGTCCAGTAGAAGGAGATGGATACAAGACAATCATCCTCCTCAACAGATTGTTGGGAACCCATCAGATCGAGTGAGAACCAGAAGAATGCATGAAGAAAGCGCACTACTTAGTTGTTATCTATCACGTGTTGAACCATCTGATGTTTTTGAAGCACTTAAAGATGCAGACTGGGTCACTGCTATGAAAGAAGAACTCAATGAGTTTAAGAGAAACCAAGTTTGGTATATAGTAGACAGACCAGAATATCAGGGAGTGATAGGTGTCAAATGGGTATTCAAGAATAAACGAGATGAGAACGATGAAGTAGTCAGAAACAAAGCCAGATTAGTTGCAAAAGGATACAGTCAATAGGAAGGTATTGATTTTGATGAGACTTTTGCACCAGTTGCCAGATTGGAAGCAATCAGACTATTCCTAGCATATGCAGCATACAAAAGATTTAAAGTGTACCAGATGGATGTTAAAAGTGCATTCCTAAATGGTATACTTGAAGAAGAAGTATATGTTGAGCAACCACCTAGTTTTGAAGAAGGAAATCCAGACCAGAAAGTATACAGATTAGCTAAAGCTGTGTATGGATTGAAACAAGCACCCAGAGCGTGGTATGAAACGTTGTCAACATTCCTGCTAGAATCAGGATTTAGAAGAGGTTCTGTTGGCAAAACACTGTTCGTCATCAAAGTCAAAGAAGATATCCTTTTAGTCCAGATATATGTTGATGATATCATTTTTGGGTCACAATCTACTTACTTATGTAACAAATTTGCTGATCTAATGAAAAATAAATATCAAATGTCCATGATGGGCGAGATGAATTTCTTTTTAGGTTTGCAGGTGAAGCAGTTACCAGATGGTATCTTTGTGAATCAAGCAAAGTACATTAACGACCTGATCACCAAATTTGGAGTAAAAGACAGTAAACCAGTCAAAATTCCAATGCAGACCAATGGGAAGATAGATCCAGATCCAGAAGGTAAACCAACAAATATAACACAATACAGAGGCATTATTGGATCGTTGTTGTATCTTACTGCAAGTCGACCAGATATTACATACGCAGTTGGAGTGTGTGCCAGATACCAGGCCAATCCCAAAGAATCACATATGGAAACTGTCAAAAAAATAGTTAGATATCTTAAAGGAACAGTTCACATTGGTCTCTAGTATCCTTGTGATGACAACCTTGAATTAACAGGCTATTCTGATTCAGATTATGAAGGATGCAAATTGGACAGAAAGTCTACTTCTCGTACATGTCAGTTTCTTGGAAACAAGTTGATATCTTGTCTCTCAATGAAACAGACATCCGTTGCCACATCAACAACTGAAGTAGAATATATGGCTGCTGGAAGCTGTTGTGCACAAATTCTATGGTTGAAACAGCAACTAAAAGATTACGAGATTGATGTAAAGGAGATACCTATATTCTGTGACAGTTCAAGCGCTATAGCAATAACACAGAATTCAGTACTCTATACAAGGTGCAAGAATGTTGATGTGAGACATCATTTTATTAGAGATCGTGTGGAGAGAAAGCATATCCAGATCGAGAAGATTCACACAGATATACAATGTGCTGACATTTTGACTAAAGCTCTACGAGAAGAAATATTCAAGATGCTATGTGGAAAGCTTGGACTACTAAACCTGGATAATAGAGTGAAGTCAGTACCAGAATGACAAACTAGAACGTTACCAGAATGACAAACCAGAACGTTACCAGAATGACAAACCAGAACGTCACCAGAATGACAAACCAGAACGTTACCAGAATGAAAACCAGATTGTCACCAGAATGACAGACCAGAACATCACCAGAACGATAGACCAGAGGGAAATAAAGATTTCACGTGTCAAAACTGGCCCAAATTGAAGAAATGCCACGTGGAAATTATTTTCAAATAATTACTAAATCAAGGGGGAACTTTTGAGAAAATTAAAGCGCCCTAGATTAAAGATGTCACTGTCCATAATTAACCTCCTAGATTACAGTCTGTAAAGTTATTTTCTAACCTAGATTTACTAAATCTTCTATAATTGTGATGATTAACACACCTTTGGAAACTGTGATCGAGAAAATCTCTGCAGGAAAAGAAAAAGGAAGGTTGCAGTGGATGGGACGATACGCACACTCTCCCCTACAACCCTATGATCAAGCGCGTACATCTAACGCAAGGAAAGGCGGCAAAGCAAAAGACTGACGCGGGAAAACCTAAAAAGGGAGATACTCATCCAACCCTTCAACTTTTATCCCTTTCATCTGTGTCGTTGATTATTTTCTTATATATATACATTATTTTTACATTGAACTATTCACCTTCACTTACATCGCACTGAGCACTAGCATTCTTAAGCACTTAAGAAATTTCCAGATTTGATTCTCTGCAAAACCTCTCTCGAAATTTTTGTTTGATCATGGCACCACAAACTTCTTTGTTTTTTCAACATGTGGCTGAGGTTCAGAAGTTTCTTTCCCCTGAACCTTATGCAGTCCTTGATACTAACGGGTTTCGCAAACTCGAAGAAATTTTTGCCATGATTACTCGCTGCAAAGATTTCCAAGTTCTTAATATGTGTTTTATATATTGTTTATATTCTCTTTTTCTGGGAAAGTGCTCTGAATGATATATATTAACTGTTCATGTGCTTGGACATTCATACTTGATAATGACATAAACTGATGAATATATATATATGTTCTCTGTATGTTCTTGTGGTTTTAGGATTCTGTAACATTGTTATTTCGCACCCCAACATGTTCTTGGCGAAACAAGTAGCAACCTTTTACCAGACATGGCAAAGTTATAAAGATGGCAATGAAGCCAATGTGTTGATGCCTATAGGGGACAGGACCAGCAAAACCACCTATAACGTCATAGCATTGATCAACCAGGCATACCGGTTGAAGGATGAAGGACTGACATTGGACGAGATCACCTCTGAACAACTCCAAACTGCTATGGAGATGATGATGGTGATACCAATCAAGTACACTGGGAGAATGTTACATCGCTCTTTTCTGCAACCTGGGTTCAAACTCATGTTTGAACTGGTCCAGAGAATTTTTCTCAACCATAGCAGATCTTATAACCAGGTGACTCCGGAGAAATTTAGAATTCTCACAGCAGTTGTACTCAAACTTAAGGTCAACTGGAGTCGCATTATATTTGATCTGATGACTAAAGAAGCGAAGTTGGTAACATATACCAAAGAGAGTAGAGGAAGAGGAGTTTCAGTGGAAGTTAGGAGGAATCTACGTCACTCCACCAAAATCAGTCTAATGGTGGAAAGATTCTTCAAGCAGTAGGTCTGGGAGAATGCTGTTGAATTCAACGCAAGTCTTACCATTCCCAAGGATCAGCATCAGATTGAGATGTCCATGGGATTAACTCCAGCACTCTTCAACAAAACTACTGATGAAGTGCATCATGCTGCACTTCTTGAGATGGGAAGTTCAAATCCAACATGGATTCCACCTACCAAAGGTGTTGAAAAACAGAAGGGAAAAGCAACAAAGGAGAAAGTTGTGGAAGAAAAAGCAGCACGCAAACCCACCGTCAAAAGAGGCAGTTCTGTTGATACAGAAACTTCTGTCTCGCAGCCTAAGTAGAAGAGGCGCAGACTGAGGAAGGTTCAAGAATCACCACCACCAGAAGCAGCAACAGAACACCCTCTACCAGTATTTGTGGAACTAGAATCAAGTTACAATCCAAACCAGGAGAAAGATTTTTCTCCAGCCAGAACACCCACACCCTCACCGAACAGAATGCAAAGAATAAGTGAGGATGAAGAAGAGGCAGAATCTGTTGATGAGGAGGAAGAGAAGAAACGCCAAGCAGAAGGCATTATTAACTTGTTGGAGAATGAAGCAGAACACTCTATACTACAAGAGTTTCCTGGTATTCACCTTCTTCCAGAGAGTCTGGGAGCAGCCAAGCACGTGAAATTCTACTTGCTGGTCAAGGACAGCGAGTAATATATATTCGATGCACTGCTCTAGACTAGAACAATTGAGGAGTTGAAGAAGGAAGAAGCCACTTTGCTTAATCTACTTCAAGCTAGCACGGTTAGCGAAGTCAGAACAGAATACCCACAACTCATCCTTGCGCTCATGAAGCATGAGGCAAGCCTTCTGAAGATCGATTTGAAATCATTTTATTCCAATAAAATGGATTTCTTTTTAAGTGTACTAGATGAAACAATAGAACAAGATGTCCAGATGGAAGAACCTGCTCAACCAGAACAACAAAAACCACCACCAGAACATGCAGCAGAAAAGCCCAAGAAGCCCTCAAAGAAAATCCCTATCCCAGTGGATGACATTCCAGTCGGACAGACCATTGATGGAGAGCCAGGCAATGAGTTATACACTCCGGGGGTCGCACAGAAGCTGAAAAAGAATGTTACTTTCTACCAGATGGAAGAGTTGTTGGAAAGAGAAACCAAACCTTTCAACAATTATCAGATCGAAAACCTGATTACTCTTCGGGTTGAAGATCACATGGATACATGCAAAATTCAGACTTCAACCAGCATCAGAAAGATTATGTCAATGATATGGATCTTGACATCAGAAGAAAGCTCAGAACAGTCCAGAAGGAGCTTGATAAAAAGATTGATGATGACAGACTGGCCAACGAAGCCGAACAAGCTAAACTTACTCTTCGTCTGGACAGCACAAAAGAACAAGCACAAAAGGCCACCACATTGGTTGCTGACCCTCTGGCCAACCAACAAAAGACCATTGATGCCGCAGTCGGACAGAAGGCTGCACAACTCACTGCCGAGTTGAAGGAAGCCGCTGATCTGTCCATCCATTCTCAACTCGCTACTTTTGAGAATGATAAATTTGTGGAAATGATGAAGACACATCAGATGGATGTTCTGGATGATTTGTTATATCCAAATCCAGCTGAATTTGAGCACCAGAGCACGCGCATCACTGCGGTGGAAGAGCTTCAAGAAACCTACGACAGAACCCTAGCCACCATGAATAGCAGACTCGAGCAGAAACTACATGCTTCCGATCAAACGGTCAATCTGCTGCTTGGGTTCAAGTCGGATGCTGAGGAGAAGATGGAACAAATGAAGGAGGAGATTGACTCCCTTCGCACACTCATGAAGTCCCTATTTGATGATGTCGAAAAGGGGGAAATCTCGGGAGGCAAAGGCAGCAAGAGCATGAGCAAAGAGAAGAACTTGCAAACAGAAGAGGTGGGAAAAGAAGCAGAAACACCAGCGGCTGTACCGGGTAAATCAGTAAAGGAGAGGCCTACTACACCACCAAGGCCAGATCCCACTCTTTTTGAAACAGAACAGGCTCAACCAGAAGCATATGCACAGACAAAGCAGACCCCCAGTGACAAAGGCAAAAAGCCAATTGATGAGGGAGAACAGATAGCAGAACTGCTGCTGTTTTGGGTAAACATGGAGCAAGCTTGTGATCCGGTCTTTAGAGCATAATTTTACAAAGAACAGGCTGAAAGAGAAAGGAAGATAGCTGCTCAAGAAGCAAGAGAGAAATCATTTCAAACAACTTTCTCTCCACAATCATCAGCAGAACGCTCACAACAGCAGTCCTCTTAATCAACTACCCAATCAAAGAAAAAGAAGAAGAAAGCCTTCTCATGGAATCTGTCTTTGAAGAAGCAGACACCCACTGATACATGGATTCCAGAAAGTGACCAGAACGACTGGGAGAAGGTCAAACAAGGGTTCATCTTGAACACATACTTTCTAAAGGAGCCAACATATTCAGAATTGATACCAGATGAAGATTTCAATCGATATCTGGAGAATTTCAGCTACCAGAGCCTAGTACAGAGGATCAAAACAGCTACGTCTGATGCCAAAATCCAGATCAAAGCTCCAGAAAAAGAATATATGGTGTGTCCAACGATTCCAGGTAGCAACATCACAGACAAGACATATATTCTGAACTACATCAATCAATTGGCCAAAATCAAAGGATACAAGATCGACAACCACGATCCAAATTATGCCAGAGTGAGAGATGAAATTTATGAAAGCATTCAACTGGTCTCTGACGCTCAATGAGAGAAAATGAAGAAGGGAGGAGCATCCAGATGGTTTTCATAATTATCGTTGCCTTGTCTGTTTTTGACTTTTGTCTTCCTGTTTTCCACTTGTACTCATTTCTCATATTAATATATGTCGATTTTCTGAAGACAAATTCTCTTTGTCCAGAAACCTACATTTCTGTTCTTGATTGTTATACAACTTAAAATAACAATCAGCTAACCTCACCAGAACATGTTATATGTTTTCTTTGGTTATCTTTTTAAGTGTGGTTTCGACATCATCAAAAAGGGGGAAATTGTTGGGAACCCCACAAATAACTCAAGTTTTGATGATGTTCTCTCGAAAACACACTTAGGTGTATTCATGTTATGTGTTACTTCTGTCTGTTCCATATGTGACAGAAACATTAACATATAAAGTGTTTCTGTTAGGAGAACCTATTATTGTTTTATCTTGCTATGTCTTATCTTGTTTAGGATTCCATTCTATAAAATCATTATGTTTTAGTCAGTCAGAAGGACTAGAACATTAAACAAACAGAAGCAGGCAGAAAAGATACAACAGAGCTATCCTTTGTTCTCAACTACAAGTTGAATCAGATCAACTCAGACAGAAAGTTGAACCAGAGAGTCTCAACCAAAAAGTTGAATCAGATCAACTCAGACAGAAAGTTGAACCAGAGAGCCTTAACTAGAAAGTTGAACCAAAAACTCTCAACCAGAATGTTGGGAACCCTAAAGATTAGTGTTGATGATGGTCTTTCGAAACACACTTAGCTGGTCTGTATGTTAACCTGTTCCTCGTGTAAAAACCAGATCACTATAGTTTAAGTGATTTCTGTTTTGGAACAGATTAGGAGATGACTTAAAATGTAAAGGATATGTTCCTATAGAAGTCATTCTCAACTTAGAATAGGATGAAAGTCAAGATTTCACACTCAAAGGAATCGATCTGCTGTAACAGACAGCGATCAGATCGATGACCAGATCGATGATTACAGCAATAAACCAGAGCGATTGAGTCATCAAGCCTTTAGCTGACATCATCCTACACATCATATACACTTGCCACGTCAAGATCAAAGTCCATCCAACAGGGTTTGGAAAGATGATCTACGATTTAAACATATAAGGAAAGAGACCGTTAACAATCTGATTTCCATAAATCAAAGATTGAGTCAACCTTTCCTATATGGCAATAACAGATATGATGGAAACCATTGATTGGCAATATACCATCTATCTCACGCCAATCAACAACGGCTAGAATTTCAATATTCAATGCCTATATAGTTGAAGTCAACAATCTGGAAAAAGAAGAAAACACACGCGAGCTATACTGCAATTAACCTTCAAGTCTTCTGTATTCCAGACTTAGAGCTTCAACACTCAGTGATTCTACATCACACCAACCACCTCGATTCAAGTCTGTCTTGTCGAGAGAAAGGAGATCACCCTGCTAGCTAGTAGTTTTCTAGTGGTAACGTAGAGGTAATCTGTTGTAAAGGGACACGACCCTTCATTCGTGCATAAGTATCAGTCTAGTTGTGATTGGTACTTGTGACTCGTTCTCCACGAGTATAAAGAAGCAGAGTATCCTAGTAGTGGGTAATCTGGTCTAGGTTTGACCAGATCGTGGATGTAGGGATTTCCCGAACCACGTTAAACATCGTGTGCTTTACTTTTCTGCACTCTTATTATCTGTTGTTTATTATCCTAACCTTCTGCACTATCATATTAGCTGCATTCTCAATCAATCTGTTTAAACGATCCGGTTAATTCCTTAAGGTTTTCAAAACAAGAGCAATCATTAATCCACCATTATTCCGCACTCACTCTACACTCAAAAGGTAATAAGATCACTCTTATTATCTGTTAAGTGTTTTCATCTTGAGAGTAATCTGTTTGGACTAAACCAGATACTGATCTGTTTATCGATCTGGTCAGTCATTCCAAGCAATTTCTTATACAGAATAGCTTGAGCTCTCATATAAATTGTCAAGTAAACTGAAAAGTTAGTATTTGGTGTATTCCCCCCCCCATACACCAAACCTTGCTCTTTCGGGACCAACAAGTGGTATCAGAGCAGTGGTTCAAACTGACCATTGTTTTGTTTCACAAGGTTAAAACCTGCGTGGTCTACTTGAATAGATCTAGGAAAACCTCTTTTCGTGCATACTATCTGTTATGGAATCATCTGTAATCAGGGCTTGCGAAGAATTCTCTATCCAAGGATATAGAGAATGGAGTTTCAGAATCAAAATGTGATTCTCAAATAGAAAGTTGAACCAGAGAGTCTCAACCAGAAAGTTGAATCAGATCAACTCAAATAGAAAGTTGAACCAGAGAGCCTTAACCAGAAAGTTGAACCAGAAACTCTCAACCAGAAAGTTGAACTAAAGAGTCTCAACCAGAAAGTGTTAAACCAGATCAACTCTCAAACAGAAAGTTGAACCAGAGAGTCTCAACCAGAAAGTTGAACCAAATAGTGCAAGACCAGATTAATGTTAACCTGAGTTCAACCAGATCAACTCTGACCAGATCGATATCAATTTGTACTCGACCAGATCGAACTTTACCAGATCGACTTCGACCAGAACGACTACAACCAGATCAACACTCAAATGCTGAAATTAGATGATATCGACTAAGTCTCTGTGAATCTCCAAACCTAAACTACGCCTTTCATACCATAGAAGGAAGAGAATCAATCAAGACAAGAAAAAGGAAAGCAGTATCTGTCAAACGATCTGCTTACAATTTTTAGAAGATTCTGTCAATCTCATTAGAAGGCAAGAGGAGATAAATTAGGGATTCACTATCCTTGATTGGTGAAACCATTTACTCCAACCAATCAAGCTCAACGGTTAGAATTTCAAAATTCTACACCTATAAAAGCTTGGAACAAAGACTGGCAACATAGACGTGCGTGCAATACTCATAAGATCATCTATCATCTACAAGCTACTCTGCCCAGAAATCATCTCAACCATCGAAGCATCTACTGAGAGAAGATTTCTACTAGATCGTGTTCCGAACAGTTCGTGATCGTAATCATACCTCGATTCAAGTCTGTCTTATCGAGAAAGAAAGAAGGAGATCTTTGCTAGCTAGTAGTTTTCTAGTGGATTAACGTGAAGAGATCCAGTTTATAGTAGTTTTCTGTAAGTTGTAAAGGGACACGACCCTTATTCGTGTATTAGTTTCAACCAGGTTGTGTTTGAAACTTGTGGCTCGTTCTCAGCGAGTATAAATAAGAAGAGTATCCTAGTAGTGGATATCTAATCCAGTTTGGATTAGAACGTGGACGTAGGGGGTTTCCCGAACCACGTAAAATAACTGTGTCTTTTACTTTCTGCATTTTATATTCCAGTTATTTTATTCACTAACTATCATACTCATTCAAATTGCATTCTTAATCAATCTGCTAAAATATTTGGTTAAGTTTTCAAAAGGTTTTCTAAAAAAGAGCACCGACTAAGTCCACCATTATTCCGCACACAACACACTGTTAGAGAATAAGATTACTCTTGCTCTATGCTTTGTGTTACTCACTTGAGAGATTCAGTTTGGACAGAACAAGATCGATCAGATAGTCGATCTGGTCTGGCACTTCGAGCAATCTGTAATAAAGAAAGCTTAAATCTCTCCTATTCAAATTAGTCAAGTAAACTGAAAAGTTTGTGTTTGGTGTATTCCCTTCCCCCCCCCCCCCATACACCAAACCTTACTCTTTCAGGACCAACAGAATCTTATCTTTAGGTTTCCACAACAGTCACTGCTCACCCGACTATGTTTTTGGCGAAACAAGTTGCCACCTTCTACCTCACATGGCATGATGAGAAGGATGGTTATGAGGCAAATGTATTGATGCCCATAAGTGATAGAACCAACAAGACCACCTATGATGTGATAACTATGATCAACCAGGCATATAGGTTGAAGGATGAGGGGATGGAGTTGTCTGAAATCACTACTGAACAGCTGCAAGAAGCTGTGGAAAAAGTGATGGTGATTCCCATTTTATATTCTGGAAGGATGTTTTAGAGAGCACTGCTTCAACCTGGGTACAAGCTTATCTTTGAGTTCGTGCAATGTATATTCATGACTCACAGCGGGTCCTACAACCAGGTCACCCCAGAAAAGTTTAAGATCTTGACAGCTGTGGTTCTCAACCTTAAAGTCAATTGGAGCAGGATTTTATTTGATTTGTTGAGGAAGGAAGCCAAACTTGTTAATTGGACCGAGGATGCTAAGGGCAATGCAGTGTCTGTTGAAGTGAGAAGGAACCTGAGACACTCTACCAAAATCAGCTTCATGGTGGAGAAGTTCTTCAAACAGCAAGTGTGGAAAAATGTTGTGGAGTTCAACTCCAGATTGACTATCCCTAAAGACCAGCATAAGATTGAAATGTCCTTAGGTATAACCCCTGCCTTGATAAACAAAGTGTCTGATGATGTGCACCTACAAGCACTACTGGAGATGGGAAGTTCAAACCCCATCTGGATGCCACATTCCAAAGGTGAGGAGAAAAAGAAAGAGAAAGCCCCCAATGAGAAGGTGCAGAAAGAGATAACCCGAAGGAAACCACCTGCCAAGAGGGCAAGTTCAATTGATATTGATACTTCAACCACCACTGAGCAGCCCAAGCAGAAGAGAAAGAGGCTGAGGAAAGTCCATGAATCTCCACCACCAGCTAGAGATTCACAGCAAGAGACAGCCACCCACCAACCAGATGAAGTTACTCATCAATCAGAGAGCTCTATTCCACAACAAGAGGAGGCTCAACTGGCCACAGAATCTCCTCAATATGTGGAGCCCGAGTCCAGTTTTGATCTTAACCAGAGAAAGGACTTCTCTTCTGCGAAGACAGCAACACCCTCACCAGATCACATGCAGAAGATTAGTGAGGAGGAGGAAGAAGAGGCAATAGATGAGGAAGAGGAGAAGAAGCGACAGGTTGAGGAAGTAGTTCATCTACTGGAAAATGAAGCAGATCATTATGTGCCTCAAGATTTTCCAGGAATTACCTTGCTGCCAGAGAGTTATGGAGCAGCACGAATGGTCAAGCTTTACTTGCTTATCAAAGACAACGAGTATTATGTTTTTGATGCTTTGTTGCAAACTAGATCGATAGAGGAGTTGAAGAAGGAAGAGGCCACTCTCTTGAGCCTACTTCAAGCAAACACGGTTGGAGAAGTACGAGCAGAATATCACCAGATGTACTAGCCATAATGAAGCACGAAGCCAGATTACTGAAGATCGATCTGAAACCATTCTATGCCGATAGAATGGATTTCTTCACAAGCGTGACTGGATCAGATGATGAGGCTGACCAGGATGTGGAAATGGATGGTCAATGAGATGACTAAATTGGAGGACCCAACACATCTGGTGCAGCAGATCAGTCAACAGCAACTACAGTAACAACAGAACAGCCAGAGCAAGAGACAGAGAAGCCCACGAAAAGGAAGAAGAAAACTCCTATTATCAATCTTGATCCCATTAATGAAGAACCAGCAGGACAGGTTATTGGAGGCAAACCAACCAATGACATTTATACTCAAGGGGCCGCTGCCAAATTGAAGAAACACGTTACCTTCTATGGTCTGGAAGAGATTTTGGAGAGAGAACACAAATCATTCAACAACTTACAAGTTGATGACTTGATCACAATTAGGGTACAAGACCAGATGACCAGCGCCTACAACAACATCCAGGAGAAGGCCACACAAGTCTTTGCTGATTTTAATCAGCATCAGAAGGACTATGTGAATGACAAGGATAAAGACTTGCGCAGAAAGCTGAGAAGCGAAGTCAAAGAGCTGAACAAAAAGATGGATGACGGCAGGGAAGCATCTAATGCAGCAAGGGAGAAATCAGATCAAAGGCTGGAGACAGTTGAGACAAAGGTGCAACATGTTCATGCACCGGTCACTGATCTAGCTGCCAAAGAGAAGGAGCTAATTGATGAAGTTATCAAAGCACAATTTGCTTGCATTACTACAGAAATCAAGGAGGCAACCACACTGAAGATTCATGCTCAACTGGCAACTTTTGAAGAAGAAAAGTTTATGGGGCTTATGAAAAAAAATCAAGTGAAGGTTCTGGATGATCTGCTCTACCCTACTCCCGCAGAGCTTGATCATCAGAACACCAGAATCAACACACTAGAAGAACTGCAAGACACCTATGATGGGACTCTCTCCACGATGAACAACAACTTGGAGAAGAAGATTGGAGATGCTGACCAGAACATCACATTCTTGCTGAATTTCAAAGCAGATGCCGACGAAAAGCTTGAGGATATGAAGGCTGAGATCGATTCCCTCCGCACACTCATCAAGACAACTTTTGATGATGTCGAAAAGGGGGAAAGATCTGATAAAAGTGGAAAAGGTGGAAAAGGAGGAGATGGAGCTGACAAGAGAAGACCAGATAAAGGTCCAGATGCTGGAGGAGATAAACTAGGTGAAACTGCAGCACCAGATCAACCTTCTACTGAGAGAGCATACACACCACCTAGGGTTGATCCAACATCAGAGCCATCAGATCAACAACACCAGCAGCAAGCACCAGACAAGGGTAAGAAGCCGTTAGATGAGGGAGACCAGATTGTAGAGCTCCTATTATTTGGCGTAAACAGAGAACAAGCCTGTGACCCAGTTTTTAGGGCACAGTTCTACAAGAATCAGGCTGAGCGAGAGAAGAGATTGGCAGAACAAGAGGCCAGAGAGAAATTATTTCAAACACCATTCTCTCCGCCCACATCAGGACAATCTCAGCAAACCTCCTCTCAGTCCACTACTCAATCGAAAAAGAAGAAGAAACCCTTTATGGCCTGGAATCTTCTAAAGATAATTGGGTACCAGAGAAGAACTGGGAGCTGTTAAAGCAAGGCTTCATCATGAACAAATATTTTCTGAAGGAGCATATCTATTTAGACTCAACACCAGATGAAGACTTACATCGCTACATGGAAAATTTCGTGGATAAGGAACTGGTAAAGAGGATCAGATTGGCTGCCGAGAAGGCTAAAATCCAGATGAAGGCACCCGTAAGGGATTTTATGGCATGCCCAATGATTCCTGGAAGTAGCATACCTGGCAAAACATACATTCTAAATTACATCAACCAGGTAGCTAAGATCAAATGTTACAAGATAGATAACCATGATCCCAACTACGCAAGGGTTCGAGATGGAATTTATGAAAGTATGCAGCTGACCTCAGATGCACAAATAGAGTAGATGAAGACAGGAGGAGCGAGCAGATGGTTTACTTAGAATTTCTTTTATCTTATAACCATCTGTTGTTTTGTTAGTTATTTGGTTTTGGATATCTTATGTAACTCATCTAATCTTGATCTGATATATATACATGTGGGTTATCTGATGACAACATCTTATTATCCAGAATCAGTTTAATGTCTTCTGATCGTTATAATATGAATAACGACACCTTAACCCCTATGGAAATTCAAACCAGATCATCATTTAATGCTTTAACAAGGGTTATTGTAAAGTGTGGTTCGACATCATCAAAAAGGGGGAAATTGTTGGCAACCCTTCACAATAATTTAGTTTTGATGATGTTCTTTTGAAAACACACTTAGATTTATTTATGTTGGTTAGGCTTAACCTGTTCTACATGTAACATATCACTATCTTATAAAGTGAATCTAATAGAGAACAAGTCCATAGACCAGGTTAGATGATGACTTAGAATGTAAAGGATTATGTCCTATAGAAGTCATCTAGTTAGTTGTTTGAACGATCATATCAACAGGAGCCTACAAGCAACAAATGATCTGTCCTATGGGCCACTCAATCTGGTTGTGAAGAAATCATTCCCAGAGATTGCAGTCATATTTTTGGAATAGTTTGGAACAGATTGTTGTCAACCAGATTGATGCTAATCTGTTGACTAGATAGTGCACTATGAAGTGAGCCAGCCCAGGACTAGATCAACTAGTCATCTGGCATTCGATTAATTGCCTAGATGTACTTAAAAGAATCCCACTTATATTGCCACATCAGCAGATCTCTCGAAGATAGAAAGTATATCAATTAGAGATCAAGAATGGAAGGAGGATCAAACTCAACGTGAAGAAGGAAAGAGAATCAACCATTATTTGCTTTCCATATATGAAGGATTTGGTTAACTTTCCACACAAGGTAAGAGAGATATTTTGGGATTCATAACTCTTGATTGGCAATCATTATCAGATTTCTAGCCAATCAAGCCCAACGGTTAGAATTTTAAATTCTACACCTATAAAAGCTTGGAAAAAAGGCTGGAGGAGTACAACAAGAATAATTTACGATCAAGCAAGTTGTTACTCTGCCCAGAAATCAACTCACTCATCGAAGTATACCTTTGAGGAGATTTCTACATACGAGATCGAAGTTCTGAGCCGTTCGTGTTCGAAATCACACCACTCGATTTAAGTCTGTCTTGTCGAGAAAAAGAAGGGGGATATCTTTGCTAGCTAGTAGTTTTCTAGTGGATTAACGTAAAGGTATTCTGTAGCAGTTATTACTGCCAGTTGTAAAGGGACACGACCCTTATTCGTGCATAAGTTTCAACCAAATTTTGTTTGGAACTTGTGGCTTGTTCTTAGCGAGTATAAAGAAGAGATTATCCTAATAGTGGATTTCTAATCCGGTTTGGATTGGACCGTGGATGTAGAAGGTTTCCCGAACCACGTAAAACAACTGTGTTATTTACTTTATGCATCTTTAATTTCATTTGTTTATTCATTAACTAGCACGGTCATTCAATCTGCATTCTTAATCAATCTGTTAATCTATTTGGTTAAGTTTTCTAAAGGTTTTCCAATAAAGAGCACAGATTAAGTCCACCATTTTCCGCACACAACGCTCTGTTAAATAACAAGATCACTCTTTCTATATACTAAGTGTTTATCACAAGAGAGATATTATGTGGACAGTCCAGCTATCGATCTAGCCAGTCACACTTTAGCAATCTCTTAATGAGAAAGCTTGATCTCTCTGAGTAAATAGTCAAGTAAAATGAAAAGTTTGCATTTGGTGTATCCCCCCCCCCCCCCATACACCAAACCTTGCTCTTTCGGGACCAACAAAATTCACTTTATAACATAGTGCTCTTGTACATACAGAACAAGTTAAATCTAGCAAACAGAATGTAAATCTAAGTGTGTTTCGAGAGAACATCATCAAAACTAACTTTTGGGAAGGGTTCCCAACAATTTCTCCCATTTTGATGATGTCAAAACCACACTTTAAAATATAACCCTAATAAAATTTTTAAGATTAATCGGGTTTTAAATACCAGATAGGTTAATAATTCGTTATTAGATTATAACGAACATCAACATTAATCTGGTTCTAGACAACAGGTTACTGTCATCAGATAACCCACAATATATATATATATATATATATATATATCAGATGAGATCAAAGTGAGTTTACAATATAAGTCCAAAACCAAACCAAAAAAACTAAGACAACAAATGGTATAAGATAAATAGAATCTAAGAGAACCATCTTGCAGCTCCTCCTTTCTTCATCTCCTCTCTCTGCGTGTCGGAGGTTAGCTGTGCACTCTCATATGTCCCATCTCGAACTTTGGCATAATTGGTATCATGATTATCAATCTTGTAGCCCTTAATCTTGGCTATCTGATTGATGTAATTGAGAATATATGTCTTATCAGGTATGTCATAAACTCCCTTGCGGGTGCCTTAATTTAAATTTTAGCATTCTCGGAAGCCA
Source organism: Leonotis leonurus (assembly GCA_026898415.1). Lineage (NCBI taxonomy): Eukaryota > Viridiplantae > Streptophyta > Magnoliopsida > Lamiales > Lamiaceae > Leonotis > Leonotis leonurus. Next base: position 283,666 of record JAPKLX010000145.1, read on the forward strand.
ATCTAATCATCTGAACTAACTCTTTGTCCAAAAAAATTTCCATGTATTTGTGGAAGTCTTCATCTGGTCTCTAATCAGAATAGTTTGGCTCTTTCAAGAAATATATATTGAGAATGAAGCCTTGCTTAAGAGATTCCCAATTTTTCTGATCTCCATCTGGTACCCATAAATCCTTGGGTGTCTTCTTCTGTAGAGAAAGATTCCAAGCCATGAAAGGCTTCTTCTTGTTCTTCGATTGGGGTGTAGATTGGGCTGACTGAGGAGATCGATCTGATTTGGGCGGTGAGAATGGTGTCTGATGAGCTTTCTCTTTTGCATCCTGTTCTGTTGCACATCTTTCTCTCTCAGCTTGTTCTTTATAATGGGTCACATGCTTGTTCTTTGCTGACACCAAACAGTAAGAGCTCGGCATCTTGGGCACCCTCATCATCTGTAATGGGTTTCTTGCCCTTATCAGCTGCTTGTTGTTGAGGTTGATCTGCTGTGGAGATTGTGGGGTCTAGTCTTGGTGGTGTGTTTACCCTTTCTGTAAATGGCTGTTGAGATTCATCTGCTCTTACACCTCCAACACCTCAATTTGGACCTTCATCTTGTCCTCCTTCATCTACACCTCCAAAGTCTCCTCTTTCTGCTCCACCTTTTCCTCCCTTTTCAGATCTTTACCCCTTTCCGACATCATCAAAAGTGGTCTTGATGAGTGTGCGAAGGGAGTCTATCTCATTCTTCATCTCTTCAAGTTTCTGCTCTGCATCAGCTTTGAAATTTAGCAAGAAAGTGATGTTCTGGTTAGAGTCACTCAGCTTTATCTCCATTCTGACGTTCATAGTTGTGAGTGTTCTTTCATATGTGCCCTAGAGATCCTCAATGTCATTCAAACGTTTCTTTTGATTCTCCAGGTCTTCTGGTGTAGGATACTCCCAATTAGTTAGCGCTTGCGGCAGACTGGTTTCCATAATCATCAAGCAGCGCTCAAGTTCAAAGGTGTCCAGTTGGGAATGCATCTCTCTAGATGTCGATTTTGTGATCTCTGCTGTTAGAGCATCAGTGCGTTCTTTAACAGCTTCATTGATCAAGGTCTTCTCCTTCTCACCATGGTCTACGACCAGTTTGTATATATCTTGTACCTTTTTGTCCACATTGCTCAGCCTCTGGTCGACTTTCTCCTTCTCAGCATCCATTGCATCTCTATCATCATCCATCTTTTTGGTCAGCTCCTTGATCTCATTTTTGATCTCATTTCTGATCTTCCTTCTCAATTCTTTATCCATGTCATTGACATAGTCTTTCTGGTGTTGATTAAAATCAGAAAGTACCTTGGTTGCTCTCTCCTATATGTCGTTGCAAGTACTGGTAAGTTGATCCTTGATTCTGATGGTAAACAGATCATCCACTTGCAGATTGTTGAAGGATTTATGTTCTCGTTCCAAAATCTACTCGAGATCTGTGAAGGCAATATGCTTGCATAATTTATCTGTGGCCCCTGAAGTATACAGTTCGTTCGTAGCCTCTCCTCCAATTACTTGGCCAGCGGCCTCCTCATCAACTTGGCCAGCGGCCTCCTCATAATTAGGTCTTCTCCTTCTCACCATGGTCTAAACTCCAACAGGTACAACAACCCTTAGCTCGCAGTCACGCCGCCCGCAACAAAAATGAAAGGTACTTTTTTTTATTTTTTTCTAAAATGTGTTTAAAATGTGCAGGGATTTTGGTTTCATGAAAATGTTTTGAAATGTGTATATCACATGAAAATGGGATTTTGAAAATATTATTTTAATGATTTGGAGGAATATGTGAATGGATTTTTATGGAAACACAATGTTTTGTCATATTGGGAATTATGGACCCATTGTGACCAATAAAAGGAAAAGGGAATGTTAAGGAAAATGGAAATGGAAAGGAAAAGGAAAATGGAAAGGAAAAGAGGAATGTTATATGATGTATGTTTATGTTTTACTAAATGTCTTTATACATGCGATTTGAGTAAGTTTTTATACTTGCTTTGTTATGAGTGAAATGAATATATGGCGAATGGTTCATGCGAAAACGTGAAATGAATAGTACATCTCAAAAAGAAGAAAACGTACAAAAGATAACAGATTCACTCTCTAAGAGAACGCACAGTGATATATCGTTGTTCCAAATTAGGAGATGAACCAATGATCCTTCTAATTACGAGGTGAACTATATTAGTTAATAAGAACGATAGATGAGAAATATATCGTTGTTCCGAATTAGGCCCGACTCTTTCAAAGTTCTATATATATATAAAAGTCCTCCTTGGAGGCACCGTCTTCCATATATAAATAAAAAGTCCTCTTCTGAGCCACCGTTTATTCATATAACTATATAACCTTGGTTAGTTATATATACTTATTCCTTCATAAGATTTATACTTCGTGCTCTTTGGCGTTACGAATTTTCCACGATTTTGATGTCAACCGTTGGGATACGATTACGAGACATAAGTATCATGGATATGAAGAATGCTCATGAATAAGCAGTGACATGGGAAACGTTGAGATGAAGTAAAAGCATGACATCAAGATTTACGGTTTCAAGCTGCGTGAAATTTCAAGGACAAAATTTTTATAAGGAGGGAGGGATGTAATACCCCGAATTTTCCTAATACGATTTAGATATCTTACTGCGACTAATTAAGGATTTTAGGAAGAGACTATACCATGTTAGGACTTACCATGAGAATTTGGCACACGACGAAACTTTTTAAACGTTTCTTTAAAATTGAAATTTTCATGCATAAGTCAAAAGCATGTCAATATTATACTCATTTCGTAGGGTTTTTCAAAAGAAAAATATTGGCACTAAATTTTCCCAAAAAGGAGTTCGTACGTAACCACTACGAATTTTTAAAGTTTAAGCACGTCGTATAAAAAATAATTTTTCCAAGCATTATCAAAAGTATATCAATATTATAGTCATTGTGTAGAGTATTAAGAAAGGGAGATGTTGACACTAAGTTTGCTCGAAAAGGAGATCGTGTGTAGAAGTTACGACGTTTTAAGATTTAATCATTAATAATAATATAATATTAATATAATATAATATAAATAATAATAAAATAATCTAAATTTTAGTATATATATAGGAGTGCTTTGATGAGGCTTCCATTGCCCATTTCATCAGAAGCATTTCTTCTTATGTTCTTCTCTCTCTTCTTTTTTCTATAATTTTGGAGTATCGAGGTTCTGCAGGTTTGGAAATTGAAGATCGATTTAAGTCAAGGTACGTTAGGGTAAGGTCGAAGGTAGGCATGGAGCTTGACAAAAGTGGTTCAACCGCCGTCGAGTCTCCGCCGCCATCGTTCCGATACCGTCATCTTCATACTTTCTCCCCCTGTTCTCTTCTTTATTCATTTTGCCCTTCGTGACTATCGGTCTATCAGACGGCTAAGGTCCCTTAAGGTTTTGAGTTTCTGACCATCAGATCCGTTACTCTGCCGGATTGAATTTTAGATTTGGATCCCGGTTAGGATCGATATGTCATGATTTATTGCATTATTTCATGTTTTTCTATAGAAAAAATATTCACGGTCTATCATTTTTCAATAAAATTTCTAGTGCATGTAGAGAAAAAAATATAGAATTTTATGAAAGAGATTTCATTAATTTTCATCGGTCCAATTTTCATAGATCTGAAAAAGACTACGAATCTTCTCGAGTAAGCTTTGAGGTAAAGTTGCATATTTCAAAAATGTTTTTACATATCCCTAATGAGAATAATGCCCTGAGTATTTTTGCCTTCTGGGCCAAGTTGATTTGAAAACCCGGGTATTGCCAAAATTACCTTAGAACACTTAGAAAGCCATCGGTTCCTCGTTTTCACTTTATTCGCGTTACGTTTTGAGATTTGAGGCCAAAAGTTAAACAGTATAATTGTCAGGTGCTTACAATTGCGAACAAGACGTTTGACTGATTTACGGTTATCACACGGTATTGGTATACTGACAGGTGGGTGTATATATGTTTTCAAATGTATTTTGAGTTATTAAGCTCTGATATTTATGAAAATCAAAATGGATGTCCATGTTAAAATATTTTGCTCCTTATTGGATAAGTGATCCCTCAAGCATGACGATCGGATCATGTGCTATGTTAGCACACTAGCACATGGTTAGTGTACACGTGGGTTTATGTGGGCTGTCGCCATATATTCTCGAGTGAAGTCAGTTTGGGTAAAAGTTCTCTACTGATGAAGGACATAAATGATGGACCTCTATGGGCTGTCCCCATATGTTCATAGAAGGGTATCTAATGCCAATATTACGCCAAGGAAAATGAGATCTCAACGGTTTTGGTATGAATAGAATTACATTTATGTTTTAAAACTTTCTATGTGATACTGTGCAAGCATGGATATTCATTTTCAGAAAATGATTTCGCAAAAAGGTTTTTAAATGGCATAACCCACGAGGTACATTAGTACTCAGCCCTGCAAAATGTTTTCAAATTGTTTTGCAGATTGAGCGGCTGGTGGTGTCGTGCGAGGCTAAGGCAAGGGTTGTTGCAAACTGTCTTGTTATGTATTCCGCTGCCAAGCTCATGTTCTTTTCCAGTCTCTGATTCTTCATGCTATTGGCTTCATGACAATAAATGATTCATTGTTCTTTCACAAGAATTACTATTGTCTATTACATGCATTCATGTTCATAGGAGAGCTTAGAAGTAGTCGGCCCCTTGTGATGTTGTCGTGTAGCACCGACCACACTTGGTGAGCTGGGTGAGTGACTCCTTTTAGCGAGCTAGGCTCACTAACCTCCGCCTTTGATCAACGGTTCTTATTGGACGATTCGGCCTCTCGAGGATTCTGGATTACCGCTCCTACGAGACGAGCTGTATTATCTCCAATCCCGTCTTTCATATTGGATGATTCGGCCGCTTGGGATTCAGGATTACCGTTCCCATGTACCGAGTTGTATTATCTCCAACCCCGTCTTGCATTGCTTCTCTTTGCATCCAATTGTTCATTGATCATGACATCATTGTTGACTATATCTATTGGTGGATTTATTTGTCTCTTCCCCCATTCAGATTAGTCCTAATTATAAACGAGTTACTGTCCATTTTTCAAGGACAATTCTTCTATTATGATTACACGTTCTATGTCCCCCTTTCTTCTCTGCTTCTTTTCTTTCCCCCCAGTCGCTCTGGCGCGTGCGCCGTCCCTCGGGATCGGGGCATGACAAAGTGGTATCAGAGCAGTTCTTTTCTCTTGACCGTGCCCACTTTATTTAAATTGAGTGTTTAGAACTTGTTCTTCTAAACTCCAACAGGTACAACAACCCTTAGCTCACAGTCACGCCGCCCGCAACAAAAATGAAAGGTACTTTATTTTATTTTTTTTCAAAAATGTGTTTAAAATGTGCATGGATTTTGGTTTCATGAAAATGTTTTGAAATGTGTATATCACATGAAAATGAGATTTTGAAAATATTATTTTAATGATTTGGAGGAATATGTGAATGGATTTTTATGGAAACGCAATGTTTTGTCATATTGGGAATTATGGACCCATTGTGACCAATAAAAGGAAAAGGGAATGTTAAGGAAAATGGAAATGGAAAGGAAAAGGAAAATGGAAAGGAAAAGAGGAATGTCATATGATGTATGTTACGTGATTTATGTTTTACTAAATGTCTTTATACATGCGATTTGAGTGAGTTTTTAAACTTGTTTTGTTATGAGTGAAATGAATATATGGCGAATGGTTCATGCGAAAACGTGAAATGAATAGTACATCTCAAAAAGAAGAAAACGTACAAAAGGTAACTTATTCACTCTCTAAGAGAACGCTCAGTGATCGATACCAGAATACTGACGAGGCCAAATTCGGAGATGAACCAATGATCCTTCTAATTACGAGGTGAACTATATTATTTAATAAGAACGATAGATGAGAAATATATCGTTGTTCCGAATTAGGCCCGACTCTTTCAAATTTCTATATATATATAAAAGACCTCCTTGGAGGCACCGTCTTCCATATATAAATAAAAAGTCCTCTTCTGAGGCACCGTTTATACATATAACTATATAACCTTGGTTAGTTATATATACTTATTCCTTCATAAGATTTATACTTTGTGCTCTTTGGCGTTACGAATTTTCCAAGATTTTCGTGTCAACCGTTGGGATACGATTACGAGACATAAGTATCATGGATATGAAGAATGCTCATGAATAAGCAGTGACATGAGAAACGTTGAGATGAAGTAAAAGCATGACATCAAGATTTACGGTTTCAAGCTGCGTGAAATTTTGAGGACGAAATTATTATGAGGGAGGGATGTAATACCCCGAATTTTCCTAATACGATTTAGATATCTTACTGTGACTAATTAAGGATTTTAGGAAGAGACTATACCATGTTTGGACCTACCATGAGAATTTGGCACCCGACGAAACTTTTTAAACATTTCTTTAAAATTGAACTTTTCATGCATAAGTCAAAAGCATGTCAATATTATACTTATTTAGTAGGGTTTTTCAAAAGAAAAATATTGGCACTAAGTTTTCCCAAAAATGAGTTCATACGTAACCGCTACGAATTTTTAAAGTTTAAGCATGCCGTAAAAAAATTAATTTTTCCATGCATTTTAAAAAGTATATCAATATTATAGTCATTGTGTAGAGTATTAAGAAAGGGAGATGTTGACACTGAGTTTGCTCGAAAAGGAGATCGTGTGTAGAAGTTACGACGTTTTAAGAATTAAGCATTAATAATAATATAATATAAATAATAATAAAATAATCAAAATTTTAGTATATATATAGATGTGCTTGGACGAGGCTTCCATCGCCCATTTCATCAGAAGCATTTCTTGTTCTGTTCTTCTCTCTCTTCTTCTTTCTATAATTTTGGAGTATCGAGGTTCTGCAGGTTTGGAAATTGAAGATCGATTTAAGTCAAGGTACGTCAGGGTAAGGTCGAAGGTAGGCATGGAGCTTGACAAAAGTGGTTCAGCCGCCGTCGAGTCTCCGCCGCCATCGTTCCGATACCGTCATCTTCATACTTTCTCCCCCCGTTCTCTTCTTTATTCATTTTGCCCTTCGTGACTATCGGTCTATCAGACGGCTAAGGTCCCTTAAGGTTTTGAGTTTCTGACCATAAGATCCGTTACACTGTCGGATTGAATTTTAGATTTGGATCCCGATTAGGATCGACATGTCATGATTTATTGTATTATTTCATGTTTTTCTATAGGAAAAATATTCACGGTCTATCATTTTTCAATAAAATTTCTAGTGCATGTAGAGGAAAAAATATTAAATTTTATGAAAGTGATTTCATTAATTTTCATCGGTCCAATTTTCATAAATCTGTAAAAGACTACGAATCTTCTCGAGTAAGCTTTGAGGTAAAGTTGCATATTTCATAAATGATTTTACATATTCCTATAGAGAATAATGCCCTGAGTATTTTTGCCTTCTGGGCCAAGTTGATTTGAAAACCCGGGTATTGCCAAAATTACCTTAGAACACTTAGAAAGCCATCGGTTCCTCGTTTTCACTTTATTCGCGTTACGTTTTGGGATTTGAGGCCAAAAATTGTTCCGTATAATTGTCAGGTGCTTACTATTGCGAACAAGACGTTTGACTGATTTACGGTTATCACACGGTATTGGTATACTGACAGGTGGGTGTATATATGTTTTCAAATGTATTTTGAGTTATTAAGCTCTGATATTTATGAAAATCAAAATGGATGTCCATGTTAAAATATTTTGCTCCTTATTGGATAAGTGATCCCTCAAGCATGACGATCGAATTATGTGCTATGTTAGCGCACTGGCATATGGTTAGTGTACACGTGGGTTTATGTGGGCTGTCCCCATATATTCTCGAGTGAAGTCAGTTTGGGTAAAAGTTCTCTACTGATGAAGGACATAAATGATGGACCTCTATGGGCTGTCCCCATATGTTCATAGAAGGGTATCTAATGCCAATATTGAGCCAAGGAAAATGAGATCTCAACGGTTTTGGTATGCATAGAATGACATTTCTTTTTTAAAACTTTCTATGTGATACTGTGCAAGCATGGATATTCCTTTTTAGAAAATGATTTCGCAAAAAGGTTTTTAAATGGCATAACCCACGAGGTACATTAGTACTCAGCCCTGCAAAATGTTTTCAAATTGTTTTGCAGATTGAGCGGCTGGTGGTGTCGTGCGAGGCTAAGGCAAGGGTTGTTGCAAACTGTCATGTTATGTATTCCGCTGCCAAGCTCATGTTCTTTTCCAGTCTCTGATTCTTCATGCTATTGGCTTCATGACAATAAATGATTTATTGTTCTTTCACGAGAATTACTATTGTCTATTACATGCATTCATGTTCATAGGAGAGCTTAGAATTAGTCGGCCCCTCTTGGACGCTCAACTCCTCGGCCCCTTGTGATGTTGTCGTGTAGCACCGACCACACTTGGTGAGCTGGGTGAGTGACTCCTTTTGGCGAGCTAGGCTCACTAACCTCCGCCTTTGATCGACGGTTCTTATTGGACGATTCGGCCTCTCGAGGATTCTGGATTATCGCTCCTACGAGACGAGCTGTATTATCTCTAATCCCATCTTTCATATTGGATGATCCGGCCGTTTGGGATTCAGGATTACCGTTCCCATGTACCGAGCTGTATTATCTCCAACCCCGTCTTGCATAGCATCTCTTTGCATCCAATTGTTCATTGATCATGACATCATTGTTGACTATATCTATTGGTGGATTTATTTGTCTCTTCGCCCATTCAGATTAGTCCTAATTATAAACGAGTTACGGACCATTTTTCAAGGACAATTCTTCTATCATGATTACACGTTCTATGTCCCCCTTTCTTCTCCGCTTCTTTTCTTTCCTCCCAGTCACGCTCTAGCGCATGCTCCGTCCCTTGGGATCGAGGCGTGACACATAGTATTCATTGTCTTTGATCAAAAGGTACAACTTTAACTGTCGAGCTGCTCCATAGCTCTCTGGTAATAGTTGAATGCCTGGAAAGTCGCTGAGAACAAAATGATAGGTCTCATTCTCCAACAGATGTATAACATCCTCTGCTTGTTTCTTCCTCTCTGTCTCCTCATCTTCTTCTCCTTCCTCTTCTCCCTCCTCACCGATCTTTTGCAGATGATCTGGTGAGGGTGTCAAAGGTAGATTCGTGCTAGTGAAAAGTCTTTACCCTTGTTGGGGTCAAATGTAGATTCTGGTATGACATCATGTGGAATATCTTCTTCTGGTTGTGGGGCTTCCTCCTCTTGAGCTGCTGGTGAGTCGGGTTGAGTTTTCTTAAGCCTTGTCCTCTTCTGTTTTGGTTGATGAGTAGTAGAAGAGGTATCAATTTCCACAGAACTTGCGCGTTTGGCAGATGTCTTCCTCTGCGGCTTCTCCTTCGGGATTTTGGGTTATGCCTTCTTCTCATCTCCTTTTGATGGAGCAACCCATGTAGGGTTAGAGTTTCTCATCTCTAGTAATTGACCCATTTGAACTGCATCTTTCACCTTGTTCAGAAGGGCAGGAGTAATACCCAGAGACATCTCCAGTTGGTGCTGGTCTTTAGGCAGAGTGAATTGGTTGTTAAAAGGAAAAGCTCCTTCCCATGTTCTTTGCTTAAAGAACTACTCGATCATATAGCTCAGCTTGGTTGAGTGCCTCAAGTTTCTCTTGAAAGAAATAGATATGACTCTGTCTCCTTGTCTGGTTTCCACAACCAGTCTTGCTTCCTTGGCCAGCAGGTCAAAAAGGATCCTGCACCAATTCACCTTCAAGTTAAGGACTACTGCTGTTAGTATCCTCATCTTCTCTAGAGTCACTTCATCATAGGACCCACTGTGCATAAGGAAGATCATTTACATGAATTAAAACACTAGTTTCAACACTGGTGTTAGGAACAAGCGGTGAAACATCCTTCCAGTGTAATGAACTGGAATCACCATAATCTTCTCAACTGCCTCTTGCAGTTGCTCCATGGTAATCAGACAAGTCCATACCTTCATCCTTCAGTCTAAAGGAACTTTGTATCATTTGAATCACATCGTATGTGGTTTTGCTGGGTCTATCACCAATTGGCATCAAGACATTGGCCTCATGTCCTTCCTTCTCATCCTCCCATGATGTGCGGTAACAATGTTGTGAAACCCTAAGATAAAGATTTAGGCAGTAAGTAATACATAATTATCATTTCTAATAGCAAAAATATGCTAGATATGTTCAATATTATCAAGAACATGATGAACATGTATGATGATTTAAACAGACATATTCCAGATTCATGTAACATATATTCCATTTGAACATAAATATAAGCATACATATATAATACCCATACCATAATCATGAAGATAGACAAAATAAATAGGCACGAATCTTAAAAGGGACCTTTGCATTTCTTCACAGTATCAAATATTTCTTCCAACTTTTTGAAGCCATGCGAGTTGTAAACCGCGAAAGGTTCGGGTGAAATATACTTTTGAACTTTAGAAACATGGACAGGAAACAACAAGTTCTTTGGTGCCATTTTGAAAGATTTTGAAGATAAAAAGAGTTTTGAAATGATTTTGACGAAGAACTTGAGTGTGAGAATTTTCTTGAGTGCTCAGTGAGATGTAGAGTGTAGGTGAATAGTTATTGAGAGCAAGTACGCATATATATAAGAAAACAATGAATGGCTAAGATTAAAAGTGAGAATTCAAGGGTTGTGATTATTCCTCCCTTTTTAACTTTCCCACATTAGCACTTAGATTTGCCGCCCCTTCTGACGCGTCTGATACACGCGATAGACATCTAGGGTTAAGATGCAGCGCGTGTCAACTTTCCTTAGTCACTACAACTTTCCTTTTCCTTGATTTCATTTACCAATACCTATTATAATAATCACAATTATGGAAGGTTTGGTAAATCTTGTCAGAAAAATAGTTGTATATGTTGGTCCCGAAAGAGTAAGGTTTGGTGTATGGGGGGGTGGGGGGAATACACCAAATGCAAACTTTTTAGTTTACTTGACTAATATCTTAGAGAGATTTAAGCTTTCTGAAACCAGATCGCTAGTTGTGACAGATCAGGTCGATAATCAGATCGATCACATTTTTTCTAGGCAGAAACTCTCACGTGAATAACACTTAAGCAGAAATCAAGAGTAACCTTGTCTTCTAGCAGAGTGTTTGTGTGCGGAATATGGTGGACTTAGTCAGTGCTCTTTTTTAGAAAACCTTTTGAAATCTTATTCAGAGATTTAGCAGATCTATTAAAAATGCAGTTTAATGAGTGTGCAGATTAGTGAATAAAACAACTGAATTTTAAAATGCATAAAGTAAATAACACAGTTATTTACGTGGTTTGGGAAACCCCCTACGTCCACGGTCCAATCCAAACTGGATTAGATATCCACTTCAAGGATACTCTTCTTATTTATACTCGCTGAGAACGAGTCACAAGTTTCAAACACAATCTGTTTTGAAACTTATGCACGAATAAGGGTCGTGTCCCTTTGCAACTTACAAAAAACTACTGTAACTGTTTCTCTTCCTGTAAATCCACTAGAAAACTACTAGCTAGCGAAGATCTCCTTCCTTCATCTCGATAACACAGACTTGAATTGAGGTATGATTTCGATCACGAACGGCTCAGAACACGATCTGGTGAGTAGAAATCTTCTCAAATGAATGTTTCACTGGATGTGATGATTTCTAGGCAGAGTAACAGCTTATTGGTCGTAGATCGTAGACTTCTTGTTATCTTACTGTTTTTGTTCCAAGCATTTATAGGTGTAGAATTTGAAATTCTAACCGTTAGACTTGATTGGTTTGGAGTAAATGTGATTTACCAATCAAGGATATTGAATCCCTAAATTGTCTCCTCTTGCCTTTGGAAAGTTTGACTAACTCTTTCGTAAATATGTAAAGCAGATCGTTGATAGATACTATTTTTCCTTCTTCGCGTATGGTTGATTTTCCTTCCATCTTAATAGCACGAATGATGTGGTAATAAGTTTAGGATTCTTCATCAGTTAATCTGGTCAAAGCGTATGATTGCCAATTAACTGATAGTTGAACTGATATCATCTAGTTCAATTTTGAACATCGATCTGGTCATACCAGATTGATATCGATCCGGATAGTGGTCGATCTGGTCCTTCAGAAGGTATGCTCCAAAGCATGGTAGACTCTTTTGAGTGTTATGGTAATAGCTGATCAAGTGACCATTTTGATGGGTCTTCTGTTTGCTTCAATCTGTTGTCGATCTAGTCCAGGAACTAAGGAAAAATAGAATGACTTCTATAGGATGAAATCCTTTACATGTTAAGTCATTTTTCTAACTTGGACTAAGATCTGTTCTCTATCAGATACACTTTATATTGTAGTGTTCTGGTACATGTAGAACAGATTAAGATCTAGCAAGACAAAATAAAATTTAAGTGTGTTTTTGAAAGAACATCATCAAAACAAAATATAACAATTTCCCCCTTTTTGATGATGTCTAAACCAGACTTCACAATATAACCCTAGATAAAAACATATAAGAATGATCTGGTTTCAAATAACTAGAAGGGTTAGCAGATTGTTATTTAGTTCATATAACAATCAAAAGCAAATAAAAGTTTCTGGACAAAAAGACTTTGTCTTCAGAAAATCCACATGTATTAATATATCAATGAGTACAGATGGATAACATGAAGATAGTGAAGGTAGAAGCAACAAACAAAGATGAAATAGCAGATGGATTGCAAAATAAAATATTTATGAGAACCACCATCTGGCTGCTCCTCCCTTTTTCATCTTCTCGCGTTGAGCATCAGAGACAAGTTGAATGCTCTCATAAATTCCATCTGTCACTCTGGCGTAGTTGGGGATGTGGTTGTCGATCTTGTATCCTTTTATCTTGGCCAGTTGATTGATGTAATTTAATATGTATGTCTTGTCAGGGATGCTGCTTCCTGAAATCATCGGGCATACCATAGACTCCTTTTCAGGTGCCTTAATTTGGAGTTTAGCACTCAAGGCAGCCGTTCTGATTCTCTGTATCAGGCTCTTGTCACTGAAATTCTCCATATAACGGTTGAAGTCTTCGTCTGG